>VZQC01004170.1:1423863-1843753 GCA_009823505.1 Rhizomys pruinosus
CCTCCTCCTCCTCCCCTCAGGTCCACCTCCTCCTCCCCTCAGGTCCACCTCCTCCTCCCCTCAGGTCCACCACCTCCTCCCCTCATGTCCACCTCCTCCTCTTCCTCAGGTCCACCTCCTCCTCCTCCTCCTCCTCAGGTCCACCTGCTCCTCCCCTCATCCACCATGTCTTCCCTACCCCAACTCACTTCTTGTCCTCTAGTGTTTTTTAAGGACCTTTGAGCTGATTTTGTGTTCCCAAACACTCTGGGGGTGTGGAGCCATCCCCTAGAGCACTGTTAACCTCACCAACATCGCACCCTTAATGAAAATTGACTCTTCTTGGGGCTGGAGAGATGGCTCAGCAGCTAAGAGCACCGACTGCTCTTGCAGAAGACCCAGGTTTGATTCCCAGCACCCACATGGCGGCTAAGAACCGTCTTTGACTCCAGTTCCAGGGGAATCTGACGCCCTCTTCTGACCTCCACAGCATTGCACGACACAGGTGCACCAACCTACATGCAGACAGTTCGCTCATACACATAAAAATAATAAATAATAAAAAAAGAAAACTGACTCTTCTCCCAGCAGCTACTAGTTGTCAGGAGTTCTTCAGCTGGGCCTGGGGTTGCTTGTCCCCGGCCCCGCTCCATGCTGGGATTTCTGTCTGGCTTGTTGCACAGGTCTTGTGTGCACGGTCTCAAGCACTGTGGGTTCCTCTCTGGAACTGCCTGTTCCTTGTATTTCTCTACCACTGCTGGCTCTTACAATCTTTTCACCTCATTTTCTGTAATGATCTCCGAGACTTGGGAGGAATGGATGTGATGCAAGTGTCCCATCTAGGGCTGAGCATAAACCAATGCACAAATCACAAATCACAGTGCATAAATCATTTTTTGAGCTGTTGTGGTCATGGCTTCCTGGGCTGGGATAGAAAGGCTCTTATTCCTTAGTCTGTGTCAAATCCCTTGACCACAAGAGGTGTAGTCCACAGGCCCAGGTGAAGGTCAGGGGCTTGAGACTTCTAGGATCAATGAGATAATGTGAATGTATTTAACAGTATCGACTAGTCTTGTAGTGAGTAACACTGAGCTGAGCTTTAGGATAGGCTTTGAATAGGCACCTGTGCCTGACCAGCTCGAGTTTTTCCATTTCTTCAAATAGAAGTCCCTGCGTTACAGGTTTGCAGGAGTATTGGTAAATGAGTACAATCATTTCTCTTTTAAATTTTATTTATTTTTAGTTTATGTGTATGAGGGTTTTTTTTTTTTTTTTTTGTCTTTTTGAGACAGGGTCTCCCTGTAGTTCTGGCTGTCCTGGAGCATGTACCTCCATGCCCTGCATGTGTATGAATGGTTTATCTACATGTGTGTGCCCAGAAGAGGGCATCAGGTTCCCTGGAACTAGAGTTATGGATAATTGTTAACTGCTATCTGGGTGCTGGGAAGCAAACCTGGTTCCTCTGCAAGAGCAGCCAGTGGTCTTAATTGCTGAGTCATCTCTCTAGCTTCAGAATACAATAATTTCTGATGACTCCTGCTGTCCTCATGAGTACCAGACTCAACATGTTGGCTCCGTAGCTTCTTGATTACAGGTAAGCTCATTAGGTAAGCAAAACGATGTTGGAAAATTAGCAAGAGAAGATTCACTAGGTTTTGGTAACCTAAACTTATGAGTAGATTATTCTCTTGAATGATGTGGGAAGATGAATCTCCAGGCCCAAGTTCCTTTCAGCAGAAATATGGCTCCCTACAGAGGAAGAGGAAGGTCAGCTTTTGCTGCGGTCTTTGCTGCTTGTGGTAGATGACGTCATTGGTACGATCATTTTTAATCTCCCACTGGCATTTATTTTATGGTAATGGAATTCTGAAACAAATGGCAGCATGGAGCTCTTAGTGAAGTCCTAGGGAAAGGGGTGTCCCAGTTGTGTCCCTGCCATTCTCGTCAGAAGCTGAGCGGTTCCTTATTCGTTCATTATTTCACTCACAGCTAACACATTAGGCACTTCTGTGTGCCAGGCGTTGGCATTGAGACTACATAGTTGAGTAGAGAGACATACAAGTCAAAGTATAACTGCTCTATAAAGTGGTAGGTAGAGTGCAGAGGAGTGGGCACACAGCTGTGGGAAATAATTGAGATCTACGTGCTCTGAAAAGGTTATTGGAAGATGTACCATGTAAGCTCAATCAGAAGGTAAGGACCGGAATCTGGGAATCAGTTGAAGATGGAGAATAGATTAGTGGACAAAGGCAGAACATTCTAGGCAGAACAAAATGTGCAAAGATGTGGACGAGTGAAAGCATGTGACTTCTGGAGAACTACAGTTCAACAGGAAGTAGTGTTCAGATGTATACAGACACACACACACACACACATACACACACACACGCTCAGAACTTTTGTGTTGGTGTTTCATCCATTGCCCTCATTCTGCTTTCCATCCTAAGCACTCTGCCCCATGGAGAACTTATTCTATTCAGTTTTTGGCAACTCCATACATCAGGAAACTCTAGGTCTCTAGACCAACAGTACCTTGACGATCAAACCCTTCGAGTCCACCATCCAGATCTTCCTTGTGGCCTCTGCCTTGGGTATGCCTTCCTTTTCCAAGGCCATGACAAGGAGGTGGGCAATGCCCATGGCTGCCTGGGAGGTACCATAGGAGGATGTTTAGATACAAAACAAACAGTTTAGCACATTCCAGATGCTTCACCAAGATGTGCCCCCACCTCCTCTCTTTTTCCTTGGCCCTACAAATCCAAGGAGCACAGTTCAATCCTTGCTTTGAGAAACTCAGATTGAAGTTGAAATTTAGGAATTGTAATGGTCAGAAATACATGTACTACTTCCTCTTAGGGCCCCAGACCACCTCTTCTCTTTAAGACTGCTCCACCCATTCTTATTCTTCTACTGGAAGAACAGCAGAGACCTTCTAATGGTGCTTACCTCACCTGCACCCTGGAAAACAAACACATGATTGGAGAGCCTGTTCTTGGTGATTCTCAGGGCAGCCAGGATCCCAGCCACAGCTACAGAGGCTGTGCCTGCAACAGAGTGAACTGCATGAACCTTTGGTTTCCAGCCCTCCACCCACAAGTGAAGGCTCCTGGCAGAGTTCCCAGCATCTAGGACCTGTTGGAGAAGAAGCAGTTTTTCTTAGCTCTTACAAAGGTCAAATCTGCAGTCATGTAGGTTCTAGAGCAAATCTGTGCCTCCCCCCCCCCCCAGTATAAATGTCTAGTCTTCTTTTCAGGAACAGTTGCTCGAATTGTTACTTTTTCATGGGGGAGGTAATCATCTAGCCATGTGCTGCTACTGTCCTTATTCATAAATGAAGGATTGGGGAGGGTGGGATAGAGTATATATACTGGGTAAGACCAAAGGAACAGTACTCCATCTGTGTCGATGCTGGATGAAGACTTTACAGTGTGCTTGCTTTCAGGGGCTCACACTTAAAGAGACCGCCCAAGTCTCAGAAGAGACTGCACCTACAGTTTTGAACAGGATTGGAACGGTTGAACATATGGAGATGTTTAAAGATGAACTGAATGTCTTTTTTATTTTTTATTTTTTTATTTATGAATGTCTTTATTATGAATGGCCTGAGTCTATGGGGACAAGGAATGAAATGTTATGGCTTAAAATTGATATATTACCTGGCATGGTGGCACACGCCTTTAATCCCAGCACTTGGGAGGCAGAGGCAGACGGATCTCTGTGAGTTCAAGGCCAGCCTGGTCTACAGAGTGAGTTCCAGGACAGCTGGGGCTACAGGGAGACCCTGTCTCGAAAAAACCAAAAAAAAAAAAAAAAAAAAAAAGAACTACAACTTTTTTTTTTTTAAAGAAAACTATTTCCCCTGCATAAATCCAAGGACATAAAATGTTTTTGCCCTTTGACCTCCTGTTTCTGGAAATCTATTCATGGAAAAATCTGAAATTCTGAAATCCATGTATCTGAACATTTGAGATAATGTTACTTATAATCCAGTACTAGAAAGACTCGAAACATCTAGCAAAAGAATGATGGTGAAGCCAACTCGATAGTGCAGGCATTCAGCAGAAGATTGTCAGTCGCTAAAAACGCTCATTATTGTTGGATGTCCTGGCACACGGCTTTAATCCCAGCACTTGCGAGGCAGAGGCAGGCAGATCTCTGTGAATTCCAGGCTAGGCCTGGTCTACACAGTGAGTTCTGGGCCAGCTGGGACTACAGGGAGACCTTGTCTCAAAACCAAGCAAGCAAGCAACCAAACAACAAAAAGAAAAAGCAAAAGAAAAGCTCATTAAGTGGCTGGGGATGTGGCTTAGTGTGTAAAACACTTGAGGTTCCAGTGCGAGGACCTGAGTTTGGATTCCGAGCACCCACATGAAAGGTGGGCATGGTGGTGTGCGCCAGTGACCTCGGCACTGGGGAGGGAGCCAGGACAACCCCAGAGGCTCACCGGCCATCCAGTGGGCGTGGTGGTGTGCACCAGTGACCTCGGCACTGGGGAGGGAGCCAGGACAACCCCAGAGGCTCACCGGCCATCCAGGGGAGCTGACCACCAGGATGAGCAAGAGATCTGTCTCAGAAAATAAGATGGAAAGAGGGGAAGACAGCAATGTTGACCTCTGGCCTACATACATGTATGCATGGAGTACAAACACGCACAGACCTTCATTCATTATGAAGAGTTTATCAACACATAGAAAATGCTATCAGTAAGGAACTAATATCAAATATTTTTATTTTTAAAAATATTTTACTATTTTATGTGTACGAGCGTGTTGCCTGCATGTGTGTAAGTGCACCCATGTTGTGCAGTGCCAGTGGAGTCAGAAGAAGGCTTTGGATGCCCTGGAACTGGAGTTAAGGATGGTTGTTAGCCTCTGAATGGCTGCTGGGAATTGAACCCTGGTCCTCTGCAAGAGCAACAAGTGCTCTTAACTGCTGAGTCATCTCTCCAGCCCTTGAAATATTTTTTCTAAGTGGCTCATATGTGCAAATATATTTATTTATTCAACCCTCCTTATCTGCATTTCATGGACTGGGGGAAACATGGTACAGAGCAGATCACAAAACATGAACAATATTCGAATCCAACAAAGAAACCTCTAAGGAGTCTACATTCCATGATTCTAATCACAAAAAACACAGAGAAAACCCAGAAAGAGCCACAGAATACTCATGGACGCAGGGTAGGGTAGGACAGAACCTCTAGGAGAGAATCTCCCTTTTTGGCTTCATGTCTCCCTTGACCAGAGGCCTTGTTTATGGTTCTCTAAACAGGCCACCCACTTAAAAATGTTTTTTCGTGTGCGTGTGTATGTGGGGTGCGTGTGTGTGTGTGTGTGTGTGTGTGTGTTTGTGTGTATGTGTGTGTACCTGTATGCACATGCATGTGGAGGCCAGGGGCTAATGTCAAGTGCCTTCCTTTATTACTTTCCCCAATTTATACTCTCTCTCTCTCTTTCTCTCTCTGAGTCCCGAGAGACCCTGTTTGGCAGGTCCAGCTAGCCAACTTGCTTTGGGGGTCGGTCCCTTGTCTCTGCCACCCTAGAGCTGGAATGGCTGGCAGGCCATCTGGCTTGCTCAGCATTTACTTGAGTCTCAAGGATCTGATCTCCAGTTCTCACACTTGTTTTACTCACAGAGCTGCCTCCTCCAGCCACATGATCTATGTTTACAAGTTTCTGTGTGCATTGCAGGAACCAAAACCACAAGAAACAAAGAAGAAAGTCATCCAGTCCTAGCAGTTCTGTTGGACGCATCCTTCTGGGCCCTCGATGTATATGGAATTCCACGTTAGGTGATTGGGATTGTACATTGTGTTTCACACTTTCCACACAGCGTGACTATTCGCCAAGTGGAAACCCTAAGCTATATAAGTATATAAGTTTTTTTTTTTTTTTTTTTTTTTTTTTTTTTTTTTTGGTCTTTTCGAGACAGGGTCTCCCTGTAGCCCCAGCTGTCCTGGAACTCACTCTATAGACCAGGCTGGCCTTGAGTTCACAAAGATCCGCCTGCCTCTGCCTCCCCGAGTGCTAGGATTAAAGGCGTGAGTCACCACGCTCGGCAAGTATTTTACAAAACAAGAAATGTGCACCAACTCAATGTTAGAAAAAAAGATTCACATTGTTCTTGGGGCCAAAAATGCCATACAAGAGAATAATGGCAATATGCTTCTAGATAGAAACACTGTTAAGAGGGCCGACTGCTCTTGCTGAGGACCCAGGTTTGATCCCCAAGACCCACATGGCAGCTGAGAGCCATCTTTAACTCCAGTTCCAGGGGAATCCAACACCCTCTTCTGACCTCTTCAGCATTGCACAACACGTGTGCACACACCTACATGCAGACAGTGCATTCATATACATAAAAAATAAATAAAATTAAAAGAAAATTCTGCCTTCTCCAGCATTTGAGAGGCAGAGGCAGAAGCAGGTGGATCTCTGTGAGTTCAAGACCAGCCTGATCTACATAGGGAGATCCAGGCCAACTGGGGCTACAGGGAGACCCTGTCTCAAAAGACAATAAAAACACAAATAAAATGAGAAAATAAAATTCTGCCTTCTCTTAATGTTAGTTTAGTGCACGCCTTTAATACCAGAACTTGGGAGGCAGAGGCAGGTGGATCTCTGTGAGATGGAGGCCAGCCTGGTTTACATAGTAAGTTCTAGGCCAGCTGTGGCTCCTGGGAGACCCTATCTCAAAACAAAAACAAAAACAAAGACAAAACAAAACAAAACGAAAGAAGAATAAAAATCCTCAGCATCCAAGAAAGCAAACTTAATAATTATTATTAAAGTCGTTTTGATTAGTTTTATGTGTATGCTTTGCTTATGTGTGCAGTGTTCACGGAGGCCAGAAGAGGCTGTTGGCTTCCCCTTGAACTGGAGTTACATATGGTTGTTAGCCTCCATGTGGGTGCTGGGAACTAAACTTGGCTCCTCTGCAGGAACAGCCAATGAGTGCTTTTAAACTTTGAAAATATTAATTATTGTGTGTGAGTGTGTTTGGGTCAGAGAATTGGCAGGGCTGGATTCTCTCTTCCAGGAATCTTCCAGGTCCCAGGAATCTTTAGGCTTGTTGGCAAGCCCTTTACCCATTGAGCAATCTCAATAGTCCCATAAACGTAATTGTTTAAATTGCTTAAAAAGGTGGTGATGAGAATTGCACTGGAGGGCACTTCCTCAAGTCCCAGATCCCTTTTGTCCACCTCCAAAATAATAATGTTCTTTCTGTCTTCCCGAGAACAGCTGGATTCCATTTGGTCTCATTTACTCCCCCGACCTCAAAACTTGGTATCGTTTTAATTTTTCTGAGTCAGAATGCATTTTCAAAGCTCTTGGATATTATGTGTGCCCATTCAACTCTGAGACCATTGAGTGGGACGGCGTTTCCCGCTGAGGCTTGGGTTCCCGCTGAGGCTTGGGTTCCCGCTGAGGCTTGGGTTCATTTGAATAGTTTTCTTCTCATCAGAGGCTTCCTAGAAGGGCCCGTTGGAAATCATACACCACTAGATGGCGCCAAAGACACTTCATCAGAGATGTTCCCCAAGACATCTGCGTGTAAAACCCGCAGGGTTGACTAACTGCACTTATCTGCAGACATTCAGTGCTGGATGGGGGATGGTGGTAGAGACACCCTATAGTTGTACAGAGGAGGACACTGACCAGGAAGAGAGGGCTTGGTCTAGTCAGTCACCCAGGAAAAGCAAAGCCAGGAAATCTTGGTAGGGTCCTTAGACCAAACAGCCTTTTCTGAGGAGATGGAGGGACCAGGACAGGCATTATGGGCTCTGTGGGAGTGAAGTGTGGGCTGGTTTATATTAAGTGGAGGCAGATGGAAGAGAACTTTGGGAGGTGGCAGTACCGTTCAGCAGGGACTCTCGATGGGGTCAGGGCAAAAAAACTGGGAAATCTGATAGGAAAGAGCTGTGCACTGGAATGAAAGAACAGAGGCGGCTACCATTTAATGATTACCCCTTTTGTGGTGTTGTTGTTATTGTGTGTGTGTGTGTGTGTGTGTGTGTGTGTGTGTGTGAGGCCAGTGGAGGGCGTTGGGCACCTTCCTCTCTTCCCTCTTCTTACAGCCTTGAGACAAGGGTCTCTCAGTGACTTGGAAGTTCTGTTTTGGCTAGGCTGGCACCGGCAAGCTCCCAGGATCTGCCTTTCCCAGCCCACAGTATATAAAGGTATGCACCATCACACAGGGTTTTTACATAAGTGCTGGGGATTTGAACTCAGGTTCTCACACTTGTGTGCTTACTCAGAGGCATCTCCCAGCCCAATTAATTACTCTTTTTTTTTTTTTTTTTTTTCTTTTTGAGACAGAGTCTCCCTAAAGCCCAAGCTGTCCTGGAACTCACTCTGTAGACCAGGCTGGCTTTGAACTCACAAAGATCAGCCTGCCTCTGCCTCCCAAGTGCTAGGATTAAAGGCGTGCGCCGCCACGCCCGGCTCTATTAATTGCTCTTAAAGTGAACTTGGCCGTGTGCTCCTTGCTTACCTGTCTTTGCTCACTTAATTTTCACAACTCTCCGTGGAGTAGGAATTTGTGTTCCCTCAACTGAGCTTTTTTTCCCCCTCTTAGAAAAGTGAGACTCGAGGTTAAGGTATACAAATGGCCTATATATTTTTTCTGAATAACACAACATCACATTATAACACTTTCTTTTACTTGTAGGACAATTTAAAGGAACTAAGCTTAAATTTCCTTCCCAAATAAGTAGCATACAGTAAATGAGAAAAAGTTTGGGTAAATTTAGTGAAAGCTTATGCCTTGGCCCCTGTTTATGGGTATGTGTAATACAACTTAGGCATCTATAGGCCAAAACATAAAAACCAACCGAAAAAAAAAAAAAAAAAGAGGGAGGTGGGAGGTGGAGATACAAATGGAAAACTTTCTGGGATATAAATGGAAAACTCTGTGTTCCAATCCTATTGATAAATTTTCAATTTTTCTGATCTTGAAACTAACAATGGGAGGAGAATTTTATGTTCCCACAGGTAAAAATCACCAATCTAAATGCCTGAAAACATACAACTTATGGCTGTGCAGGATGAACTGGGGAATGCCAGGAGAGAGGTTGACCCATCTGAACATTAAGGAATGAGGAACCTCAGACTGCCTGAGTCACGGACACTGAGCATCTCTCTGAATAATATTGGGGTTGACTGTTTATAATGGACCCTAATGAAGTTTACCTTCCAGGTGCTGAGAAACCTTCCTACCTCTCCCCCTTTTTTTTTGGAAAAAGAAAAACAGGATGGTAATGAAACCACTCCCTAATTGTAAACTAGAGCCAACTGTTACAGTGGTAATTTCCTATAAAACAGGCATAACGTATTAACTGATGGATAGGCATAGGAACTGTGAAAGGATATTTCCCTAACTAGAGCCAAATTCAATAGTAAAGTGTTTATAAGTTGTGTAATTAAGCAAAATATATTACTACAGGAAAGCTCTGACATCAGCAATGAATTATTCTGCCTCGGAGATGTTGGCTAGGGGATTCAAACCCGCTCCCCCCAAATTATAAAGGCCTTTTGCCTATAAGTGGGATATATGCAAGGAGAAAGGCAGTAAGTCCCTGTTGTCGAAGACCTGGTGTGAGCATGAAAAATGTTATGAGACGTCACTTGCTAGCATACAACTGGCCTCTGAAAAGGCTAGAGAGCATTACCAAAGGCCACTAAATACAGCAGAATATTGGTCTCCCTGAGACAAGCAAGACTCCTCCGTCAATATCAGCTACACCTCAACAGCCTGGAGATACTGTGCAACAGTGGCAGCCAAGTGTCTATATATATCCCAAATCTATTTGGCTATTAGCTCTCTCCTTGGAGGAATAACTCACAGCGGATGCCACAAGCTTGTGTCCTCAGGTGGTTGGGCGATGTTGTGAGCCACAGTAAGAACTTGTCACCCTTTATAGAGAAACCACAGTTTGCAGATTAGCATGCCATCCAAGCATCTGTGTCTATGCTCACAGCTTAGCTTGACATAATAAGTGGTACTGCTTAAATGCCTGTACATCCAATAGCTTGTGCTTTGTTAAAATGACTAAAAAGGGTATCAGTGGAAAAGCTGTCAATCCATGAAAGGAAACAACCTGAACAGACTGGAGTCCAAAATGACAACTCCAAAGAAATTAGACTGTTTTCTTCTCACCCACTTGTGCCCCTTTCCCAAAGCCCAGGGAACAAACTGCAGAAGAGGAGGCGTGGTAGATTGTAAGGGCTGCAGAGAGATAGGGGTGAATCATGAGACTACAGGAATTTAGTCTGGACTCCTGATTGATCAACATGCCTGTGCATACAAGCTTCTCCAACTGGACTATGGGAACCTTGGGTTGTTCAAAATTTGGACATAGATACTTGCAAAATGCACCAATTACCTGATTGTATGACATAATGAGTGACGTCAATGCTATCTGCAAACAACTGTGTCATTGTATTGTAGAATCCCTTAAAAAAATAAATAAAAAAAAAAAGAAAAGAAAAGTGAGACTTGAAGTAATAGAAGCCCCAGGAGAAGCTGGATGAGGTGCTCATTTAGGAGTTCATTGGGTCTTGAACCCATACAGAATGAAGATTGCTGCGAATCTTCTTACTACCAAGTATATAAACCGTCTGCTTCAATCCACAAGCTTTACCACTCCTGCAGACACCATCCAGGCCCTTTCTGCTCTGGGTCAAAGCTGGGAATGCACTGCACCCCATCACGTTCATCTATTCACAGGATCCCATCTGTTCTTTCCTCAACTCTGTTTCTTCATCCTCAGTTTCTCCCCCTCTGGTGGATCATTCCTATCAGAGTACAAGTGGACTTTAAAACTTCCACTAAGCCAGGCGTGGTGGCCCGCACCTCTAATCCCCGCACTCGGGAGGCAGAGGCAGGTGGATCTCTGTGAGTGCAAGGCCAGTCTGGTCTACATAGCTAGTTCCATGACAGCTGGGGCTACAGGGAGACCCTGTCTCAAAAAGACAAACAAATCAAAACAAACAAGTGAACAAACAAACAAACAAACAAACAAAAAAACTTGCATTAAAAGAAAATCTTGACCTGGGGGCTGGAGCAATGTCTCAGCAGTTAAGATCACAGGTGGCGCTTGTGGAGGACCTGGGTTCAGTTCTCAGAACTTACACAGCAGCTACCTGAGAGAAATGAGAAGCGAATCCAGAGGTTGTCCTTTCAGACATCATATTATTTTATATAGCTGAGGCCTAACTTCATCTTGTGATAAGTTTCATTTCTCTAAGTCTTGTTTTCCCTGAAATATAAGGGGAAGTTAAGGATCAGTTTCTTCTTACTGGAAATCATGTGTCCCTAAAACCCTGGCCGTAACTGTTTCTGTAATTGGCTTGCTTGCTCCGTGTTACTCCTTGATTGGTATTATTTTTGATATTAAGTCTGATTGGCTACTGTACTTATAAAAGCTGTGTAACCAATTTCTCTGGGCCTCACTCCTGAGCTGAGTGGGGTCTGTCTGTAATTAACAAACCATCAATTTTAACTCCACATGGTACTGTAAGAGGTCTCTCCATCGAGTTCCTGTTACACTAACAACCATCTGTACCTCCTAGGGGATCTGAAGCCCCTTCTGGCCTCTGTGGGCATCAGATGCATGTGGTGCATTTACATAGATGCTGGCAAAACACTCACATGCATAAAAAGAAATGGGAAGTCCTGACCTTATGAAGCCCCACCTTTCCTCTTATTCTCTTTTGCAGTCAAACTCTTCTAAGGAGTTGAATGAACTCACTGCCTCCACTAATTTTCTTCCCAGTCTCTGGAAATCTACTCTACACCAGTGACTGCACCACTTCTCGTCAAGGCCACCGAGCATATCCACTTTGCCAAGTTCACGATCAACTCCCAGCTTCCTCTTTCTTGACCTCTTACCAGTACTTAATACTGTAGCCTATTCCAGCCTTCAGGGAACTCTGAATTTGGCAAGTCAAGTTATCATCCCTACCATAAATGTTCACTGTTGGGTGCGGTGAGGTGGGGTGGGGTGGGGTTGGTTCTTGGGCTGTGTGCCTGGGATTTTAAAATGGAGAGGAAGAAAACCGTTTAGCCTTTCTGGAGGTAATCACACTGAAAAGCTCAAAGATTCAGGGATATGGGGGAACATGGCCTTTGCCTGCAGCTGATATGGACTGCTTGCTTCCATTTGTGATAAAAGATAAACCTTTTTTTTTTTTTTTTTCCAGAGAGAATGTTGCATAATTCCATTTCCTGTAAACAGAATACTTGAGTCTGTAGGTTCAGGAAAGAGCACAAAAGGACAAGATGAAAATATTTCTTTTCATAGTCACATTTGACCAAGTTGAAGGAGTTTCTATGCAGAACAAATTCTCAGAGGAAAAGGAAAGAATTCTTCACCTTCTGGAGTGAGGGCAGCAGTGTTAATAACTCAGGGAGAGGGACAGGGAAGGCGGGCTGGGTCAACATCTGGCTGAAGTGGCTGTGGAGCTCTGGGTCCTTGAGGACTGGACAGCTTCTGTAGAGCCAGGCAGACCAGCCTCCATGGCACAGGAGTTACCTTCCCACACCAGCCAGCTCTTGCCTCCATCTGCTCATTAGCATGAGCTGGGGGCTGATTTGGGGGTTATCAAAGGCACTGAATATAGAAAGTGGAATGAACAGACAGGTCTGCTAGGAGCTACCAGCCTCAGTTCAAAAAGTCAGGCTCCTTTTACTGGACACTCAGCACTGCTCCGTGTGCTGAAAGACTTTTCCAGAGCCCTTGAATCTTCCAGTGTACACTATGGGTTATAACCCATGTGGACTCCTGAAACTGAAGAGGGGTTGAGAAAAATACAGCAATGTTTCTTCTGCTCAGTAGAAATCTTTTAATTTCACATACTCCTATCTGTTGGGGGCTAGAGCAGAGCTATCAGCAGAGAAAACAGACATCCTATAGAATGGGAGAAAATCTTTATCCACTATGTTTCAGAAAGGGAGCTAATACTCAGAATTTACAAAGAACTGCACAAATTAAACACCAAGGGAATAAAATTCCAATCAACAAATAGACCAATGAAATAAACACTTTTCAAAAGAAGAAACACACATGTCCAACAACTATTTTAAAAAGTGGGCTGGAGAGATGGCCTAGCGGTTAAGAGTGCCGACCACTCTTACAGAGGACCTGGGTTCGATCCCCAGCACCTACATGGCGGCCGAGAACCGTCTGAAACTCCAATTCCAGGAGAACTCCAGTTCCAGGGGAATCTGACACCCTCTTCTGACCTCTGCTGCATTGCACGACATGGGTGCACAAACTTGCATGTGGGCAGTACATTCATACACATACAGAAATAAATAAAATTAATAAAAAAATAACAAGTATTCAACACCATAACCATCAGGGAAATGCACATTAAAATTACTTTAAGATCCTGCCTCACCCCAGTCAGAATGGTTATCATCCAGAGATCTTACAGCAAATGTTGGAGAGAGCATGGGAAAGACTTTGTTGCTGGAGGGAGTGCAAATGAATACATCCATTATGGAAATAAGTTTGAAGGGTGTTCAAAAAATTAAAAATAGATATATCATACAACCCATTCCATTCCTGGGCATATAACCCAAAGACAGTGAGACAATGGTTCATATGAAAAAACAGGGCTTGGTTTGGTAGTGCACGCCTAATCCCATGTCTTGGAAGGCAGAGACAGACATATTCTCTGTGAGAACAAGGGCATCTTGGGACTACAGGGAGACCCTGTACCAGCAAAAAAAGACGAAAACAGAAAACAAAGCAGGGCTATTTTCCAGCTGCAAAGAGAAACAAAATAGTGAAATTGCAGGAAAATGGAGGGACTTAGAATGTAGAATATTAAGCAAAGTGACACAAACCCAGACAGAAAAAAATGCATGTTGTCTTTCATATGCAGATACTAGCTTATACTGAGTACATGCACGCATGTAAATAGGTGTAAGCATGAGTATAGCATAGCGTTTAGAAAGGAGACCAAGAGAGCGTAATGTTAGGCCATGAGGGAGGGAGGGACAGAATGCATGAAAGAGGATATAGGGGCTGGAGAGAAGAGCATAGACTGCTCTTGCAGAGGACCTGGGTTCGATTCCCAGCACCCACATGGTGGCTGAGAACCGCCTTTAGCTCCAGTTCCAGGGGAATCCAACACCCTCTTCTGACCTCCATGGCATTGCACGACACAGGTGTACAAACCTGCATGCAGACAGTACATTCATACACATGAAAAATAAAATTTAAAAATTAAAAAAAATGAAAGGATATAAAGCTACTATTTTTCTAGTTTTTTTTTTTCTTTTTCTGTGGTGGATAAGTGCATAAAAATGTAACTGATAGCGGAAGTGTAAAGCCCCAGGTGAAGCGCCACAGCTTCTGAATGGCCATCCTAATGTACAGGAGTCCACTCCAGGTATAGGGTTTGGGAGTGGAGAAGTGTCTGAGGGATTCCCTTAAGCTAGCTGTGTGATGTTTTTATTTGTCAGTTAATTAGAATAAACTGATTTTGTTAAGAAAAAAATCAAGCACATAGCGAATGTGAGTTGTTTCTGTAACTGCTCAACTGCTTTGCCTTGAGTAAGTTCACTGCAGCCTTGGTTCTGAACACACAACATGCCACCTTTGTAGTGCCCACATGGTCGCACCACGCAATGCCCACCACCACTGCCCGAAACAGCTCTACTCAGAACTCAGACTGGTACATGTTATGAATCACAAAGTTTTCATTGTACCAACAAAGTTTTCTGCTCTTAGAGAAACATAATGGCTTAATAATGGAAAATAAAGACTATTCATATTTTTATGCTGCCATCTCTCAGACTATAAATACTAAATTAGTGAATCTTTTCATTGTATTGTGTTAGAATATTTGCTGGTTTTTTATTTTTAATTTTTGAAAGAAGACCTGATTATGTAGACCAGGTTGACCTCAAAATCACTGAGATACACTTGTCTCTGGCTTCCAAGTGTTGGGATTAAAGGCATGCACCATCATGCCTGGTAGAATGATTTAAAAATTGCTGTTACTGGGGCTGGAGAGATGGCCTAGCTGTTAAGAGCTCTGACTTCTCTTGCAGAGGACCCGGGTTCAATCCTCAGCACCCACATGGCAGCTGAGAACCAACTTTAACTCCAGTTCCAGGGCAATCTGATGTCCTCTTCTGACCTTTGCAGCATTGCACGACATGGGTGCACAAACCTACATTTAGAAAGTACATTCATACACATAAAAATAAATAAATAAATAAAATTTAAAAATATTTTTTAAAAATTGCTGTTACTGCCAGGTGTGGTGGCACACACCTTTAATCCTAGCACTTGGGAGGCAGAGGCAGGTGGATCTTTGTGAGTTCAAGACCAGCCTGGTCTACAGAGCAAATTCCAGAACAGCTGGGGCTACAGGGAGACCCTGTTTCAAAAAGACACACACAAAAAATTGCTGTTACTGGCAATTAATTTTGGCTTGAGAGCAGAATAGACTCTCTGAAATGGCTCTAAACATAGCTCTACCATTTTGTGCTGTGTATGCATGTGAAGTGACAGTCTACGCATTGTGGATCATGAAATTCAAATACAGGGACTGGAGAGATGGCTCAGTGGTTGAGAGTGCTTTCTGCTCCTGTAGAGGAGTGTTTGGTTCCTAGCACCTACATGGTAGCTCCAGTTCCCGGGGATCCAGTGCTCTCTTCTGGCCCTTGAGGGCACTGCACACACATGGTACACATACATCCATGCAGGCAAAACACTCATACAAATACAATAAAAATAAATAAATCTTAAAAAAAGAAAATATAAATTAACAGCTCTGTAAAGTATTGAAAATGTTTTACATCCTCAATATTAAATATTCAACCAAGTTTGAGTTTTTATGTACAAATAAGTATCCTCATTTTATTATTATGCAAATTTGCCTTCATCTTTGCTAAATGACAAAATTATATGTATATCAAGGATTTTAATTTTTTGGTGGGAGTCTTTTTGAGACAGATCTCCCTGGAGTCCCAGCTGTCTTAGAACTTGCTATGTAGACCAGGCTGGCCTTAAACTCACAGAGATCTGCCTTCCTCTGCCTCTCCAGTGCTGGGATTAAAGGCCTGCACCACCACGCCTGGCTTAAAATAAATTTTTTATTGATTTACAATCAGTAAATTTTTGATTTGGTTATCTATTTTATATACCTGTATATTGAGAGTCATGTCAAAAATTCTCTGAAAAGGGGTCACAAGTAGAAAAGATTTAAGAATCCTCGCTCTACAGAGCATTTCCAAAGGCAGGATTAGGTCTATCTTGCCATCGTTTGGAGGGACTCAAAGGTGATGATTGTCATCTTAGCTTCTCTTAGGCGAACAGCTGAAGAGAAGGTCCCTGGGAACCACTACGAGGTCCTTGGACTCATGTGAACCCCAGGGCTGGGGCTGGCCTTGGAGTGGATAGCTTTAGAACACAAGACACAGTAAAAAGGAAGGCTCTGGGTCCTGGAGAGAAACGAGATCAGAAGGATGGCAGGAAGCTTTACTGTGAGGGAGACGGGCAGGGTCTGGAACTGTGGCTGTGTGGCGGATGAGGAGGAGCCGCCACTGGGTCCTTGACTGCTTTCCACGACACTGCTGTCATGTACACAGGACAGACCAGCCAGACAAAGCCTTTGGAGCTGAGCATTCATGCCCACCTGCCTGTGCCAACTGTGGCATCCCCTGCTGGGGTCACCTCTCAGCTCTGTGTTTCATATTTCTTAGCGTAGCCTGGGGAGCATCCTACAACGTGGATGGCCATTGTCTACTGCCACCTCTGGGCCATGGGAAGGGTGGGTGCGTGTCTGTGGCTTGGCCCTGGATGCGGGATCATGTGGAATGCAGCAGTAGCCAAGAGGAGGCGGCGAGTTCTAAGATCACAGAGTTAGCAGAAAACTCACAGACGGGTGAGTTCACTGGTGGAACAAGAAGGACCACGTGGGTCCTGCAAAACGGTGCAGAGGGTAAATGTGCTTGCTGTGTGACCCCAAAGCCCAGTGGATGGAGAAATGACTCCTGCAAGTTGTCTTCTGGTCACCACACGTGCACTGAGGTGTGCACACCAGCACTCATACACACATCATTCACACAATAATAACAAATACAATGAGGTTTAAAAAAGAAGAGGACACAATGGGACCATGGAGGAAAGCAGGGTGGACATGCCTTCCTTTCCCAGGCCTCAGCAGTGCCGTGCTCACGCTGAACCTCTCCTTACCTTCATCAGTGGTCTATCTTGGGTCTCAGTCTCCCTCCCCTCTTCCCGTGTTCACACAGCAGAGGCCTTAGGAATAGGGGCCCATGAACTGAGCACTGCTGCCTGGCTGCTCCTGCCTGTCCATACTTCCCTAAGACCTGGAAACAGCTAGCGCGACGTGGGACGCAAGGCTGGAAATACTTAGCCAGGAGCGGGCACAGGAATCGAGTCCCGAGAGGAGACGCTGGCCTGGGAAAAACATACGGGCAGTTTTGGTGGTACTGGCTGATTATAGTCATGGCTTCCGAGGAAAAGAGTGCTCCAAGAGCTTCTACCACCTGCTAAAATCACAGAGCTGAAAAGCGAGGATTCAGAGGTAGATCTATCTCAGTTCAGTGGCTCACTGTTAAATCTGTGGTTCACACACTGAAGCTTACAAGTGTGAAGGGTGCCAGGCTTGTTGGCATACTCCTGTAATCCCAGTATTAGGAAGGCAGGGAGATCACAAGTTTAAAGGCAGCCTGGGATACAGAGCAAGGCCCTGTTTCAAGAACAAACAAACAAAAACTGTGAAGAGGTGACATCATCCTGATCTAGCAACAGTGTCTTGTCAGGCCATCTGTCCCTAAGGATATGGAAGGACTGCAGGCTGTGCAAGTCCAGGAAGGCTGTATGGAGGGGTGTGCCCTGGAGCTGACAAGCCACTTGTGATTCTTGTCCCGTGATCTACAGTGTGTGGTCAGCTTGCATGTGTATGTCAGGGGTCCAAGGTCACTGGGCCAGCAGCCTTCTGGGCCTGACTCCTTGGGTCCAAGCTATCCTTGTCAAAGGTCAAAATCAGCCTGCCCCCAGCACAACTAGTCCTGCTGCCCTCTCCCTTACCTGCTTCTCTCTCTGGCCCCCAAGAAGAGAGACAGTCCCAGTTGTGACAACAGTCACCTGAGCATCTGTCTAGTCCAAAATTTCCAAAAAAGAGGCTGCCAGCGATGAGCCGGTGCATTGGTGACGTGGCTCACCAAGGACAGCCAAGCTCTGACTGGGCAGAGACTTCTCGAGACTGAGCTGGGTGAGGGGGCCGAAGAGATAATGAGAAGGAAGCCTTTCCTTAAGAGCTGTGGACCCAGTCCTTCCTCTAACGACAGCATACAGACCCAAAGAAGAGATCCAGAGTGAGGAAGGAGCTCACAAGTCTCTGCTGGTCAGTAATGAGAGCAGGTCCAAGAGGCTGCTGGGGATTCCGACTGCTGGGTGGGCAGTGGGAGGCTGGTGAGGAATTCAGTGCTGGCGGTTCTGCATGGAAGACTCAGCCTATGCTGGAATTTATCTCGAAGTGCAAAGTAAAGACAAAGGAAACCTAAAACCCACAGTTGGGCTGGCGTGGAGCTCAGGGGTAGAACACCTGCCTGGCATCCCCAAGGCCCTAGATTCAATCTCCAGCACTAAAGAAAAAACCATAATAGTGTCCAAATTTAGGAAATGGACACTTCTATGAAAGGGAAAAGGAAGGAAGGAGGGAGAGAGGAAAAGGGGAAGGAAGAGGAAGAAACAGAGGGAGGGAGGGAAAGAGGAAGGAAGGAGGGTAGGAAAAAGGGAGAGAGGCAGGGAGGAAAAGCCATGATTAAGCTCAGTGATTAATGGAAAGTAAAACCACAAGACACGACTGGGTGAGTGGGATGATGGGAATGTCATATGTCGCTGTAGATAGCATATATTCACTATTAGCAAGTATCTACAATGTGCCAGATATTGTAGTGGGAGCTGGGGAACAAAAATAGATAAGATGCAACTCAGCTTATCACCCAGTGGAAGTAGCAGCATGAGGAAGAGAGCTACTACGGTTGGATTTGACTTCCTCCAAAGCTCCCAATTCGGGGGCTTGGCCCTTAGCTGCTAGAGCCAATCACTGAGAACTGATTAGATCATACGGGTTCTGATCTCATCAAGGATCCTATGAAGGATTTGCACTTTTATGGTGTTATTAGGAAATGATGAAAATTAGTAGGTGGGGTCTGGATGGAAAACAGCCATTGGAAACATGCATTTCGAGGACGTATTTGGTCACCAGGCCCCTCCCCCTCTCTCCCACAAGGCGTGTAGCGTAGCCTCTCCCATCTCCTTCTACCGTGAAGATGGAGGCAAGAGCACTAGGAACTCGAGACCAGCCTTGGCTACATGAGACTCTGCTTCAATAAAACAATGCAAAACGAAGCAAAGCAAAACAAAATGAAACAAAACATTAAAGGAGGGTTAGAGGACTCATAAATATTTAGAGGACAGCCATGTACTAGAGTGAGTGAGTGCAAACTCTCTCATGAAGGTGTTGTAGCACAGTGAGTCATATTTCCACTATTCCGGCGTCAGTGTGGGGTGACTGAGGTGGATGGACGTGTTTATGAGGATGTGCACACGTCGCTCTGTCTGTACATCTGGAGTCTGCGCACCAGGTGTGCCGCCCACACGGACTTGTTTTCCACTTCCAACCATTGGCCTTGGCAGTCCAGGGGGTTCAGGGGGATGGTTGTCCTGTTGCTGACTCATGGGTGAATGACACGATGGGGGAATTGGTCAGGGGCTAGGCACCAGGTGCTTCCTCCAAGGCCACAGGCACATGCTTGCCAGTTAAGCGAACAGTGAGGTGACTGGCAGGCAGTGAGAGAATGCTCTGCCGCCCCTAGCCAGTCTTCTTGGACTGCACTTCTCTGCTGCTACAGAATACCTAGCTTGTCAGAATGAGGTTGGTCTTGCCTACTAATGCCTGTTCCAGGCCCAGGTCCAGGGGGATGGGAGGACAGAATGGAGAGGTCCAACTTTCCCTCTCTGGGCATGCACTCTTCAGGCGCTGAAATCATGTTTGAACTTGCTTATCTAATAGTGTGCTATAATTCTACTCTATCACTCCTTGAAATTCATGACAAATATAAAAAATCATTTAGTATATGTGTGTTATCCCATGCTATGAACCCGAGGAAAAGAAGAGGCACTTGGCTTTGTATTGTAAGACTTGGAATAGTATGGTAACATGGTTGTGAATGTGTTATTTGGACTCCAAATACCTGGGCTAAAATGTCAACAGTATACTTACAGGGCATATAAGGCACTGTTTGTCTTTGTGCCTCTCCTTTCTTTCTTTCCGTCTTTCTTTATTTCTTTCTTTCTTTCCGTCTTTCTTTCTTTCTGTCTTTCTTTCTTTCTTTCTTTCTTTCTTTCTTTCTTTCTTTCTTTCTTTTTCTTTTTGTCTTTTTTTTTTTTTTTTTTTTTTTNGGGTGGGGATGTTGTTTTTTTTGAGACAGGGTTTCCCTGTAGCCCCAGCTGGCTTAGAACTCATTGTTCACACCAGGCTGGACTTGAACTCACAGAGATCTACTTACATCTGCCTCCCCAGCACTAGGATTAAAGGCGTGTGCCACTATGCCTGGTGTATCTGTTTCTTCATTCATAAGACACAGATGCTAATATGTCATCAGATCGAATGTGTAAAATGCTTAGAACGGGACTTGCCGTGTCGTAAATATTCAGTACAGACTCCTGCTGGTCCTCCCTGAGTTTGTGTTCTCTCCTCTATCCCTCTCTGACATGATGAAAAGTTGTGATGTCTTTGGGCCTGTGGAGGATTCATCTGTAGAATGATGTTGACTAATTTTTTACTTTTAAGGAATGAAACTATTCTATGTCAATTCATTCTTTTAATCTGACATAGATCTTTGTTTTAACAGTGTAGCCTGTCAAACTTCCCTGTTTAACAGCTTATGTGGATTTATAATGATTTCTTTTGGGCCTTCTAGAAAGCTGGGAGCAGTTCTCAGTCATTCTCCCTGACTAGTCCTGAGTCAGGAAACCATTGTTAGAGGCTCTTCCTCTACCAGCTTCAGATATGTGCACCTCCAAAGCAAGAAGCAACTGCCTGCAAGTATTTCTGGGCACTAGCACAGGTGACCAAGTGGACAAGGAGTTAGAAAATGCCTCACACTGGCTTTTGACACTGGGGCCAGTCTCTCAAGCTTAGAATTCTCATGAGTATACATTCTAGCCAAGATTATGGAAGGGTTGTCATGATTCCCTGATAGGGATATACCTTGTGTTTGGAAAAAAAAATCTAAGAAGAAGATATTAAGGCCGTGGAAAGCCATTTTTATGGCAATTGATGTTTCAGTATGATTAAGCCCTATGTACTAATGCTTTCTATACATAGGCTCTCAGGCATGTTTCACATTCTCTGTGTGTACTTGTGTTGTACACACATGTGTATGTGCAGGTGCAGATGCAGGTATGTGGACCTGTGTTCCTGGAAATGATGGCTGCCATTCTGTGCCTTATTTCCTTGAGACACAGGGTCTTTTCTTTTTTTTTTTTTTTTTTTTTGTCTTCAAGACAGGGTCTCCCTGTAGCCCCGTTGTCCCGAAAACTCTCACTCTGTAGACCATGGCTTTGGCCTTGAACTCAATATAGATCCACCTTGCCTCTGTCCTCTCGGGTGTCTAGGAATTAAAGCATATGCAACTACCAGCGCTCTTGGCTTTAAAGATGGTTCTTAGCCCGCCATATGGGGTCTGGGATTGGAACCCGGTGTCCCTCTGCCAAGAAGCAGTTGATGTCTTAATTCATGGAGCCATCTGCTCGCGGCCCAGACAGGTCTATTCACTGAAACCTGAAGCTAGTGGAATCAACCGAGCGAAGCCAGAGAAGTCCTCATCAGCCCATCTCCCACAGCACTGGAGGTTTACAAGCTTGATAGTTTAGCCATACTCTTGTGCCGTTTCTCTCTTTCTTTTTTTTTTTTTTTTTTTGTCTTTTTGAGACAGGGTCTCCCTGTAGCCCCAGCTGGCTTGGAACTCATTATGTAGACCAGGCTGGCCTTGAATCCTCCTGCCTCTGACTCCCAAGTGCTGGGAATAAAGGCATGCACCACCACACCCAGCTAAGCATGTGTAACCATACCCGGCTTTCTATGTGGGTGCTGGGATCTAAACTCAGGTCCCCATGCTGTGCAGCAAGAACTCTTACCCATTGAGCCTTCCAGCTCCCAAGCCCCAGCTCTTGAAATCTTTGTTATACTTTTCTGATGTGGTTATCATCATTGCTATAGAACAGATGATGAAATTATGGTCAGAAAAGTGATTTTCCAAGTTCAAGTAGCTAATAATTGATAGAAACTGGATAGAATTTCTCGATTCTTACCTACCTCTGAAGTAGTAATGATTTCTATTTTTGTACTTAAGCAAACTGAAGCTTAGCAAAGTTAAGGAACATATTCAAGGTCATACAGCTAAGAATTATCCAAATGGGAGTTCAAGTCTAATGCTTCTTTAACAGCTGCTGGGAGCAGACCAGCTATGAAATGACATTCCTCTTCTGCTTTTGGCATTCGGGTAAGCCTTATGAAAAAGCGTTTTCACCCCATGACTTTGTTGGGGTGTGTGTGTGTCAAAGCATACCTTGGATGTCATCATTGAACATGCAGTACTTGTTGCGGTATTTGTTGAGCAGGCGGAAGGCATTGGCATTGGCAAAGTCTTCAAACTGGATGAGGCAATTTATTCCAAACCTGTGGGGCAGAGTAAGAAGAAGGAAGGAATGCATGATTGCCTTTTGGAGCAAATCCTTGGCAGATGGCTTTCAGGCTGAGCAGGAAGTGGGAGGTGCTTAGGGCAGGAGGTTTATTTTTGACACAAGGTCTCCCTATAGTCCCAGCTGGTCTAGAATTCCAGATGTAGAATCTTTAGATAATGTGTTGAATCTTATTATTATTATTATTATTATTATTATTATTATTTTGGTCTTTTTGAGACAGGGTCTCCCTGTAGCCCCAGCTGTCCTGGAACTCACTTTGTAGACCAGGCTGGCCTTGAACTCACAGAGATCCACCTGCCTCTGCCTCCCAAGTGCTGGGATTAAAGGCGTGCTGCACCAGGCCCAGCCTAAGACAGTTCTTAGCCTCTATGTGGGTGCTGGGAATCGAACCTGGGTCCTCTGCAAGAGCAGTCGGTGCTCTTAACCTCTGAGCCATCTCTCCAGCCCCAGATATGTCATTTTACATAAGGGATTTAAACATCTAATTTTAGTGTCTCAGGGGCTCCTAGAACAAATCTCCCTTGGATACTGAAGGACAATTCTACTATGAATAGAAATAAATAAATAAAACCTCCCACTCACAAACATAAGGTCATATTTGCCAAGTCAAAATTTACTGTGAATTTTTGTTCAGGTCATGAATTGAAAGTATTTGAACTGGGAGTAGGGAACAGCCTGTCTTTGGTTGCTGGTGACATTTTACTATACATGAGACTTTCAACGTTGTTTATCAGCTAGCCTGGGGCTGAAATTCTGAAAAACTGACAGAAAAACAAATGATGCATATGTGGTTCCATCTACCTCAAACAAATACACACCCACACACTTGACCTCTAAGCAAGGGCGCCACCCATTTTCTAAGGTAAAATTCAAACAAGAGTTAGTGATACCTTTGTTCCATGTATGACTGCTATTTCATATTTCATTTAATTTTATATAAGAAATCCCCCTTGCTCCCACAGACTATAGAATAAAACTTCATTAATTCAGGTTAATCTAATTCCATCTCTAGGCTGCATCGAAAGCTGTGCAGGCCATCCACTCAATAACCTGGGCTGAGAGTTCCTAGCTCATGAGAACCTCTGAAACCCTGCTTTCTCTGCACCAAGACCCGGGGGCCTTTCGCCATGTTTTCCCAGTCTCTCAGCCTTTCCTCTATGGCTTTTTATGAAGCCAAAGCAGGGTAAATCAAGAGAAGGCACTTCAGTCTTAGAACCACCTATCTGTCCGTCCATCCATCCATCCAAATCTATTGAAAAACCCATTATGACTTGATACTATTATTCAAAAATGTTTTAGGAAAGAGTGAATAAATGAAAGAATTCATGGGATTTGGGTGTTGTAAGTTTGTCACCTAACTTGTTAAACTAATTACAAGTTAATTAAGAACTAAAACAAGCCGGGCTTGGTGGTGTGCGCTTTTAATTTCAGCACTAGGGAGGTAGAGGTAGGCGGATCTCTGTGAGTTCAAGGCCAGCCTGGTCTACAGAGTGAGCTCCAGGACAGCTGGTACCAAAAGGGAGACCCTGCCTCAAAAAAAAAAAAAAAAAAAAAAAAAAAAAAAAAAAAAAAAAAAAAAAAAAAGAACTAAAACAAGGATTTAACATAAAATCGAAATGGCTCAGGTGGAAGAAAATAGTTCTTAGTTTATCCATGTACATCCAAATAGAGCCTTTAAACAAAACATAAATTTGAATGTTAATTCTCAATTAACTTAAATACTAACAGAATAGTAATGACAACGGTAGCAACACAGTTGATCTTTGTGGAGCACCTGGCAGTCCCACGCTTGCTGAGCTTTGAGGCATTCTCTGTCTTCAGGTGACATTATCACACAGGTGCTGCTTCCAGAGAAGAAAGCCTTAGTTTAAATATTTTCTCTTTGCCCAAGGCTGTTCATTCTATTGCACTTGGTAGGTGCTGGAGCTGGAATCTGGATCTGGATTTAATGGCTCTATTTTAGATTAGTGTTAAAAGCGATACAGATTTGTAAAAGATAAAAATCAATAGGTAATAAAAATTGATTGCTTTCTTTGTTGGGAAAGATATATTATGCAGAAAGCACTGGACAGGGAACCAGAAGAAGAATGTTTCTTCTGTTTCTGGCAAACACCTGAGTCTACCTTGTGTGTCTATCTCTCAGTTTCCAGATCTGAGGGCATTAGAGGCGGGGCATGTGTTATTTAATGTCTGAGGCTGGAGTAGGCAGGCTGGGCTGGGTACTTCATTCAGACCTTTTGTTAAGACTAAGGTGAGGGGAGGGGGCTCCTCAACACTTCCTACTAGGAGCCACAGGTAGCTGGAAGTCTGGAGAATCAGTCTCAGGGTCTTCTTTGTACATAGCCAGATCAGCAAGTGGCTGCCCCCCAGGGGCAGCAGCCGTGAACATCCCCACCTGGCTGCTCCACAAGAAGGCTGTTCAGGGCCCCTTATTCTGGGTGTTTTTCCAGTTTGAGTGCTGGCTGTGTACTGCTGTTGGTCCGTCTGACAAGAAGGCACCCGGCGTGCCAGGAGGCCTATCTGTCTGCTTTGCACTTTTGAACTCTTCAGCCTGCAGCCTGGCATCAGAGGAGGAACATTTGATGCTCCTTCAGTGGGGAGTTCCTGCAAAGGAGAGGCACCTCCCAAGCCACACAGGGAGCTCCCAGACTTCTTGACCCTGGGGACAAGGCTGAGAAGTGGCCTTTGAGCTGCCATGGAAGGAATTCCAAGGCCAGGAGTCATTTAAAAGCACCGGATGCTGGGTGGAGGCCAGACTTCTCCTCCCAGCACTTGGGCAAGGGGAAAGCTGTAAATGGTGACCTGCGCCTGTGTGACAGGGTGACAAGGCCTAAAGCACAGCCAACAGGGCTGGGCACCTGCCACCTGGGACTAGGTCTTGCTGGGATAAGGGGTCCAGGCCCTTCCTTCTGACCTTCCCCTCACAGAGCGAGGCAGAGTGAGTGCTGGTGACAGCAGAACATTCTAGAGGTGCAGACAATCTTTCTTCCAGAGGTCAGGACCTGCCATTCTGTTCAATACCTGGTCGGACCCCTTGCAGGCCTGAACAAATATGTGGGGCCTAGGAAGAGCAGGTAAACTCACTTAGCCTGCATCCAAATAGAATAATTAAAAGTTACCGGGTGTGGTGGTGCATGCCTTTAATCCTAGCACTTGGGAGGCAGAGGCAGGCGGATCTTTGTGTGTTCAAGGCCAGCCTGGTCTATAGAGAGTTCCAGGACAGCTGGGGTTACAGGGAGACCCTGTCTCGAAAAGACAAAAACAAACAAACAAACAAACAAACAAACAAACAAACAAAAAGCTACGACTCATATTTCCCAGGAAGTCTGCTCTGTTTTCCCTATAAAAATCACATGCAGGTCTCCTAGGGCCAAGTGCCCAGCGACAATGTCAGTTATCGCCCCACAGAAAACAATTTGTTTTCTTTTCTTTCCTTCTAGGAGCTAGAATGGACAGAATCTTGAAACTCTAGGTCTTATACATTCCACTAAGCTCTACGCCCTTGAAGTGCTCCTAGGAACAGGTCCCTAGTAAAATAAGTTTGGAAAACTCTTTCTATTACGTGTAGCAGATAGAATGTATATTAAAAATGTTGAAAAGTTTTGCATGAAGAGAAGTGCTTAATCCAGTAGTTTCTAAATTTATTTGACTAGTGTCTTTACCTTGATGTGCTCCTCTTTCCCACCTATGGTAGAGCATACTTTGACAGATATGGTACCTGTAGAAAGAACTTTGTATATGTGGGGCTGGGCAGATCAAGATGAAGCCATTTCTCCCTGGAGTCACTGACATTGTTTCTGGCTAGGGTCCTACGTTGACTCATCTCTCCTCCTAGTTTGTTTCCCCTCACCCAATCCATCCTCGACAGCTTTCTGAACAAAGGCCTGTTGGCCACTTCGTTTTGCAAAATGTCTCTTACGAGGGCCTCCTCTGCCTTTGGGGTCAAGTTCAGATTCCATAGGTAGTGTTCATTTTGGCCCAGCTCAGCAGGCGCTGTGTCTTCTGATATCCTAGACACACCTTGCTGCTTCTCAGCCATGTGGGCCTCATATGATCCCACAGCTGCTGGTTCTCACTGTCCAGAGGTTCCTTTGTGCCCAGGGTTCAGCTCCAATGCTCCATAGTTTTTGGAAGCCTTCTCTGACCTGAATTCTTCTAAGGGCTCTCATGATACTCTGGAGCCATCTATAATAACACTGTATGAGATTTATTAAAATTTTTCTTCTAATTCAACTAAAGAAATGTACTGGGCAGAATATCCTCTGGGCCTGGAACTTTTACTAGTATGATGTCAACATTGAAATTGGAGCCAGTAAGATGGCTCAGCCAGTAAAGGAGTTTTCCACCATTACTGACAACCTGCGTTCAATCCCTAGTATAAGAGAACAATCTCCACATGAGTGCTGTAGCAGGCATACCCCGCCCACAAAATAAATAAATAAATAAATAAATAAATAAATAAATGTACTAAAAACGTTAAAAAGTTCAATTCTATAAGCAGGTGTAAATGTCCACTAGGAAAGCTTGAACTTCCTAGACTACAAAGATCCCATAGTCAAAGGGAGGCACAAAAAACCAGAAAAGAAATTGCAGTACTGTGGAAGGAGTGAAAATGAAGGTTTGTGCCAGTTACGTGGGAAGATTAAGGAGGACAGGCAGCTCTCCCTGCGGGGGAGGCAGGGAGGGCCTCAAAGAGCCAGGGAACTTGAAGTTTGGGGCTTAAAGAAAGAACAGAGACTATTGGAGAGATAGATGGGTATGGATTGGAGGAGGAGAGGTCCTAGGCATAAAGAAAGAACAGAGACTACTGGAGAAACAGATGGGTATGGATCAGGGAGGAGAGGTCCTAGGCATAAAGAACAGCACGGAAGAGAGTAGCTTATCCTCCTGGAGTTATAGGAAACACAGAGAGCTTGATCTTGGGAGAGGACTAAGGAGGGAGGCTGGAGGAGGTGAAGCAGGGCTGAATTCGGGGCTCGCATCTTAAAGTGCACATGCAGAGAGCCTAAACATTCTAGAGTGGGGTGGGGACCCACTGAGGGGTGTGGGCAGAAAAGTGGCATGTGATTCAGGAGGTTCACGAGGCCAGCAGTGCTGATGATGGATGGATTGCTGGGAGGACACTGGAGATAACCTCTCCCGCACAGTGAGGGATCGTAAAGTACTGCTGTGTCATCATGGTGGGGGCACTGAGGGAGAAAAGGAGTTGAGGACCCAGTGTTAGGGAAGTACAAAGAGTAGCTCAGAAGAGAGGGGGAGTAGGGGGCTGTGGGGAGTGCTCTCAGGTCAAGTGTGACGCCATCACTTATGACATGTGTGACCTTAGAGTCACTGGACACATATTTCAGACTTCGTTGGCAATGCAATAGGATAATAATCTATCTTTATAGCTGGTTATGAGTATAAAATGAGATAATGCATGTAAAAATCCTGGAACATTATAAGCATGGCATCTACGGAGGCACTGAGGACTGTGGACAGTATTCAATAATAGGCCAAATGCGGAAGACGGAGAGGGAGGATCCAGGGAGGCGAATGGTAGCAGCTTGTCTTTGAGGTCAGGCATAAGGAAAGACAGGCAAGTTTACTAGACAAGACAGGATTGGTGCATGTTGAGTCTGAAGAGCTGTGTGGTATTTGAAAGAACACGCTGGCAATCAGAAGGCTGTGTATGAGGATGAGGAGGGAGAAGCATTAACCTGGGGCACTGTGAGTAGTTGACGTCGTGAGACCAAATGAGGCTCCCAAGGAAACATGCTTAGTAGGAGGGAGCAGAGACTAGGACAGAAGTCCCAGGGCACACGTAACGATCAGAAAGCGGCACAGGAAGAGAGTCCAGGCAGGGCAGTGATCAGGGGAACCACGAAGGCAGAAGGTAGCCTCCAGAACAGTGGCCACAGGGCCAGTGTAACAGGCTGTGGTCAGGAGTTCACATGCTTCTGTCCAGTAAAACAGGATCCAGGAGTGTCCTTTGGAGTCATTGTTTAAAAAATCACTAGTGACCTTTGTAGACTACTTTCAGTGCAGTGGTTAAAGGGAACTGCGGGGTTAATGTGGATGAGGGATGAGGAGGAACGTCAGTGATTACGAGTTCCAAGTTTGGCTCTATAGGGGCGTAGGGGCATAGGACTGAAGGATGGATCTGTATTGGACATGGAAAGTATACACATGCAATAAATGACCTAGACTGCAGGAGAGGATGAATAATGAAGGAGGGATTCTAGGAATCTGGGAGAAGGTAAGAGCTAGCCCAGTTGAAATGCGAAGGTCATGTAGTCAGATACAAGGTGAACATTCGCTGTCACACCACAACTTACAGATGTGTAAGACAGGGTGACACTTATAGAAGTGAGAGGGGTTGTGGGGAGGCAGAGGTTGAAGAGGGATTCACAAGGATGCCAGGGAAACTCATCTGTCAGCAAGGAAGCTGGGGACTACGGACTGGACAAGAATGCTACCGAAAGAGGCAAAGTGGGATGCAGCACAGTGACTTTCAAGCATGCGAAGAAGTGTGAGGCTGAGAATTAAGCTGACCTATTTTGTGTGGCTTGAGGGAAAAGGCTAGCCAAGGGAGAAGGCAGAGACCTAGACTGACTGATACATCAGGCAGGGATTTCAAACACTAGATGGACAGAGGTTGCTGGTCCCTAGAGGTGATTCTGCGGTCACTGTGGCTTCACTTGGTGACGAATTCCAGCTGAGGGTGTGAGGGAGGTCTTTCCTTCCCTGATCCCAGCTGGGAAAGTCCCTTGTATGCCTTCCTGGAAGCCAGACTGGCGGACTCTTGGGTTGGCATATTGGCCTCACTGGGGAAAATCCCATTGATTAGCAAGAAAGTCTCAGGAAGCCGCAATTTCCAAGCAAATGTCTGAGAATAACCTAGACATTCTTAGTCGTTCTGAGGGCAAGTTCAGGCCAGACAGAAAATACTTCATGAACACTTGGATTTCCTCCTAAATTTCCCCATTTGAGTTCCTGGGCAAGTACACATACTGAACCAACAATTTCAGGGATGGGAAAAGGGTGGAGGCTGATCTGCTGACCTTTCAAAGGCCAGTGGCCAATCATAAAGTTTTCTCCAAGACACAGAATCTCACTCCTCAAAGTCACATTTGTCTCCCAAGTCACCTACCCATTGGTTGGCTTGGGGCTTCACAGATGCCATCTTCTATTTCTCCATATGTAGTATCTGTCCATTGTCATGAGGTTACTAGTGTCCTCCACAAAGTCCCTGACTGTATGTCTCTGTTCAGGGGAACCTCAGTTTGTGATACAGTCATAAATTGATCTTCATCAGAGACAAAACCTCTCTCATAGAACTGGCTTCGCTCCACCTTGAATTATGAGAGTTCATCTGGGAGTGGCAGATGGTAAAGTGGGAATCCAAGACTTTATATATCAGCTTTCAGCACCCAAGAAAGGCAGGGTCAGGGAAGGGGAGAAAGGAAAAGGCCCAGTCCATGCTAACCAATCCAGTGGACATAGTGGATCAGACAGAGTCCTAGAAGGCACTGGTCATAGCTTAGTCTCCAATGAATGACAACTGAACAAGGGCTTTTAATGACACCCTTTCCTATTCCTGCTCTGGATATCAGTCTCAGACACCCATATTAGGAGACCAAGTATGCTATTGCACATTGACTACTTCATGCTTACCTTTTAAGTAAATAGTTATTGAACAAATGAAAGAGTAAATGAATGAATGACAGAAATTGGTCCCTCTCACAGGAGTGCCCAGCCTGTACATCCCAAACAATGCTGGCAGCTCTCTTTGGAGGCACAGTGCCCTCTTCCAGAGCCCACAGTGGCAACTCATGTCCATATCTTAATATCTGTCACCTCCTCCCTTAACCTCAGGATTGAATGAATACTAATGAACATCACTTACAGGGACTATTTCCCAGCCAGGCTAGGACCACAGGCCAGCACAGGGTTTGCCAATCTTCTGTAGTCAAAGACCTCTGCGTTTGGAGCCATGGAGATTTGAGAATCTAGCTGCATGATTTGGAACAGGAAGCTTAAACTTTTTGAACCTCAGTTTCTTGATCTTTTCATGTTGTTGTGAAAATTAAATGTAAATGTAAAATATAGACTGTCAGCACTTTCACATTTTTTTGCAGATTTAAAAAGGATTTATTTATTTATTTAATGTGTATTTGTATGTGCCTCAACTGTATGTATGTGCACTATATGGGTGCAGGTACCTACAGAGGCCAGAAGAGGGCATAGGAGCTCCTGGAACTAAAGTCAGAGGCTGTGGTGAGCCAATCAAAGTGAGTTCTGAAAACCAAACCTGGGTCCTCTGCAATAGCAGTAAGTGCTCTTAAGCATTGATCCATCTCCCCAGCCTTGGCTGTGACTTTAAAAATCCAACTAAAAGTCTCACACTTTATGATTATATTATTCATTTATTTATGATTTTCCATGTGTGTGTTTCAGAGTGCATGTGTGGAGGACAGAGGACAGCTTGTAGGAGTTAATTCTCTCTTTCCACCATGTGGGTTTGGGGGATCAAACCCAGGTTATTAGATTGGCAGCAAGCACCTTTACCCACTGAGCCATCTTGCTGTCCTTTCCCATACCCTTCAGTGACCTTATTACCTCTGTCAGACTTAGTCAGCTCTATGGGCAAGGATATAAACCAGGCACTTGTACAAATATGGACATGCTTATTTGACCAACAGCCCCTTCCCCCAAGTAGATTGTAAGCTTCTTAACAGCAATGTCTATTTTTAAGTTCTTGATATAGTTAACATTATTGTTCCAGTGAATGAATAAGTAGATGAATAAAATTTAAAGCAAAGGGTGTTACCTCAAATTCTTTCCTGATTATTTTATGTGTATCATAATCCTAGGGGAATTGAATTATTTTTAAAAAATATTATTTATGGGGGCCTGGAGAGATGGCTCAGCAGTTAAGAGTGCCGTCTGCTCTGGCAGAGGACCGGGGTTTGATTCCCAGCACCCACATGGCAGCTAAGAACCATCTTTGGTGCCGGGCATGGTGGTGCATGCCTTTAATCCTAGCACTTGGGAGGCAGAAGCAGCCGGATCTCTGTGAGTTCAAGGACAGCCTGTCTACACAGTGAGTTCCAGGGCAGCTGGGGCCATAGGGAGACCCTGTCTCAAAAAAAAAATATTTATTTATTTTAAATGTGTGTGTGTGTGTGTGTGTGTGTGCGTGTGCATGCGTGCATGTGTGTGCGTGTGTGTGTGTGTGCACCATATGTGTGTAGTGCCAGTGGAGGCCAGAAGAGGGCATCTGAATTTGGAATTACAGGTGAACATGAGCCATGTTGGGAACTGAACCCGTGTTCTTAATTACTGAGCTGAAATTGAATTCTTCAGACCAATCTTTTTTTGTTTTGAGTTGGCACATAAATAAGTACAGATGGACGAGGTTTCATAATGTGTGTGACTGGGGGCAGCTAGGTGAGTTTCCCTTCGTTTTCCACCACTTTTCTCATTGTCTGACTTTGGAGAAGTAATTTTTTCCCCTTGGTCTGTGTCCCCACCTGTGAAAGGAGGGGGTGGATTAAAGGAGCAGGTTGCTTCTGGCTCAGATGCTCAGAGACTGTGAGATGGGAGCCAGGTGATGGACCAGGGAGGAATAAGAGTGAAAAGATAAAGACTGAACTACAGAGGACATATGTAAAATTCAGTGCATATGGAAGCACCAAGCTTCTGCTGGGGGATGTGCAGCATGTGAATGGCAGCCTGAAACATTGCAATCAGAGCTCAGCACCAGCAGTGATCTGTCTATAATCTTTTAAAACTAAAATACAGTCCTTGAACTTTCATTGTGGTTTGGATGCCATGAGCTTAGGGGCTTTCCCTTTGTGTTGCCTTAAAACCAGCGTGAGAAGCTTGGAGCACATGGATCTCAGCTTTCCTTTTGTGGTTAGTTTGAGCTGGCCAGGGTTTGAGGTTTGTTGAAAGCTGTGAGGTTTCTGAGCTCTGGTGGGTGATGGAGCAACTGGACAACCGGCCTTTAAGTGGTCAAGAAGGACGAGCCAGGGAGAGCCAGCTGACTAAGCTGGATGATGACAAAGTAAGAGGACGCTTCCTTCACCACCGGAAGATAGGGCGTTTGAGGGTGGTAACTGATGGCTGGTCCCTCCACGGTGCCCCTGTGGTGAGGACTATTACCCTTGCCCTTGACCAAGATGGAGAAAGCCCTAGTAAGCTAGGTAGAATAGCTTTAAAATTATCTTCGTTTAATTTATTTTCCTTGTTTACCATATGAAGAAGGTGGCTGGACTATCTTTTCTTTCATGTTATGGATCAGAAATAGCCAATTAGAGGGTAAGCTCTGGAATTAGATCATCCAAGTCTACAACTTGGCTCTGCTGTTAAGCGAGGGTGTGACCATAGGCAAATTCCTTAATCTTTCTGTCCCTCAGTTCTCTCCTCCGTAAAACATGGATTTAGTCAATAAATATTGATAACCCATGCTGCAGTCAGCATTGTTCTGATGCCTGAGATAGAGCAATAGACATAAAAGATGAAGATTCCTCCTTGGAACTTACACTTTAGTGGGCTAAGACAATCATCCTATCTACTTACTAGAGCTTGTTATAGTGGATGAGTGTTGCCCACGTGTTAAAGGCTTGGTCTCCAGGGTGGCACTACAGGGAGGTGCTGTGACCTTTTAGAAGATGGGGCCTTCCTGGAAGTCCTTAGGCTATGGGGTCCTTGCCCTCCAAGGGGGCGAGGACCATATGTGCGACCAGGCCCGTCTTCTTTCTCTTTCTGGTCATGAGGTAAGTGGCTTATCCTACCACATGCTGCCTGCCTGGCCGCCTGGCACCCCCACCGGAGGACCAAGCAATGGATCTGCCCAGTCTTGCATTGGAACCTCCAAAACTGTGAACTCACAGTTATCTTTATAATTACCGCAGGTATTTCATTAGGGTGAAGAGAAGCCGACTAACATAAGGCTATTGACAGTATTAAATGAATTAATGCAAGTTAATTGTTTATCATCCAGAGAACCTTAGGTTAGCCCAGAATCCAGTGCACCAAGAAGGCGAAAGATAGGATGCTTGGATTTATTTATTTATTTATTTATTTATTTATTTATTTATTTATTTATTTTGACAGGGTCTCTCTGTAGTCCAAGCTGGCCTGGAACTCACTATGTAGACCTTTAACTCACACATATTTGCTTCCCTCTGTCTTCTGAGTGCTGGGATTAAAGATGTGTGCTACCATGCCCAGCTTTATTTATTTTTAAATAGAAAATGTTCTAGGCTGGGCGTGGTGGCAACACGCCTGTAATCCCAGCACTTGGGAGGCAGAGGCAGGCGGATCTCTGTGAGTTCAAGGCCAGCCTGGTCTACAGAGCGAGTTCCAGGACAGCTAGGGCTACAGAGAGACCCTGTCTCAAAAAAAAAAAAAAAAAAAAAAAAAAAAAAAGAAAATGTTCTATGGATGAGAACTGCTGCTTGACTCATAATTTCTTTTAATCACAAAAAGGCATCTGCATAAAAATAAGCAAGCTTGACACACGTGAAGGATTCGAAAAGCAAAAATCTCAGGGATCTCAACCTTTACTAGTGCTGATCCCTATTAATAATTTGGTGCATATGCATCCAGATAAATTTTCCCTTATATAACTTAGCTTGAAGAAATCATTTTTAGGATTTTTTTGGTAGTTATCCAACTTCATAATAAAACCAATCTGACATGCCTACTAAATTGAACAGAATAAAAGGAAACCATGTCTCTGAATGAGCAAGGCATGGAGAAAGCCTGTGGGAATGAGACTAAGTGTCCCATGCTCTGGGCTAATGGGAGTAGCTGAGGTTTCCCAGTAAAGGTCAGGCTTGGGTTCAGAGGTTCCAGGTCTCCTCTAGACTTCTGTCCCCCCTTGAAACCCTATTTCAGCAGCAGCAGCAGCAGCAGCAGCAGCAGCAGCAGCACATAAACTCTTTCCTGATGAAAGAAATGGCATCGGGCATCGTGGTGCACACCTTTAATCCCAACACTTGAGAGGAAGAGGCAGAGGCAGAGGCAGAGGCAGAGGCAGAGGCAGAGGTGGAGGCAGGCAGATTTCTGTGAGTTGCAAGGCCAGCCTGGTCTATATGGCAAGTGTGTGTCAAGGCAGCTAAGGCTACATAGTGAGACCCTGTCTCAAAAAAAAAAAAAAATGGCATTGCAGTTCTGCAGAATGAGGACCAGGGATGACAAATCAGAAGACTCTGAGGAATCTGAAGAATCAGGAGCAGAATGCCCACACAGGGTAACTTTGGAGGATTCAGATTTTCTGATGGTGTCGTGCCCTGATGCGAGGGCACTCACCTCGATTTCCACAGCTCTTTCTCATCTTAACATGTTTTGTTTATTTTTCAAATATGTGAGTTTTTTTACATTATTGGGTACTTTGCTTATAACTTCTTATATGTATACATATATGTATATATATATGGAGCTTGCTTTGTAGACCAGGCTGACCTTGTTCACACAGAGATCCACCTGCCTCTGCCTCCCTAGTGTTGGAATTAAAGGTTTGTGCCAACATACTTGCCTTCTAAAAATATTAAAAATATATTTTAAATATTTTATTCTATTTTATGAGTGTTTTGCCCACATGTATGTATGTATGTATGTATGTATGTATGTATGCATGTGTACCATGTTAGTGTCTGGTCCCCACAGAGGCCAGAAGAAGGCATCAGATAATTCGGAACTGGAGGTGTGGATTGTTAACCACCATGTAGGTGCTAAGAACTGTGCTCGCTGAACTTGAGTCCTCTTCGAGAGTGGCAAGTGCTCTTGGCTGCTGAGCTGTCTTTCCAGCCCTTTTAAAATATTTTTAATAAATTTAATACAGACATTTTATAGTTTTAGAATATTCCTTTCTCCCGGAGTTCTAGTTCTACTGACTGTGTATCTGATTTTCCTTTTCTGGAGATTTTCCTGCTGAATTGTTGTGAATCATGCTTCATTTTCACTGGGGAACTGAATTCCACACAGCATGAATTATGGGAGTGTCCTTAAAGACAACTATTACTTTTCCTTCTCCCAGCTTCCCCAGTATATCACTGACAAAAGACAATTTCACATTCATATCTTAATAGGCATTTTTGCTCCAGGTGGGCATTATAAATGTGGGCTGTAAATCTACAGGAGGTGAAAACTTAGTGTTTTGTTTTTTTCCACATGTTAGCCCCTTGTCATTTCTCTAAGTTAAGGCCAAAGCCCATTTCTTCTTCATGTATAGTAGTTACTTGAGGTTCCCAGTTGCTGTCAGAACCCTGTATCTAAGTATCCTGTCTCATACAGACTCCACTCTTAACCCTGACCCTTTGTAGACCCATCTACATGGTTAAATGATGAGACAACAGTCATGAAAATGCAAAGGCTTTTGAGACTGGAGAGTCAGTAAGCATGAAGGCCTTGCAGCTGTAATATGCTCAAGATGTCTGGTTACATAAAGGGGTGACCCTTTCAGAGTGGTGGGCCTGTAGGGCCCAAATAACATACAGCCACAGCAACTGCAGACTGTGTGGGAAGACCTCACCTCCATGGACACACCAACACTCCCCATCCCCCACATACACGCAGCGGTACACAATGCCTATCTACTGGGATGGGGTGGGAGGAATCAAGCCTTTACTAACTGCATATCGGGGGTCTAAACGGAGATGGCTTTCACCCAGGACTGCTTGCTTTTGTTTCTCCTTCTTTAGTCAGCATTGAAAAAGACAGAAAATAATAACTGACTGAAAAGGATGGATGGGTGAGGGCTGCAGAAGGCAGTGACGGATAGATGTGCTAGCGGAAACATGGATGCATCAATAGGTATGCTATTAGACTGCTGTCCAAAGGAATATGGCTTTGCAAATTGAATTAACAGAAAAAACAACAGCCACAAGAAATACTGTTTGCTATCGTTCAAGCAAATGTTAACCATTACATATGAATGGTTTAATATGTTTAACATATGTACTCTGCTTTTTAGGTGTTAAAAATGTACTTTAGAGATGAGGAAACTGAGGCCCTGGGAAGTTAAGCTGTGTGCTAGTAAATGTGAACAAGCAGCCTGTCAACAAAGCTCTAGGCTCTGCGCTTCTAGCAACCGTAGTTACAGGTGAGGTCTACACGGGATTCCCTGCATGAGGCAAGACTAACACTTCATGGAGCCTCCAGGTTCTTCTTTTAAAATGCAGCTATGTCCCAAATCTAATTGGCTATTAGCTCTCTCCTTGGAGGAATAATTCACGGCTGATGCCACAAGCTTACATCCTCTAGTGGTTAGGAGATGTTATAAGCCACAGTAAGACCTTGTCATCTTTTACAGAAAAGCTATAGTTCATGGATTAGCATACCATCCAAACATCTGCGTCTATACCAATGTACCCTACTGTAATAATTAGTACTGTTTAAATGCCTGTACATCTAATTGCTTGTGCTTCATTAGTAGGATTAAAAGGTTATTCGTGGATAAACTGCCAACCCATGAAAGGAAACAGCCTGAATTGATCAGAGTCCAAAACGACATCTCCAGAGAAAGTAGACTGTTTTGCTTCTTGCCCACTTGTGCCCCTTTTATAAAGCCTAGGGAACAATCTGCGGAAGAAGGGGCATGGTAGAATGTAAGGGCTGCTGATTGGGGTGAATGGTGAAACTACAGCAATATAGACTGGACACTTATTTGATCAACTTGATTGTACATACAAGCCTCTCCAGCTAGACACTGGGGACCTTGGGCTGTATAAATTTGGGCATAGCTGCTTGCAAATTGGTTTTATGTGAAGGATGCTTGTATTCATTACTTATTACTTATTATTAAAAAAAATAAAATGCAGCTATAATACAGCTTTGGGTTGCTGTGGGAACTAGATGAGTTAATACAGCATGAAGTACTTGATCAGTGTTTGCATATAGTAGACAATTAGGTAACAGCAGTGGGTGCCAGTATGAACTCATAGAGGGAAATCAGGACCCTTAATCCCCTACCCCACGTGTACCATCTTCTCCTCTGCTAGAACCTGAACTTTTCAGTTCTGGACCTTATTTCATTTCTTTTCTTGAAGCCAGGCCATAAAAACTGCCAAGAGAAAATGAAAAGGAAACAGCAGTTGGCATTGTGGAGTCCATCTCCCGAGCAGTGCATTTCTTACAAGCACATTTTGGCCCTAGTTCTGAGGCCAGACCTTGTGAACTGAAAACTCTCCCAATTATTCAGTCTGCTTGGCCATGATGGAAGTGGGTCCTAGAGACTTGGTGCCAGTTGACATTTTGATACAGTCTCCCAGCCCTTTCTGTGACCTCAGACAGATTCCTTGCAGGCAAGGGAGTGTGTCACCATGAAGTATCTGGTTTCTGTTCCAATGGGAACAAGTAGGAGCCCAACTGTCAACAATTAGCCTTGTCAGGCCGAGCTGGAAGACTATTCTGCTTCTTCAGAGGCCACACAAGCCAGAATGAGCTCAGGGGGCCTTCCTCTGAGGACGTTACCACGTTTTACTAGGGTAGGAATGAAAATGAAGGCCATCCACTCTAGACCATGCCGATGTGCAAACAAACCCTCTACACAGCTGAGGATATCTTTGCTCAGTGTCTTCTCTGACAGTGCAAATTAAAGCAAAATAAAAAAAAAATGTACCATTGAGGCTAGAGTCATGCTTGGGTATTGGCTATTGCCTTAGTGTGGTAGAGTCCTTGGGGAATAACTGTTGACCTTATTCACTGGCTGTGGGACTTGTGGCACAGTCAGTCACCAGGTTAGTGACATGCATGAAAAAAAAGTACCAACCAATCAGCCACCACCACTACCACCACCACCATCACCACCATCACCATCACAACCACCACCACTACCACCACCACCACCACCACCACCATCACCAATAAGCACCCTCAGAACACCCCCTTAAACATTATAGAAGAGATGGCCCAATACAGTGGATGAAAAATTAGTAAATGAAATATTCATCTAATAAGATTGCAAACTGGAAGGAGTTTCAGGCCAGTCAAGTCATGGGATTTCTCTAGGTTGAGTAGAATTTGAGATTGGGGATTGTCTATGTTCTGCCTCTAATCTCTCTCCATAGAATGTGCCAATTTTAATATGATCTTTTTGTTGCTCAGGAACTTCCCATAGTGTCTCATTGCTCACTATATCAAGTACCAGATAAAATAGTGAGTGGATTGGCAAGCTTCAAACATTTTTAGCAGAAGAATTAGAAACACTTATTTATTTATTTTATGTGTATGAGTGTATTGCCTGCATGCATGTAAGTGCACCTGGGTTGTGCAATGCCCATGGAGGACAGAAGAAGGAGTCAGGCTGGGCATGGTGGTGCATGCCTTTAATCCCAGCACTCTGGAGGCAGAGGCAGGCAGATGTCTGTGAGTTCAAGGCCAGCCTGATCAACATAGCGTTCCAGGCCAGCTGGAATGAGAGGGAGACCCTGTCTCAATGACAAGAAGGCGTCAGATCTCCTGGAACTGCAGTTACAGATGGCTGTCAGCTGCCACGTAGGTGCTGGGATTTGAATCCAGGTCTTCTGTAAGAACAGCCAGTGCTTTTAACCTCTGAGTAATTTCTCTAGCCCCCAAGTAGAAGAATTCTTAATGAAATACTGAGCAGAAACCCAATACACAAAACAAAAATGAGCAATTCAAATGGTTTAAATGTTTTATAGTTAGTAGAAAACATTTCATTTCTATATTGTCTGATACACACATAAAGAACCCTAGGTTCAGGGAAGCTTGGTTTAGAAACTACTGGATTAGATGACAAAACTCCTACATTTAAGCCCTGATAATTATGACCTTCTGTCTAGATTTCAAGGCTTATAAATATTGTAATGGTTAATTTTAGGGGTCAACTTATCTGGAATAAGAGATACCCACAGAGTTGATAAAATATTATTTCTGAATGTATTTAATATCTTTACGAGGACATTTCTAGAAGAAATTTGTCATTTGTTGACTGAACAAGGGCGATCTGTCCTTACCCAGTATAGAGAGGCACCATCCACACAGTGAAGGATCCGGATGGGACAAAAGGCAGAGAACAAGTAATTCACTCTGTCTCCTCGAGCTGGGACATCCAGTTATCCTCTTTCTCTCTCTTTTTCTTTCTCTCTCTCTCTCTCTCTCTCTCTCTTTCTTTCTCTCATCTATCTATCTATCTATCTATCTATCTATCTATCTATCTATCTATCTATAATCTATCTATTTATCATCTAACTATCATCATCTGTCTATCATCTATCTATAATCTCTCTATCTAGCTATTACCTATCTATCTATCATCTATCTATCATCTATCTTTCTTTTTTTAAATTTTTATTTATTTATTTTTTTATGTTTATGAATGTACCATTTGCATGCAGGTCTGTGCACCTGTGTCATGCAATCCCGCAGAGGTCAGAAGAGGGTGTCGGATTCCCCTGGAACTGGAGTTCTCCTGGAATTGGAGTTATGGATGGTTCACAGCCGCCATGTGGGTGCTGGGGATCGAACCCGGGTCCTCTGCAAGAGCAGTCAGCACTCTTAACCGCTAGGCCATCTCTCCAGCCCCATCTATCATCTATCTTTCTATCATCTATTATCTATCTATCTACCATCTGTCTATCTATCATCTATCTATCTATCTATCTATCTATCTATCTATCTATCTATCTATCATCTATCTATCATCTATCTATCTATCTATCTATCTATCATCTATCTGTCTATCTATCATCTATCTATCATCTATCCATCTATCTATCTATCTATCATCTATCTATCATCTACCATCTATCCTCCCTCTATCCATCCAATCATCCTTCTATGCACTCTCATTCACCCTCTCCCCCTCTTCTCTTTTTCTCTCTCTCATACACCTCTATTGGTTCTACTTCTCTAGAGAAGCCTGAATAATACACATACCTTGTTCCATTTCTACTTAGTCTTATTTTTGAACAAATAAACCTCCACCTCTAGTTGGCGTGTTCCAGAGTCTTGTACATACTGCTTCTCTTTCCTGAGTTCCTTTCTTTAGATATAACACCATATGGAATACCAGTATTTCTTTTGCTGACTGATTAGATAATGCCCCCACATTTGGACAGTATCTATCTCTTCCCAACAATCACTGACTGCTCCTTTTTCTGAAATTTACATTGAAGGCTAATGCCAACTAGTACAGTACTAGATATTCTGTGATTAGCTCCTATTCAACATTTTTGTCTTAGAAGGATTATGAGATTCTAAAGGGTATGTTCTAGTTTCTCTTCAATTGCTGTGACAAAACACTCTGACCAACACCAACTTGGGGAGGAAAGGGTTTATTCAGCTCACATCTCCTGGGTCATAGTTCATCACCTAGGGAGCCCAAGGCAGAAATTCAAGGCAGGAATCTGGAGGCAGGAGCTGAAGCACAGGCCATGGAGGAATGCTTCTTACTGGCTTGCTCCTCTGACCCCTGCCCAGCCTGCTTTCTTATACAGTACACAACAACCTGCCCAGGAGTGGCACCACCCATAGTGGGCTGGGCCCTCCCACATGGCTCAACAATTAAGACAATACTCCACAGACGTGACCACAAGCCAGTCCAATGGAGGAAATTCCCCTATTGAAGCTCCCTCAACCCAGGTGTGTCAAGTTGACACTAAAGCTATCCAGCACAGGGTTTATCTCGTATCATTTTCTTTCTTTTGAATTTCATTATAGTGGCTGGCAGAGTGCTGGGCATACAGCCAATTGGAAAAAATCCTGGGAATGCATGGTTAGACACTATTTGCATGTTCTTATTTCTTAGAGCATCTTTTTTCTTTTTTTTTTTGAGACAGTGTCTCCCTGTAGCCCCAGCTGGCCTGGAACTTGCTCTGTAGACCAGAGTGGCCTTAAACTCACAGAGATCTGCCTGCCTCTGCCTCCAAAGTGCTAGGATTAAAGGGGTGCACCACCATGTCCGGCTATCAGAGCATCTTTAGTGAACTTTCTCACCTAGTGATGAAAATAAAGCTCAGCTCCTTAAGTTCTGGTTGCAGTACTTAGTGTTCCTATCTCTTTGTCAGCAAAATGCAGCCTTTTCATGGGGCAGGTCTGCTCTGTTTAATTTGAACAGTCAAATTTCAAAACAATGGAGGTATGTTCAGAGCATGATATGACTTCCACAGGAAGTTTTGAAGAAAGTCCCTGAACAAGGCAGTCACCATTGTCTTTATCTAACTTACTCGTTTCTCATCTCCTTTTCCCAAACTCATTAGCTGTCACAGAGTCAAATCTGAAGCCAGGGAATCAGGCCTGAGCCCGGGAACAGGTAGGCCTTATTCTAGACCACGATGTATGAGTCAGTGTGCCCAGCTGTGTGATTGGAAATGCAATAATGCCTGGCAGGAAAGCAGCACAGTTGCCTCAGGGGCAAGGTAGACTCCCCCAGGACCAGCGGGCACAGCCCTGCTTGGAAGGTTTCCAGGCTAGAAGGCTGTTTATGCATCAGGTGTATTGTCAAGATAGACCACTGTCCTCTCAGCTTTGCTAACTTGACACGGCCTAGAGTGATCCGAGAAGAAAGCACCCACTGCGTGATTGCCTAGAACAGATTGGTCTGTGGGCATGTCTGTGATGAGTTGTCTTGATTATTAATTAAATAATATTTTATTTTATTTTATAAGTGTATTGGCTGCATGCATGTAAGTTCAATGGTGTCGTGCAATGCTCACAGAGGTCAGAAGAAGGCATTGGGTCCCCTGCAACTGGAATTATGGAGGGTTGTTAGCTGCTGTGTGGGTGCTGGGAATTGAACCTGGGTCTTCTGCAAGAGCAGCCAGTGCTCTTAACTGCTGAGCCATCCCTCCAGCCTCTTGACTATTAATTGATTCAGGAAGGCCCAGGCCACTGTGGGTGGTACCATCCCTAGGCAGGTGGTCCTGGGCTATGTAAAAATGCTAGCTAAGCATATGTCTATGTGGAAGCCAGAGAGCAAGCCACTAAGCTGCTTTCTACCACAATTTCTCCTCCAGGTGTTTGACTTGAGTTCCTGCTCTGAATTCCCTCCATGATAGACCTGGAAGTGTAAGATGAAATGAACCTCTTCCTCCCCTAAGTGTTTTTGGTCACAGCAACAAAAGGGAAAATAGACCCACCGAAGAGATACATGCACGGCCATGTTTATTTCAGCCCTCTTCACAATAGCAAGGAGCTGGAACCAACCCAAATGCCCCTCAACTGATGAGTGGATAGAGAAAATGTGGTACATCTACATAATGGAGCTCTATGCAGCAGTAAAGAAAGATGACATCATGAGCTTTGCAGGAAAATGGCTGGAGCTAGAGGACATCATGCTGAGTGAAGTAGCACAGTCCCAGAAAAACAAACAACGAATGGTATCCCTCATCTGTGGATGCTAGTGCCAATTACCTAGTGGTAAGTATTTCTTGTGCATGGCCCCTTGAGCTTTTGTCCAAAGTGGTTGGGAGTGATGCATATTGGAAACAACAACAACAACAGAAAGGACTACATCAAAGAACTGACTGAAACAGTGAACTTCTACTCAAAACAGTCAACTTCCACATGGAGAATTTTGAGAAAGACTGAGAAAGAGATGAAAAGCATGTTTGGCAGAATGCATGAGCTCTGGTGGGGTGGGGGGACAGGGTCTAGATTTGATAAAAAAATATAAATAAATAAATTAAGAAAAAAACAAAAAGGAAAATAGAACAACCAAAGTGTAGGTCCTGAATGAAGAACTAGGGGAAAGTTTCTGTGTGCTGGCCCATAGATCGTGACACCCTCATCTTAGCCTCCCACCTGATTCTGAAGACGGGAGGAACTAGGAATGCTCAAAGGATGCTTGTTCTGAGGATGACATCTGTCAGAGTTTCACACACTTCAATCTTTGCTCAGCTCCCCCAGAGTCCTTAGGGAAGCCTAGAAACACAGACAGGAGGGCTGGAGAGGTGGCTCAGAGGTTTAGAGCATGCGTTGCTTTTGCAGAGGATCTGGGTCCACATCCCAGAACCCACGTGGCGGCTCAAAATGGTCTGTAACTCCAGTTCCAGGAGATCCTGTGCCCTCTTCTGGCCTCCATGGGCACTGTACATATGTGCTGCACTTACATATATTCAGGCAAAACATTCATACATATAAATAAAAATAGGGGCTGGAGAGATGGCTCAGTGGTTAAGAGCACTGGTTGCTCTTGCAAAGGACCCAGCACTCACATGGTGGCTAAGAACCGTCTGTAACTCCAGTTTCAGGGGATTCAATGCTTTCTTCTGGTCTCTGCAGCCACTGCACACACATGTGCACTTACACATATGTGGGCAAAATGCTCATACACATAAAATAAAAATAAATATATTGTTTGATTCTTTTTTGAACAGGGTGTCCCTATAATTCCAGATGACCTGGATCTTACTATTTAGACCAGGCTAGCCTCCCTCTCACAGAGATCTTACTGCCTCTGCCTCCCAAGTGCTGGGATTAAAGGTGTACACACCACACTAAAAAAATAAATAAATCTTAAAAAAAAACACAGATGTTCAGGCTGTAATCCAAGGAGTCTAATTTCTTTATAAGCTTCCCTAGCATCTTAGAAGCAAAGTTAAATGTCGGAGCCCATAGATCCTCCAGTGGTTAGACACCTGCTTTATTTGATTTTGTTGATTCTGTTCTCTATTCTGCAGTAGATATGGAGCGGGGAAAGATGGGGATTGAATGCACCCAAGGGAGAATAATCTACCATGGTTTTGTAGCCCAGAAGAAGCAGTTACAAGCTCACATGGAGAGAGACACAGAGAGTGAGCGAGCGAGCAAGTGAGCAAGTGAGGGGGGGGGTTCACTCTGGAGCCATCCCGAAAGTAGAAGAGATGCAGAGATGCCCTGGAGAATAAGCTGGTGGTGACATTAGCCTCTGCTGTGCTACTGAGCTGTAGGAGTTGCAGGGCCAGCCAGGGCAAGTGTTCATGAAGTCTCACGTTTGGTCCACAAGGTTCCTCCAGATCAGCACATGTGCTATATACCCTATCTGCTCAGAGAAGACACTGCTACCAGCCGTGACGCTCTTCCCTCATGAACCCAGAGAGGTCTTAGAATCCTAAGCAGTCAAAGCTAGTGCAAGGAATGAGACCTTCCACTTAATTCCTTACCATTTCCACCATAATAACCCAGTCTAATCCTAAATTTGACGGCTCACTCGGGCACAGCTCAGAGAATGGGAGGTGAGTTGCTTCTCTTTATATCTTTTTTCCCAGGTGACTGCAATCATTCCCTTGACTTTATTTTTTTTTTAATTTTTATTTATTACTTTTTATGTGTATGAATGTACTGTCTGCATGAAGGTTGGTGCACCCTTGTCGTGCAATACCACGGAGGTCAGAAGAGGGTGTCAGATTCCCCTGGAACTGGAGTCAAAGATGGTTCTTAGCCGCCATGTGGGTGCTGGGAATCGAACCCAGGTCTTCTGCAAGAGCAGTCGGTGCTCTTAACCACTGAGCCAATCTGTCCAGCCCCTCCCTTGACTTTAAATAACATTTATGGGGTGGAAACCCCCAATTTTATATTTCTTCCATAATGCTCTTCTTGAACTGACACTGAGTCTAAGAAAGCATGGGAAGTCAGATTATGTAAACACCAGTCAAAATGGGGGTGACCGGAATGCTTTAAAAGGTTCAGAATGTTTTTTTTTTTAACCTCGAATACAAAAGTCAAAGTTTAATATTTATTTTGTTAGTTCATAAAAAGGACATTGCCCTCTCCAGTTTTTATCCATCAATCAAGTCTTCATCCATGGAGTGTTCACAACCATCCCTGTTCTGTAACTTTTTGGGTACTTGATATCACATTTCTTGCTCAAATCTAGACTATAGAAAATAGACATATCTGGGGAAATCACCAGACAACAACGTATCATGAAACAGAAGTAAAATACATGATCGGAGAGCGGCAACACAGAGCTCAGGAGCCCAGCTGGCTGGAGGCTGAGGCTATGCTTGCATTTCTCTCGGCCTCAAGTTCGGAAACAAGCTGGACAATCTCAGGATGACTGCATTTTCCTGTCATGGAATTGTAGAAGTCTTACAGCCTCCCTGGCTTACTCTCCAGGTCTTCATACTCTGATGGCTGAAGGATCATTTCACACTGGTCCAGCTGTTTCACAAATCTGGCTTCTGCACTAGATTGGGTTTCACACTCTTCCCATAGAGCTCCTTTCTGAGGTCCTCTGGCAGGAGCTGGGTTATCTGTCTCATAGCCCCTTCCTCTCGCCTGTGCTTTTCTTCTTTGGGGATGTTATCTGCTGGCGCTATGTCCCCAACGATGCACTCTGCCATATCATGAACCAGGGCTAGGCAGATACATCTATCTTTGTTCAGATGGTCATCCCTGGTCACCATGGCCGTAATTGCCATCCGGTACATGTGATCTGATGCACTCTCTGGCTTTTCTACATTTTATATACCCAGCCAGTCTGTGGGACTCTTGAGCTGCCTGACCAGCTGCAGGAACTGCGGTAGGTGCAGGGCCCTGCGCCCGAGGAGGCAGAAGCCACGTGGCGCCCGCAGTGTGCTCGGGACTTTTTTTCTTTGATAAAGGGTCTCAATATGGAGACTAGGCTGGCCTTGAATTTATGGTCCTCCTGCTTCGGATTCATGATTGTTAAAATTACAGCGCCACCATGCCGGGTTGAGAGCACAGTTCTTTATATCTTTGCAGGTTGCTTACCATGCCCGAGTCAGTATCTGGCATACAGCTAGTACTAGGTGAAATGCCCAAGGTTCTCACATAACCCGTTTCCCTGAATATATGTGTAACTATGCTATTGTTTTCTCTGTTCTTGCATTTTTTCCAGCATCTTCTTCTAAACTCTAGTTACTCTATTCCTTGTTCTTCGCAGGCTGACAGGCTGTGGTAACCTATTATACTGATAAACTTCTAATGAAAAATCTTGGTATTGATACCGTGTTATCCCCCAACCCAGTTCATACCTGTGATTAGTTTCAACTAGTATAATGTGGTGGAAGTTATACGGTGCCAGTTTCAGGTGCCATTCTTTATATATGTATATCTATAGATAGTATTGAGAATTTCATACATGTATACAATATCCACCCATATTTAACCCTCCACCTTCTCTCTCATAGCACTCCTTCCAAAGTTCCTTTTCCTCTTCCTCTTCCTTCCCCTCCTCCTCCCCCCTCCCTCTTTTTCTTCTTTGATAATCCACTAAGTCCAATTAGCGCTGCATATGTTTGCGTGTGTCAGGCCATCCATCGAAGCATGGGAAGTGTATCAGTAGTCACAACCTCAAAAAACAATGATTTGCCTTCTCCCAGAGCTTATCAACTACCGATAGCTCCCCAGTATGGGGTGGAGCCTGGGGAGCACATACCTCCATCTGCGCTAGAATTTTAGTTGACTTGACCTTGGGCAAGTCGTATGCAGGCAACCACAGCTGCTGTGAATTTGGGAGTGTGACAGCCACGTTATGTCTAGAAAACAGCACATCACAGCTTCCTTCCCCACCCTCTGGCTCTTATGCACTTACCACCTTCATGTGAGATTCTTTCTTTTTTAATTTAATTTTAAATTTATTTATTTATTTTTGTATGTGTATGAATGTACTGTCTGCATGTAGGTTTGTGCACCCATGTCGTGCAATGCCTCGGAGGTCAGAAGAGGGTCTCAGATTCCCCTGGAACTGGAGTTCTCCTAGAATTGGAGTTACAGACGGTTCTTAGCCACCATGTGGGTGCTGGGGATCGAACCTGGGTCCTCTGCAAGAGCAGTCGGTGCTCCCAACCGCTAGGCCATCTCTCCAGCCCCTAATTTTATTTTAAGTTGGACTTTAGAGTACACATAGAAACAAAGTAACATAAGTTAAACTTGTGATACCAAAAAAGGCATTAAAATACAGTGATGCTTTAACATGGAAATTCCATTTTTCTCCAATGTGTATTGCTTCTCTCTCTCTCTATATATATACACACATACATAAATATATACTTATATATACATACATACACATATCACCTGAGTTGAGGATTTTCTTTCTTTTTTTTTTAACCAAGATTCTTTTTTTAAGTGATCTCCAAACTTTATTTTTTTCCACATAAATTTATTTTTATTATTTTTTTATCAAATCTAGACCCGTGTTCCCGCCCATTCCCCCACCCCACCAGAGCTCATGCATTCTGCCAAACATGCTTTTCATCTCTTTCTCAGTCTTTCTCAATATTCTCCGTGAGGAAGTTGACTATTTTGAGCAGAAGTTCAGTGTTTCAGACAGTTCTTTGATGCAGTCCATTCTGTTGTTGTTGTTGTTGTTTCCAATATGCATCACTCCCAACTGCTTTGGACAAAAGCTCAAGGGGCCATGTACAAGAAATACCTACAACTAGGTAATTGGCACTAGCATCCACAGATGAGGGATACCATTCATCATTTGTTTTTCTGGGACTGTGTTACTTCACTCAGCATGATGTCCTCTAGCTCCAGCTATTTTCCTGCAAAGCTCATGATGTCGTGTTTCTTTACTGCTGCATAGAACTCCATTGTGTAGATGTACCACATTTTCTCTATCCATTCATCAGTTGAGGGGCATTTGGGTTGTTAACCAAGATTCTTAAGAAGGCCTAACAGCTTCTGTTCTTGAGAGCCCTGGACTGACATGTTAAAATCTGACTATCATAGTAAGAGAAGAGGACATATTGAGCAGCCATGTGAAGACGTAGACTCCCTGAGACTGCAGGGGTAAGATTTTTTAGTGTCTCAACTGAGTCTGAGCCAAGTTAAATTAGCAGCTAAATGCAGCCATGTTCAATGATCACTGGAAGATGAGCAGGTAAACCACCCGGTTGAGTTAGCTCAGCTTACAAGAATCAAGAGCCTGTAAATTGTTACGCTTGGGGCGGTTTGTTACACCACAACGATGTAATCAAATGGTGCATGGCCATATGGAAGTAGAGTCCTACAAGCTCCTGGGACCCTGCTCATATGAACCTACAGCAATGACACCAAATGCACAAGACTCATGCAAACTCAACCAAAAACCCAGCATGGAACTGGGGAAATGGACCACAGACCCCAATCTTAGCTGAAGAAAAATTGTCAGCTGATTTCTGCAGAGTGAGGAAGAACTGATCTTCCTAAAGTGAGGGACTCTAGATAGGCTGACTAGACCTCAGTAGATGAATTTTCAATGAAGAATGTCTGGGGACACTAACTTGACACAACGGATAAGAATGCATGAATTCCAGTGGGGGCTATGGGAAGGTGCCAGTGCGCAAAGGGGTGGAAAGATGGTTACGACTGGCTGAAGCTACCTAATGGGTTAGACCCCGAGGTTTGTACGTAGACTTAAATGGTGATTCCTTGGTCCTAGTGTGTCTTCCCTAGTGGCTAAGCTTCAGGACAGACAGCCAGTGAGCTAGAGTGAGTTTCTGCCAGCACGAGTCTGAAGACATGCAAATAGGGTCGTACAAAGACGAGGGTTTTTATTAGCAGGATTTTGGACAGAAATGAGGATGTTGAAGGCAGGAGTTAAGCTTTCCCAAGGTTCTTTCTTAAAACACATTGTGTTTGTCTTCGGGGCTTCTAACTCATTTCCAGGCATTCCATCTTGAGGCTACTACATTCCCAAGAGTACCTGGGGGAGACCAGCTCATTTTCTACCTTCAGTATTTACAGAAACACCTGCACCAGCTGGATAGACGGCCAAAATGAACAGGTAACCCATCATCCCTTCTGTTGAAGGACACATTCCTGTTGGCTGACACATACCTCCCCCTGAGGGTTCACTCTGGACTGCCTATGTTTCTGTGGAACTGTGAACTAATTTGGATGATGATTTGAAGAGCCTCTTACATCCTAGTTTATTTAACCTTCTCACACAAATAGTAAGGCTTCTCTTTGGGGAATCACAGAATGACTACTGACTCATTAGACAAGCTGTGTCCCTTGGAAACAGGAAGCAAAACACAGACTCTCAAAGAAGCAAAACAAAGATTCTGAACTTCATTCCCTTCTCTAGACATTCAGCATTGTAGAAAACAGCCTGCACATGGAGTTAGTGGACCGAGTTCACCTCATAGTCCTGCAAGGCACTTTGTGAGCTGAGACAGGGGCCTTGGCATCTCAGGGCCTCAACTTCCTCATTCATTAAAGTAGGAACAGCAGGACCCATTGTGCCAGCCACACAGGGCTCTTAAGAGGTCGGTAGAGAAGGATGGAGTGAAGAGCATATGATCCTTGAACTCACACCATCACCACCAGTAAGCCATACCACCTAACCCAGAGTTCCTTCTGTGACAGGGGACTCATCCCCAACAGAGTTCAGTGCATCATGCCATTTATTTTGTGCCTAAAACAGACTTTGTTGGCATTCCACCAATTGGTTCTCCATTGGTTGCACAGAAACAAGTCCAGTTCTCTTCTGGAAGAATAGCTTTCAGCTGCCAATATTGAGCTCCGCAGTGAAGATACGACACAGACGTAGTTCCGCTGCCTCTGTGTCTTCTCCCCACAAGATTAAGTCCCTCACTGCCTGCACTGGTTAAGGTTATCATTTTTTAAAAAAATACTTTAAGCAATTTATGACTCTCAGTGTATTTTGTCTAGACTTGAAGGATGGTCTGAAAGGGGAAAAATGAAGTGGCACTCCACCCCTTTTATTCTGGATGCTCCTATCAACGTGCCCGACTTGTGAATTAGCTTCTTTGGAGGACACATCCCATGGTGCACCTCTTCTGTGATCTCAGCCATCAGCATGTAACTTTCCCATCACCACCTCCCTTCAACCAGCTCGTTCCATCTTGGATTCAACACAGCTTTCATATCTCACTAGGGTATATGGTCCACTAATGCTATCACCTTTCCCCGAGCCCCCTCCCACCAGATCCCCCACACCCTTATGTCCCTTCTTCCTCAGCCTAGAGCTTTGACACACCATTATAACCATGCCATTGAAAACATACATTTTCAGCTCTTGCTTGGAAAAATCGCAAGCCCGATTGCTCCCCCCCCCCCGACCCACCTGCTCCATCCTGCCCTCACCCTCGTCCCATGGACTTGTCCTGTGCTTCAAAGCCCAAGCCTCTGTCAGTGTGCCCTGGATCCTTGCTCCTCCAGCTCCCTCAAACATCTGCTCCCACCTTGCACTCCATCATTAATTTCCTTTTTTTGAGTCTCCCTCTCATCTCATAGAACCAGAATATTATTTTATCAGTTTTCAAGGGAGAAAGAGATCTGTTTTGTTTTCATAGGTTCACTGAGTGGCTGAAACTCTGGCTTGCCCTGCTTTCGGAGGGTGTGACCAGAACTCCCTTCCAGTAGCATGCCAGACATGGCAGGGAGAGTGGGCGGCCATGACAGCTGACGGAAGCAGGGGAGGAGGGTGGAGCTGCCAGTTTTGAGCTCCCCAGCGAAGATATGACACCTTATAAATCTAGAAGGCCAGAGTCTGGGAAGTCTGCTGCACCAGCTTATTAATACCACACTGCCATCCTGACATAAAGGGGGAAAATGGTGACAGATATAGCGAGCTGCCTTCCATAGCCCTTGCATTGAAGGGCAACATCACCCCCACTAACATCATTTCCGTCCACAGCAACACCTCTGAGTCACTCAGACCAAGGTTTCCTTTCCAGACACTACCACTTTCTGATACTAGAGCCTTCTTGAAGGGTTTCATAGAGAATGGGCCCAGACTCTCAAGTGCATGAATTAACTTGAATTTTCAGGCTACCCTCAAAGCATACGTTCGTGGGTTTTTTGTGATTCCCCTCAACCCTGTGTTGACTTTGGCTAAGGTAGCTCTTACGATCCTTACCCAAAAGGGATGCTTGGTTCACTTACTTATCTGTCACGGCCTGCATGAACTCATCCAGCAAGTCATCGTACGCCTTCCCTTGCACACGCTGGTGTTTCAGGCCGATGTACAGAGGGTCCTTGAGCAGCTCCTGGAATAGACAGCACCATTTACTGAAACTGCTCCATGATTCCTATGCTATTATTATTTTCTTCAAAAGGAGTGTACAGGGTTAGTGGGAAGCAGGAGGAGAGGTCCAGGGGTTTGGGAGAGGAGAAAGGAGGAAGCTGTCTGGGTTTCTCTACCTCTACCCTATGGAAGGGTCTGCAGGCTGAGCCTCCAACTGCAGGTGGACCCCCATGGAGTAGCTCACACTTCAGGAATGTGACACTTTCAGGTAAGCAAACCTTTGTTAGACACATCCTTCCAATCCTGGCTCTCGGTTTATCCCAGGGCTTCCCGATAGTGGGTCTAAACGTATTCATTTCCAAGCTCTGGTGCCCAGAAGGTACCCTAATATCTAAGTATTGATTAGATGACTGAATCTTTCCTCTCTGCTAGATAGTTACTAAGTCAGTGATTATAATTTTAGGTGAAGGAACTTACCCCCCAAAAGCAAAACTAGACTTTTTGCTCTGCTCTGGGAGTTAGAGGGTTGAATATATCCTTTGGGTTACTAACCTGGGTATGCTTTCCTAAGGTTTTTCTTGGAGACCAAATGCCATGGAAAACAAATAGTTTTTCCTTCTCTTTGCTGGACATATCACCGAGGGTTGGATTTAAGTTGGAAGATAAGCCCCACAATCAAAAAAAAAATTACCTTGAATACCAAAGGAAACACTAAGACAAAGCATCTGTGGGGCTGGGAGGTCGTGGGGCTGGGAGGTCGTGGGGCTGGGCTACAGCCATAGCATCCTTTCCCCTGGGGCGGCAGCTATGCGTATTGTTCATTTCTTGGTTAATTCAGGTCAGCCCAGGAATACGTTGCAAAGACCTTGTGAGTGGCAGCCTCACATATGCAGTAGGTTCTCTGAGGGTACCACAGGCTGACAATCATTATTCCTTAGTCACAGAGACAGTAATCTTTCAAGGTAAGAGAGATCTTGCAAATTCCAGCTAGGCAGCTGACTCCTTTACTACCACCTCCGGCCAAGGTTTCCAGCTCTGCTGACAATTTGCACCCGAATCTGTCTCCCGGAGCAGACATGCTCACTAGCCACACAGTGGCTTCCAGAGGGCCACATCATAGCATCTCCCTGAGAGAGGGAAAGAGAGGCTCAGGATGTCAGCCAGGAGAGGACTCTCAGGGCTAAGGAGGGGAACCAGAGAGCTAGGCTTGAGGGGCTCCAAAGGGCCTCAGCATAGAGCAGCATGTGCACAGGGCTTTGGCGATAAGCCTTAGGGTGGTTTCTGCTCTGGGGCTGTTTCCCCACGTAAAATGAAGGAGTTGTAGTGGTTCTGGTCCCTTCTCGCTTGGACAATGAGAATCTCATATGCTTGGTTTCTTCCACACACAGCCACAAACTTAGAGGGGCTTCTTTCCATGAGTTTTTGGAACTCAACCACTGGATGTCCCTTTTCTACAGAGTCACTGTTCCATGTATTTATTTTTCCAGACCTCCTTGGTATTGGCAGGTGAAAGTGACTCAATTTCAGGAATGTAGACGGCAGATGTTTTCCTTCAACAGGAAACTCAGAGGGGTGCCTTGATGCTGATTAAAGTTGTTGCCTCAGGAGATTTTTGTATGGACATACACACTGATGATTTAGTTATTCTGACACTAAAAACACCTTACAACAGCACCCTCCCTGCACTGCTATAGGAGATGAAGCCTCAAGGCCAAATTGTGGTTTCTTATAGCTCAGGCTTGCTCTGAGCAAAAGGTATACCTCAAGACTTCTGTAGAAAATACCTTGCAAACAAACTTGTTTTTAAACCGGGAACTGTAGTGTGGGAACTGACATAGCAAATGCATCTGAAGAGAGAGAAATTACTGCCTGCCTTATATTGCTTCACTTGACATCTTTGATTCTCATAGTCTCAGTAAGTCTCAGGGGAGAAGCAGACACTTTGAGCAGATGTAACACATGACTCATTAAAATGATCCATTATGTGACAGTGTCGAAACACTGACAACTAGAATATTCCACCCAGGCCTGGCTCTCAATTATCTCCCTCATGCCTAGCAGAGTGCCTGACACCTACTAAACACTTAATAAACTTTTATTAAATAAGTAAAGAGAAAGTGTTCACAAAGTAACCTTAATTGAAAAAAAAAGAGAACAAAATTACAGGCGTATTATGATTACAACCAGGTAATAACTACATCTATGTAAACAGACAGATAAATATGGGAAGGGGAACATGAAGCATTGTGGGAGAAATGCCATTTCTATTAGGAATCTGAATAATATTCTAAATTACTTTAGTAATAAAAATTCTTCAGGTCAAGAGATAATTTTGACTTGTAAAACAACAGAGTACAGCAGGGGGGTCACGTGGCAGAGGAGGATGGGACGATGGGCTCCAATTAGGATCTTCTTGAGCAAACTAAAGTCTCTGGACCTTAGTTTCTTGGAATGGAAGAAGAGGGCAGCTATAGCAGCCCTACTCACAGGGTTAATGTGAGGCTTAAACTGGTCCCTGATCCTGGTCCAGGACTGCCACTTATTTCTCAACCTCTTTTCTAAGGGGTTTGTTATGAATTGTGGTCAGCTTTAGCCTTTGCACGCAGTGCTGGGTGCTGTACCTTCTACAGCAAAGGATTCCAAAGCACATGCTAGAGTCAGCGAACACATCTGAGGGGCTACGGTGCCTTTGAACTAAACTGAAGCTCTCCCTGCTCTTCCTTAAGACCAGCTTCTTGGAGACTGATGGGATGATCATCTCAATCAAATCCATTTTTACCACTGAAGAGGGGCTAGAGGATGAACTGGAATACGTTGGCTGCATGTATCACAGAGGCAAAGATGCATTCTTTGAGGCCGAGGACAATTTCAGTAGTTGCCTGGTATGAACTCCAACATCTGTCTGAGGGAAGGAAACACTGCAGAACAAACTTGAGGCCTTGTTGAATAGCTGTCAGGGCTTGTGGCACCTCTCAGCCTCCCGTGCTGAGAAGACGTGCAGAGGAAGAGCTTTTAGGTAGGGCAGGATGCTCAGTAATCTTCTAGCCCATTGGTCTACAATGGTACAGAGACTCCCCTGGCTTGGTCCTGGGGCCAGGACCCCTGCTCCTTAGTCCCAGCCTCCCACTTCCCTCACTCTCCAGTATCTCCACCCCCACCCCATGATTTTCCAGCTCTAAGCATGGTCTCCCTAATGCTCCCTAATTTAATGGCATCTGTGGGCGAAGCATTTCTTGGTAGAAACTGCAGTGCTCACTCTTGTTTAGAAAAGAGGATGGGGGGCTGGAGAGATGGCCTAGTGGTTAAGAGCGCCGACCGCTCTTACAGAGGACCCGGGTTCAATCCCCTGCACCCACATGGCGGCTGAGAACGGTCTGAAACTCCAATTCCAGGAGAACTCCAGTTCCAGGGGAATCTGAGACCCTCTTCTGACCTCCGCGGCATTGCACGACATGGGTGCACAAACCTACATGCAGACAGTACATTCATATACATAAATAAATAAATAAATAAATAAATAAATAAATAAATAAATAAAATAAAATAAAATAAAAAAAAGAAAAGAGGATGTATGAGGGGAAGTGACAGCGGAAGTTGTCCTCTGGTTTCCGCATACTGCCCCCTGCCCCTGGAACGTGTACGCACACCCCTAATGAATCTAAATAGCAACTCATTATTCTATTTGCATCAACATTTCTGTTTCTAGGAATTCGTCCTAAGGAGATGAGCACAAAGATCCATCTGCAAGGTGGTACCAAGCACAGTTTGTCTTTGCATCAAGTCTAGAAACAACCTAAGTACCCAACTGTGCAGACTTTCTTATGTGAATTAGGACACACCAAGCAGCTTTTAAAGAGACATTTTGTGAAACAATGGCTACTGACTCGAAAGAAAGCTCATGGCATGAAGTTCAAAAAGCATACTAAGGGATTGGAGAGATGGCCTAGCGGTTAAGAGCACCGCCTGCTCTTGCAGAGGATCCGGGTTCAATTCCCAGCACCTACATGGCGGCTGAGAACTGTCTTTGGCTCCAGTTCCAGGGGAATCCATTGCCCTCTTCTGACCTCTGCGGCATTGCATAACACGGGTGCACAAACCTACATGCAAACTACATTCATACACATAAAAATAAATAAATAGAATTTAAAAAAGCATACTAAAAATATTGTGGGCAGTGTAAGCCCAAATTTGTAATTTGTATGTGTGTTTCTTTTTGAGACAGGGTCTCCCCATAGCCCCAGCTGGCCTGGAACTCACTATGTAGACCAGGCTGACCTCCGACTCACAGAGATTTGCCTGCCTGTATCTCCCAAGTGCTGGGATTAAAGGTGTGTGCCACCATGCCTGGCTCCAAATTTGTTTTTTATTAAGTACTTTGGAGGGGAAAAGGCTGGACAGGAGTGCACTAAAATGCAAAAAAGAAAAAAAAAGCCTAGCACTGTTCATGACTGATATTTTTAATATTTCCCTGGATTTTAATTGTTTTAATTATTATTTTTATATTATGCGTATGAGTGTTTTGCCTCAATGCATGTGAGTGCATCCATGTCATGCAGTGTCCATGGAGATCAGAAGAGGACATTGGATCCCCTGGAACTGGAGTTATGGAGGTCGTTAGCTGCCATGTGGGTGCTGGGAATCAAATCCAGTTTCTCTGGAAGAGCAGCCAGTGCTCTTAACTACTGAGCCATCTCTCCCGCACTTGGGTTTTATTGTTTTTATTGTTAAAAGAAGTTTTATTGTTTTTATTGTTAAAAGAAGAACATCCACTTATCTTAAACTCAAATATTAAGAAGGAATTCTTCCAAAGTAGATTGTAGACATGTAGGAAAATATCATAATGGAACCCATTATTTATACAGTTAATGTATGCCAGTAAAACTATAATCTGCAAAAACCCAATAATTCTATAGAAATATACCTGGTTTCCTTTGTGAAAAACAGAGCTAAATAGTTTCAGTAAGTTTCAATAAACATCCAATTTTGAAATGGAGAAAAAGAGAATGAGATCTCAGACACCTTTTCTGACAGAGAGACAGGGCTAAGAATCACAGACAGGGAGAAAGTGTCCTGTGGTGGTTCCCAGAACAAACTCTCGGCTGGGGGTTGAGTTCCTTCAGTTACAAATCACCTGAGTTCTGCAGGAGGATCTCACCCATGGCTCGGGCCAGTTCTGCCTGTCTCAGACATTTCAGCCTCTGGCCTTAATGCTCTGAGTTTTCATCCTCCCACTGAGCCATCTTGCCTTGAAAATGCTGAAGAACACAGACTGCTCTCACTGCCGTTGCCTGTTCTCTCCACCAGTGGGCCAGAGAGTAGCTCCTCCAAGGGCAGTACAAGCTGCATGGGGTCATGGAAGCAAGAGAAGAAGGAAGTCCAAGCAGGGGGCATCATGGGCACGGCACAGAGGGGGAAGAGGAAAGCGCAAGGGGACTCAGAAGTGGAAGGGGTCGGGAGAGGTGTGGGACCAGGCAGAAGAAAGTGAGTGCTGTACTTCACAACTGTGTAGAAGTGTCCCTGGCCCATCACTGTGTGGATAGAATCGTCCCTCTAAGTGCTCACCTCCTCTCCCTCCTCCTGGCCCAGACAGTCTATTACCTGGTTGTTGGTGCCAACGTCCAGCAGGACAGGAAGGCACTGCTGTGGGTTCACCCCTCCACATGCCGTGTACAGTGCCAGCTTGCCCACAGGGATCCCCATGCCGTAGCAGCCCAGGTCTCCCAAGCCCAGTATGCGTTCTCCATCAGTCACCACCACAGCCTGAAACACAAGCAGGATGGACGCCTTCAATCAGGGCACCACCTCCACGACATCGTGCTCATTTCAATGTCCCTCCAGTCAGGCCCGACAGCTGGACACCCTTGGACTTTGCAGGGGACCAAGTAGCTTGTCTGGAGCAAGGCCAGAGGATTCATCAACTGTAGGTGCCCGGTGCTTTCTGGCAAGTGGGCTAGAAACTGCACTGAGACGAAATGACAGACAGGAAGACACCTGCCCTGCATTGTAAAGTTTGGCATTGGGCCTGCAGAAACCACATCTAGTCACTCTCCCTCAGAGAAAACACTGGACAGTCTCAGACTGAAACTTGGAGTGGGGGACAGGAAGGGAGGATGTAAGGAAAGGAGAAATGAAAAACAAGTGTTCATACTACTATAGCTGTAGGTTGTTGTTTGTTTGTTTGTTTGTTTGTTTGTTTTGAGACAGGGTCTCCCTGTAGCCCTAGCTGGCCTGGAACTGGCTATGTAGACTAGGCTGGCCTTGAACTCACAGAGATCTGCCTGCCTCTGCCTCCGAGTGCTGGGATTAAAGGCGTGTGCCACCACTCCCAGCTAGCTGTAGGGTTTGAGGACAGTAAATGTTCCCTGGCTTGCTCCCAAGCTGTGATAAATACAATTTGCAAAGAACAGTTTGTAATGTCTTCTAGAATCATTATAACTTAGGAAATCAGGCAGATACTCAAGTTGTATTAGGATTGCCTTTCTATTTTTATTATTTTAAATTATGTATGTTTGTATGCGTGTGGGTGGGTATACACCCACAGTACAGGGGCCAGTGGGGGCTGGAGGTGTTGGATGCCCTGGTGCTGGAGTTATATGCAGTTGTGAGCTGCGTTATGTGGGTGCTAGGAACTGAACTCGGATTGTCTGGAGGAGTAATGGTTGTTCCTAACTGCTGAGCCATCTCTTCAGCTCCTAGGATTACCTTTTACATTTGGCAAAGACTCTCTGAGGGCCAACTATGTACTAGATACAGTGCTTGTTCTAGGCTTACTGACTATAAATTAACAGATGCTGATGGAGCTGATGCTGATGATAGGCACAGCTGTACTATTATGAAGAATGACAGCTTACTCATTTACTTCTACATATTTATGAGGCACCTGCTTTGCTAGTAAGTCACCTGGAGTAAGCAGCTTTAGTTTGCTCACCTGTAAAATTAAGTATACATGATCCATCCCTTAAAAAGCTAAAGAACCAAATGAGAGATGGAGTATGTTTGTTACCAGTTCTGGCTCTGGGGCAGAGGCTGAGTGTAGCAGGGCAATGCAGAGAGAGCAGATATTGATAGATTGCTAATGGGCAACCCATTCCTGGAGGGCAACTTCTGTTTATGACTCAATACACAAGGATGTCTTCCCTTTATCTCTCCAGAGATAAAGCACATGTGGGGTGCGGCCACCTTTTGGTAGAAACAGGTATAAAGACTGATTCTAAAAGTTCTGGAGAGCACAGCAGAGCAACGAAAAATCATGATTTCCTCCCTTAAAATTGCTCTATGACCTCTGAGGGGAGTGCTCAAAACTCGTCTCTCACACTGCCTTCCTACTATGGCCTGGGCACATAAGAATGTTGACCGAATTGCAGAGTGAGCAAAAGGAAGCTCCTGACCTTCCTGGTCTACACATATGTGTCACGTTTCAGCCAAGTTCTAGGTACTGGGTTGTTTCCTCATCAGTTAGCTTAGATGTAGCCTAAGTGACTTGCCGAGTTTGTCTTGCTCTGCATGGAGCAATTCAGGGTTCTTTCCAGTCAGGCTTTGGCCTTCTGGTCCAGGCTTTTTCTATCTCTCTGGGATAAGGCCTGTACTCTGGGTGAGTCCTGCCCTGCCTTAGCGGCCTGATCTCTGTACCTGCCTCTGATCTCCATCTGGCAGCTCTTCCAGCTGGAGCTGGTTCCTTCATGCTGCCCGGAGGCCCAAACTGTGCATTCCTCTACCATCTGTCCAAACCAAAGCCTCCTTCTCCAGGTTCCCATTCTCTCAGACTCCTCAGGGGACAGTTGTAAGGTGGTTGTCTTTGAATTAAGACATTCCCTTCTGCCAGGAGGAGGGAGGCTCCTAGGACTCAGAAGCAAACAAACATGCAAGGCCTCAGAAGCTGTGCAGGGGGCAGGAGGAGGCAGCTGTCATGAGTCTTCATGCTTTTCAGGGATGGAGCTGCCCTGGAGCCATCCCAGCTACCGTAAGTAGCCATTCAACTAATAAGGTCAGTGGTCCCCCAAGGTTCACAGGTGGAATCATTTCTTTGATCATTATAGCGCCCTATTTGGGGTGAATAAATATTTTTTCACATCACCCCAGGAGTCACACAGCCGCAACAAACGACACAAGATTAAACACGGGCAATCAGCTACTCTGGTGCATTGTTCCTACAACTCTAAGATGGTGAGGGGACTCTTCAGTGTTGCCTCCCAGCCTGGGACTGCTGCAGAGCACTGTACTGCATGCTCAGCAGCTCTGGGGGAATGTGTCACCTCCATCTATTGCCCATTTTCAGCTTGACTCAGTGCAAGGTCTTGTAGACTGCTGGCCTCTTGATTCTTTCTTTAGTCTAGTTTCTCCTGGCATCAATGTCAACTTCACAGTGCTCATTTTCATTATGTCATTCCCAGGCTCAAAGACCTTCAGTGATTTCTAATTGTCCTTATGGACACTACACCTTTAATCACTTGAACCCAACATACCTTCTGAAAGTTATCTGGTGCTACAGGCCCGTGTACAATTGTATCTTCTGGCTAGGGGGTCTCTTCACTATGAGGAATATTCTCTCTCTCTCTCTCTCTCTCTCTCTCTCTCTCTCTCTCTCTCTCTCCATTCTTCTCTTTCTGGAAACCCTCTTCCCCATTCTCCAGCTCACCAAATGTAATGAAGTCTTTCCTTCCTCTGAGGCATTAGCACTTGTTGGATCTACCACACACACACTTCCTGTCACCTTTCTGCCTTCCACAAACATTTATTAAGCACCTATTGGGTGCCAAGACTCATGAGGTGCTGCTTAAACACCTGATTGTGGTACATTGGGAGTCTTATTTACCATGATTTGAGTGTGATTTGTCTTCTAAAGGTTCATGAGTTGAAGGCTTGGTCTATGGTGTGGTGATGTGAGAGGTGGTGGAATCTTTCAAAGGTAGAGTTAAGTGAGAGGCAGTTAGGCCCCTGTCCTTGGAAAAGATCAGTTTTTTGTAGGGCTCTATTAAGTTGCCATAAAGATGAAGGATGACCCCTTCACACTCATCTGAGCAAAGGAGAGTCCTCCTACCCGTCTTTAAGACCCTCCTTGGGGTTTCAGAAGTAGTCCTGATTCCCAGGAGTGACCCTTCTTTTCCTGGCTGCCCTAAAACCCTGTACAGCTATGGGCGGTACGGCTGCTTCTGACATTGCCTATGAGGACAATGTTCATTCATGTGCCCTTCGTGTCTACAAACATTATTGTAATTAACTCTCACGATTTGGTCCTCACACCATTTTTTTTTTTTTTTTGTCTTTTTGAGACAGGGTCTCCCTGTAGCCCAGCTGACCTGGAACTCACTGTGTAGACCAGGCTGACCTCAAACTTACAGTGATCCACCTGCCTCTGCCTCCTAAGTACTGAGATTAAAAGCATGCACCAACCACACCACATGGTCCTCACACCTTTATAACAGAGCCCCAGGGACTGCTTTCAGAGCTTATGGAATGGTGGTCAAATGCATCGAACTAGATGTCACTCACCAGCCCAGAGCAGCTCATGAAACTTACAGCCTTCTTAGAGGTCTAGATATCTCTATCTGGGACCCTCTTGAGATCTTCCTCCCCTGGAGTGACCACAAGGCCCCTTTATTGTTCTTCTGCAATCACTGTCACCATCTCTCTGGTAATCAGTATTCAGTATTTAGAAGGGTCTCAACATATGTTTATTAAAGTCAGTGTCTGTTCAGCTCCTGAGGTTCTATTTTGCATTTATAGCCCAGGTTATCAACTATGACAAAAAGAATTTGGAGCAAGGCTCATGACTTTTTCATTTCTCATCAGTTATAGGAGGACTTGATAACAATTGCACAAATTGTGTCCTGATAAAGGAACAATTGCAATTTGAAGTTCAGCCATTGAGCCCCTCAGCAAGTCCCATGCCGGCCTGAAGGAAAGGGTGCCTTTCTACTTCTGGAGTAAAAGAAGTGTCATTCTTTCTAATTGCTCATAATTTGCACAAAAGTTCTATGTATATCTTAATGGAGCTTCCCTCTGCTCCTGACAGTGTCTGGTACATAGAAGATGCTTAACACATCTGTGGACTGAGTTTACTCACCACAGCAAGCTTCTTCTGAGGGCCTACTGTGTGCCAGGTTTCTACCATTGAAATGTCTGGGCACATGGAAAAGATTAGTGTGGAAGTCCCCAGCACTGTGCCCACTCAGGTTAGCCCAGAGTTAACTCCCCATTGAAGGAGCTGGTTCCCCTCAACGTTTTCAGGATTTTATTATAGTTTCATCCATGACACGCCCTGGAACATGCTTTCCTGGGATTGAGCCCCAAACCTGCAAGGCCAAGGCCTACGCATAACTGGCGTCCGGGTGGCTGAGCACAGGGCAAAATCACACCCAAATGGAGACTCACAGAATGAGTTATTCACCAAGGCCAGCAACAAAGCCTTGGCTGCAGCTCAGACCTGGGACCACAGAGCCAAGGTCAACCCTTTTTCTGTTCTGGTTTTAAATGCTCACATTCCCCAGAGAGAGCCAGATTTAGGTGGAGAACTGAGGTTTAGGTAGGAGGCAGCTATATTTGACACCTTTGGAGAGGAGTAGGGGCTCAGGAACTGGCAGAGGAGGAGGGAGAGAGGTCCTGTCGAGAAAACTGCAGAGGACCCCAGCCTCTCATAGGGGAGCCAGGGTAAGGTAAGCAAGGCCCCGAGAATTACTTACCCCATGCTTAGTGCCACTGTCTTTTGACTCATGTTCTGGAAATACCCTTACTGAGGAGCCGTCAACTGTACCCATGAGGAGACAAAACAATAGCCTCAGATACCAGATCCCTCAAACTCTCCATAAAAGTCCCTATGGTAGGAGGGGATCTGAGGATTGAGTTAGAGACTAACACATTTCTGTGGAGTCACGTATGTTATATTTAAAACTTAATACGACTTGTTTCTATGTTATAACCTGATCTTTTCCCCCCCTGAATGCTTTGAGTAGAGCTGGTCTTCAGGATCAGTGGCGGGCTTACTGTATCACTCTGCACACACACTCTTGGAGAGTCACCTGGGGTACATACAACAAGTGACAGTACTGCTCACCACAGCTTTTTTCTTCATGTAGAATGCTCTCATCCACCTCCCTATCTCTGCAGTCCAGAGTGTCCAAACTCGACCTCCAACCCAAGGCCTAGTTCCAATGTCACTTCTCTCTTGAAGCCATCCCGGATTTCCCGGAGCTGAAAGTCATCCCACCTCTGGGAGCACCTGCAGCTCATTGAGTTCTTCACTTAGCTCTGAGCAAGTTCCACTCAGCTAGTCTTCTGTGTCTCAGTCTTGATTTCATTATGATATTTAGTTACTTCAGAAGAGGGTGTATGTCTGATTTCTTCCTGTATCCCCATGGAAACTGGCACTGTACATTTATCAGGAACCCAATAGGGGCAGAATGTTTCTAGAGGCTCACATCAATAATAACAACAAAGAGTTTCACTTCTATGTGATGTAAATCTCTGTTCGAGGTGCATTTATGTGTGGCTATAGCAGGTCTGTGATCTGGGCCTGGGAAAATGGCAAGAATCCTGCCCTCGGTGTCATAATCGCTCATTTTATAGATAGAAACAATGCCAATGCAGACTGTAAGGATTCCTTCAACAACAGCAATGAAAACGGGATCATACCTTGATATTGTCCTCCGGCCAAGAGTTCAGCATCGTTGCAATGTGGCCTTTGTCGTGAATGGTGATAAACAGCCCACTAGGAAAAATAAACAGGTACATATAGAGAAAGCAGGTAGTCAGAGCAACAATGGCAGTACTGAGTGTCAGCTGGAAGAGGGATCCCTTCCCAAAGCCCCAAGTTTGCAGAGTCCTGCTCTATCCCGTATCCAGACTCTTCTCTCCAGAGAACCAAGGGTGCATTGGGTCAGAGGCGTGCCCACGTGCAGCTGTGTTCCCAGAGACCCCACCTTCCCTTCCTCTCTCTAGTTCCAGGACCTGAATTCTCTGACAGGGTGGCCCCACAATTGCTTCAGCAACTCTGTGGTTCATCCTCCAGAGAACAGGGCACATGGTCGTGGCTGGACCCCTTGACTTATGACTAAACCCTTTTCCGTATAAATTCACATATTCAAGTTTTTGTCATCCTAGAAGTGAAACAAGCCTTCTGGCTTCTGGTAGTGACACAGGAGCTTGGCATAATAACCTTTCTGCAGGTAACAATGATGCAATGATTCATTTATAAACAATTTATATTATCGTTATGTTATGAAATGTCTGTGTATGTGGGTTTTTTTGTTGTTGTTCATTTGTTTGTTTGTTTGTTTTTTGGTCTTTCTGAGACAGGGTCTCCCTGTAGCTCCAGCTGTCCTGGAACTCACTCTGTAGACCAGGCTGGCCTTGAACTCACAAAGATCCGCCCGCCTCTGCCTCCCAAGTACTAGGATTAAAGGCATATGCCACCACGCCGGGCCTAGTGTGTTTTTTTTAATGGAGTTTGGACAGATGGGGGTAGAAGCTGGAGGAGCATCGACGCTTGAAGGCAGGACTATACCTCCAGGGGTACACATTCCAGCTTTTTGCCTGATTGCAGTCCAGGCTGCAAACAGCTTGGAGCAATAGAAAGTCAGAGACTTATAAACTTGAGGTTCCAGAGAAGAGAGATGGGTTTGGAAAAGCAGCTGGGCAGTGAACGGGGGACTTCTGAAGGGAAGGAGCTTGAGGGAGAATGGGCTCTTAAGTCTGGACATAAAAAGCCCAGTCATGGCCGGGCGTGGTGGCGCACGCCTTTAATCCTAGCACTTGGGAGGCAGAGGCAGGCAGATCATTGTGAGTTCAAGGCCAGCCTGGTCTACATAGCTAAGGACTGAATTTAGGTCCTCACACCTGTGCAGAAGTGCTGTACCCGCTGAGCCACCTCCCTAGCCCCTCTGCACTATCCTTGATGTTTATTCCTCGCTGTCCTTTCCCCTCCCCTCCCCCCTGAACTTGGAAGCTTCCCTGTGCTGGCTGCCTCCGCTTTTGCTCCCCAACTCCTTTCTCTGCCCGGTGTAGCATGATGACCTTCACCACCTTGAATGCGCTGATCACTCTTCAATCCTCATCTCATCTGGTTTTGTAGAAGCATCTGATACTCTTGCTCACTTCCCCACCCTACCATTCTGTGAGTCCACTTTGAATTCTCCTCCTTCCCTGACTGTTCTTGTTTAGTCCTGTATACTGGATCATCCAACCACAATGTAATAAAATTTCTCAAATACTTCTATTTCACTGTCTTAACATTGTTCTTTGTCTGTGTGATATCATCAATGCCCAAGGCATTTGGACAATGACTTTCAAACATCTGAAGACCAGAGTTTCTTACCTTTGGTACTCTGAGTTCAGATCAGATAATTCTTTTTGTTATGGAGGTGAGACTTCTAAGCATTACAGCCTGTTTGACAACATCCCTGGCCTCTACCCACCAGATGCCAGTAGGATCTCATGCTCTGTTGTAACAACCAAATGTCTCCAGTCATTAGCAAATATACCCAGAGGGGACAAAAATCTCCATGGGTTTTGAAGGCATTGCTATAGACCTCTATATTTAACTGCCTACTTGACATGTGTCAAAGGTACTCATTAACATGTCCAAACCCCAACTTATGATCTAACCTTCTACCACTGTGACTCAACGACAAGATAAAACACAGACTCATTCCTTTCATTCTCCAGTTGTCAGCCACACCGGCTTTCTTTCCAGTCCTCCTGTTGCTATGTGCTGTCTATCTCAGGGCTGTTCTTATACTGTTCCTCTGCCTGATTATACCGTGCTTCTTCTCACTGGTCATTCAGCTGATTCTATTGATAACTTCTAAATCAAAGTAGAGGGTCCTTGTATATGTTCCAAGCCCTTCATACAAGCACAAACATATCTACTACTAGCATGGCTCCTTGGTTAACATCCTCTCATTCGACTGTAAGGTTCACAAGGGCAAAGTCTGCATCTATTTTTGTCACCATTCACCACTGTATCTTCAGGCTTAGTTCATGATACATTACCTTTGAGTAACAGGTAGAATAAATAAATGGCTGATGGCTGAGGGATAAAGGGGAAAAGAGTTGAATAAAAGTGGCAGAGAGTTGGAGCAAGGCAGCTTGTGTATGTGCTATGTTGGTTTGCTCTGAAGGGATCATGTGTGCTGGGTGCTGGGTGCTGTTGGGTGGTGCTGGGAAATGAGCACACGGAGAATAGTGGGTGGGCCAGGAAAAGCAACACACTGAAGATTTGGGGTACCAGGTTCTATTCACTACCTTGAAGGGTGACAGTATAAGCATCTGAAGTAACTTACTCCTAAAGTGTGAGCGAAAGTTCCAAGAGAAGAGAACCAGATGATGCCATCCCCAAACATGCCTCTTTGGCCTACAGATTATTTTGAGCTAAAGATCATTGTGAGCTGAAGTTCCCAGAAAAAAAGCCACATCTGTGTTCTACAAGGCTGAGTGACTGATTAGAGCTGTGAGTGTGGAGGGTTGGAATGTTGCCAAACCATTTTGGGGCAATTTTCAGTCCTTTCTGTCTGACCTAACATCCTTGTAACTATCAAGTAAATACTTTTAGAATGTATTACCAGACCTCTAGTTCCACCAAAACCTAAGATTATTATCAGATAACATCTGAAACCTATAGCCGAGATTTTTTTTCTATGTTGTAACCTGTCTACTTGATGTTCCCACCAATATATTTGAAGAAGTACCTTGATTTATGACTTCCTTTTGTTCTGTAACTATAAAAACTTGATGTAACTCTTTCTATGCTAAAATATAGTATTTCAGGGAAACCTGAATCCAGATTCTTGGGCCTTGGTGGCTCTTATTTGGTTCTAGGATAAGCCATTTCTTAGTCCTTTGAAGTGAGAGCTTTGTTTTACATGGATAGATCACAGAAAAAAGCTCTGACAACTGGGCATAAGTGTTTCTTCTTTTGACATGAGGTCTCACTATGCAGTCCTGACTGGCCTTGAACTCACAGAGATCCTCCCTCCTCTTCAGTGCTGGGATGAAAGGTATGTGCCATAATGCCTGGCCCAAGTTTTCCTTTGGTAAAGAAAACTTACATTTATTTAAAACTTTCCACATGTGGTAGCACATGCCTTTAATCCTAGCACTCAAGAGGCAGAGGCAGAGGCAGGAGGATCTCTTTGAGTTGGAGGCTAGCCTGGTCAACATAGTGAGTTCCAGGCCACCAGCTGGAGATACAGGGGACCCTGTCTCAAAGAGACCACAAAAATCCCCCACGTCATTTCTTCATTTGTACAGATGCATCCCTCTCTTTCCGATAACATCAAGAGCCTCTTCACTCTTAACAATGGAGAGTGCACTAACCTAAACTCATAGAAGGAAACGGACTGAATGACCTTGCTTACCATGTCTGGACACGTCCTTATAAACCCCTTCCCTTCAGAGGTCGACCCCCTCCCCCACCCCTTTTCTTTTGTTCTAATCCAAAATAGAATTTAAGCTTTAAATTCTAACGACTCCTTGGCTGTATATGTCAGTAAATTTCCATTTTTCTTTTGAAACTCTGTCTTCTCTGACAGAGTTCATCTCCAACTAACAAGTATGAAGGGCAGGGAAAGGTTAGTTTTTGTCTCCTACACTAAGGATCCTGGCCAATTCTTTCAAACTCAAATAACCAGGTCCCAGCTCAAGACTTGTTGCTGACTCACTGAGTGGCCCTGGGAAAGTCATTCAACTCACTCTAATGACTGGGACACATTCCAGGCCTTTGGCATTCTTTTATCTGTATTTTAAACATTTTCAGTATTTCATTTATTTTTAATTTTATGTGTATGAGTGTATTGTCTGCATGTGTGTAAGTGCACCTGTGTTGTGCAATGCCTGTGGAGGTCAGAAGAGCATGTCTGATGCCATGGAACAGACAGATGTTAGCTGGCATGTGGGTGCTGGGAATCGAACCCAGGTCCTCTGAAAGAGCAGTCAGTATTCTTAGCTGCTGAGTCCCTCTTGGCATTCTTAATTTGACTTTGTTTTGGACTCTTATCTCAACATTCCTTCTACACCCTGAACCCAGATAAAGGCTCAGTAAGATGCTTAGGAAAAAGGCAAACATGTTAAGAGAAAGCTCCATACTCTATTTAGACCTGAAAAAGCTCTGGTGTAGCTAACTGTAAACATAGAAAATGCATGATTACTGAAATTATCTGGTATGTTAAAATAAGCCCTCTTTGTTGGTAAGAGAAGGGGAGAGGGTTTAAACTTGCACAGTTTAAAGTTTAAACTTGACCTGCTAAATGTCAGAAGACCCGTTTCCTTTCTTCTTAAGTATATTTTCAGGGTCTATAGAGATCAGATTGTAAAACCCCTTCTGGAATTTATTAAGAACCTTTAAAAAGTGCATGTTTAAGCCCTAGTAAAAGGCTGCCCTGGACCTGGGCTTTGAGATATCTTCTCCAAAGTTCTCATTTTATAAAGAAACACACTGAGGGCCAGGAAAGTGAAATGAATTGTCTGAGGCCACACAGCTCATGAGCAATACAACCTTCCCTGAAGAGGGTCCTGACCCCTGTTCTCCACAGATCTAGAAAGCCTTTTCTCTAGATGCTCTAGTTCCTTACAAACAGAAATGCACATCTGGGGCATGATCAAAATCTTTTCCTATGATTGGTGGTGGTGGTGGGGGGTGGTGGACTATGATGATAAACAAATGGTTTGTAGCCCCCAGCAGGATTCCTGAAGGGCTATTTTATAATCCACCTGAAAAGTGTTAGACGGGCTCAGAAAGAACACGCCTCCTCTAAGAGGCTCTAGCAGGCCATTTTCAGTTTTAGGCATTTTTCTCTTCTTATTTTTGTTTGGTGTTTTTGAGACAGGGTCTTCCAGCTGGCCTGGAACTAGCCCTGTAGACCACGCTGACCTTGAACTCACAGAGATCTGCCTGCCTCTGCCTCCCAAGTGCTGGTATTAAAGGTGTGCACCACCAAACCCGATTTGACAGTTCTTAGCCGCCATGTGCGTGCTGGGAATCGAACTCTGGTCCTCTGCAAGACCAGTCACAGTCAGTGCTCTTACCCGCTGAGCCATCTCTCCAGCCCCTTTGGCATTTTTCACTCAGGGAAATCAACTTTTCCAGCAGCAACTTGCAGAAGGATGGTTCTTATCCATTTCCGTTGGATTTTTATTAGCTGAGGAGTGTAGATACTTCTTGGCATTCCTTGTCAGCAAGGTCAGAAAGAGTCCCTAGGTTCCCACGCAGGGGAGAACAGGGTCCCCTCTTAAAGTTTAGTCTCATTAAGAGACTAAGGGTTTAAGAATGGACTCAACCAGAAGCTTTAGGACAACTTTATTAAACTTGAAGGAAAAATTCTCAGAGAAAGCCAGCTGTAAAGAATGCCTTGAGGAGGAGAATGGAGGGGAGAAGGAAAAGAAGCTATAGAGATGTGAGTGGGTAGAGCAGGCGTGGAAGTCAGAGCAAGCATGGTGGTCATGCAGTGTGGACTAGCAGTGGGCATAGAGACGTGAGCGTGTAGAGCAGGCATGGAAGTCAGAGCCAGCATGGTGGTCATGCAGTGTGGACTAGCAGTGGGCATAGAGACATGAGCGTGTAGAGCAGGCGTGGAAGTCAGAGCCAGCACGGAGGTCATGCAGTGTGGACTAGCAGTGGCCATAGAGACGTGAGCGTGTACAGCAGGCGTGGAGGTCAGAGCCAGCATGGAGGTCATGCAGTGTGGACTAGCAGTGGCCATAGAGACATGAGCATGTAGAGCAGGCATGGAAGTCAGAGCCAGCACGCAGGTCATGCAGTATGAACTAGCAGTGGGCATAGAGATGTGAGCGTGTAGAGCAGGCGTGGAAGTCAGAGCCAGCATGGAGGTCATGCAGTGTGGACTAGCAGTGGGCATAGAGACGTGAGCGTGTAGAGCAGGCGTGGAAGTCAGAGCCAGCACGGAGGTCATGCAGTGTGGACTAGCAGTGGGCATAGAGACGTGAGCGTGTAGAGCAGGCGTGGAAGTCAGAGCCAGCACGGAGGTCATGCAGTGTGGACTAGCAGTGGGCATAGAGACGTGAGCGTGTAGAGCAGGCGTGGAAGTCAGAGCCAGCACGGAGGTCATGCAGTGTGGACTAGCAGTGGGCATAGAGACGTGAGCGTGTAGAGCAGGCGTGGAAGTCAGAGCCAGCACGGAGGTCATGCAGTGTGGACTAGCAGTGGGCATAGAGACGTGAGCGTGTAGAGCAGGCGTGGAAGTCAGAGCCAGCACGGAGGTCATGCAGTGTGGACTAGCAGTGGGCATAGAGACGTGAGCGTGTAGAGCAGGCGTGGAAGTCAGAGCCAGCACGGAGGTCATGCAGTGTGGACTAGCAGTGGGCATAGAGACGTGAGCGTGTAGAGCAGGCGTGGAAGTCAGAGCCAGCACGGAGGTCATGCAGTGTGGACTAGCAGTGGGCATAGAGACGTGAGCGTGTAGAGCAGGCGTGGAAGTCAGAGCCAGCACGGAGGTCATGCAGTGTGGACTAGCAGTGGGCATAGAGACGTGAGCGTGTAGAGCAGGCGTGGAAGTCAGAGCCAGCACGGAGGTCATGCAGTGTGGACTAGCAGTGGGCATAGAGACGTGAGCGTGTAGAGCAGGCGTGGAAGTCAGAGCCAGCACGGAGGTCATGCAGTGTGGACTAGCAGTGGGCATAGAGACGTGAGCGTGTAGAGCAGGCGTGGAAGTCAGAGCCAGCACGGAGGTCATGCAGTGTGGACTAGCAGTGGGCATAGAGACGTGAGCGTGTAGAGCAGGCGTGGAAGTCAGAGCCAGCACGGAGGTCATGCAGTGTGGACTAGCAGTGGGCATAGAGATGTGAGCGTGTAGAGCAGGCGTGGAAGTCAGAGCCAGCACGGAGGTCATGCAGTGTGGACTAGCAGTGGGCATAGAGATGTGAGCCGGTAGAGCAGGCGTGGAAGTCAGAGCCAGAACGGAGGTCATGCAGTGTGGTCTAGCAGTGGCCATAGAGACGTGAGCGTGTAGAGCAGGCATGGAAGTCAGAGCCAGCATGGAGGTCATGCAGTGTGGGCTAGCAGTGTGGACTAGCAGTGGGCATAGAGATGTGAGCGTGTAGAGCAGGCGTGGAAGTCAGAGCCAGCATGGAGGTCATGCAGTGTGGACTAACAGTGGCCATAGAGATGTGAGCGTGTAGAGCAGGCGTGGAAGTCAGAGCCAGCACGGAGGTCATGCAGTGTGGACTAGCAGTGGCCATAGAGACGTGAGCGTGTAGAGCAGGCGTGGAAGTCAGAGCCAGCACGGAGGTCATGCAGTGTGGACTAGCAGTGGGCATAGAGACGTGAGCGTGTAGAGCAGGCGTGGAAGTCAGAGCCAGCACGGAGGTCATGCAGTGTGGACTAGCAGTGACCATAGAGACGTGAGCGTGTAGAGCAGGCGTGGAAGTCAGAGCCAGCAGGGAGGTCATGCAGTGTGGACTAGCAGTGACCATAGAGACCTGAGCGTGTAGAGCAGGCGTGGAAGTCAGAGCCAGCACAGAGGTCATGCAGTGTGGACTCTTAGTGGCCGTGGCTGGGAGGGGAAGGGAGCTTTAGAGAGAAAGCGAAGAAATGCAAGATGCTGGGGCAGTGCAATGCGTTAGGGAAGGCATACTCAGAAAAGCGATAGTAGAAAAGGAGAGTTACAGATTTCTGAAGAATTCAGAAAAGTGAACAGATTTATGGACAGACTGTGACTGCGTCCACAAGCACTGCATGAAGGGGTGGGGATTCCTAGCAGGAAAAATTCACTATCTCATTAACATACTATCATTGCACCCATCTCTCTAGCATGACTTATGGTGAATCCCTCCTCCTAAAGGTGGTCCTGTGGCTAGGTGATCTGGAAAACCTGGGAGGTTAGGTTTTTATCCAAGTCAGAGATTTTATTCTCCTGCCCAGCCTTCTTGCAGGCAGCTTCCTTCGACTAGAACCATTCCTTGGGAAGTGCTTAGTTGCATTCTGAGAACTCAAAAGCTAATGTAGCTGGAGTGAGGATTTAATACACAGCACTGATAAGGGTTGAGGCTGGCCAAGACTCAAGAGAAATTTTTAGAGGAAGGTCAGGGGGAAGGTAGCAGAGCCTAGGGGTTGATGTGCCTGCTCTGCAGCCTCAGCACCTGGACTCAAGGCCTGACACTGCCATTGAGGCTATAGGCTATGTACAAGTTACTTCCGTTTCCAGATCTGTTCTTCACAGGAAAATGCAGGAAGAAATCCACCTGCTTCCTATCTTGGCAAAAATGATCAAAGAAGAGAATGCATATTTAAATAATGTAGTGTGTTAGAATGTCTTCTATGCATTATATATATGTGCAATATGTTATATATTATATTGCATCTATCTATCTATCATCTATCTATCTATCATCTATCTATCTATCTATCTATCTATCTATCTATCTATCTATCTATCTATCATCTATCTAGTGTAAACTCAACAAACAGTAGTGCAAGTGCAGGCTCAGTTCTCAGATCACCTGGGCTCAAAGGGCCCAGGTGGGCCCAATGTCCAGTGAGGCACAGAGCTCATTCTGATTGCCTGGTAAATCCTAGTACTTGATTATAAATTAGCATTTTAACTAGAACAATTTATCAGCCCAGAGCCATGATTGGCAGTTGAGGTGACTTTTATTGGTGCCAGAGGAAGGTGGTCATAGAATATGGTGGGTAGAAAATCTCTCATTATATGGGTCACCAAGCAGAAGCAATCTAAAAAGGCCTTTGGTGATGCTCTGCAAGGGCTAATATTCAATGCGGGTGTGATCACAGGCAACTTGCAAGGAAAAAGAAGTCAGGAAAGGGCAATTCAGACTCCATTCTTTCGGGCAGGATGCTTTTTTGAATATCCAAGATCCGGGAACCTAGTGGGCCCTGGATGTGTGTCCTGAGCTCATGCTGTGCTCTCTGCTGGCCATCACCAGTGTTCTATAAATATAGATAAGAACTGTTGATGTAAAGGCCCAAGCGAGATTCAAGTACAGCTCTCTCAGATACCAGACAGGCAGCTCCTTTACATGTGTGAACTGGGCTAAGTTGCTTCTATGCCTTAGTTTTCTCATCAGTAAAACGGGGACCGTAGCTTTTTTTTTTTTTTTTTTGGTCTTTTTGAGACAGGGTCTCCCTTTAGTCCCAGCTGGCCTGGAGCTCACTGTGTAGACCAGGTGTAGCTTTTCTTTTATGGAATGATTGTGCACGTTAGGCAGAACAAGGCTACAGAAATCGCTGCACATTGCCAAGCCCTACGACAGATCAGTCTCAGCATTTGTTTGCCTTGTGCAGCATGGTACAGCTAAGAGGCCTCCTACGCAGGCTTCCTGAGCATGTGCTCTCTTGGTTTCCTGCAGCTCCATCCTGATAACTGCAACGGTGACTGCGACCAGGAAGTGCACTATGCTCCACAGCCAGGGCCATTTCATTCTCCTCTCCTTGAGCGGGAGCCAAAACCCTGGAATGCATGGCTCCGGGATGCCTTATTCTCCACAGCTGTGTGATGACTTTCAAGTGTGATGAGACTGTCCTTCTGGAGACATGGAGAGGGGTGGCAGGAAGCTTCCTGGAAAGCTCCAGGAAGCCTGCTTGGCTCCAAGGCACACAGGCATCTCCAGAGTTTGAATGAGTCACAGGCTGCGGAGACGCTGGACATCCTGCAGAAAGCCAAGGCAACTTGAACACTCACCAAGACGGGTGAGTCTTAGAGGAACTAAGACAGACCAGCACCTGGAGCAGAGGTATTCATGGGAATCTCCCTGCTACTAGCCACTAACTGGAAGAGGAAAATAACAGAAGTCATTTCAGCTCTTCACAACTTCCCTCAGATTTTCCCTATTTATTTCAGAAAAACAAATTTAGAAATTGAGGGGTAAGAAAAACATACCTAGTAATACAGCAAGCTGCCAGCGTCTAGCACCAGTTTTTAATGGATAGATGCCCTGCTTTACATAAAATACAACACGTCCCTGAAAAGTGAGTAATTAAGATGTCTGGACTTAAAACCATATTGTCTTTGTACTCATGACACGGCTGATTAAGGGAAAACTGAAGAATTGCTTGAAAATAGACATCACTACCCTCTGATGTATTCATCTGCATTCTGTCACTGTGACAGAATGCCTGAGATAGGGCTGGAGAGATGGCCTAGCGGTTAAGAGCGCCGACTCCTCTTACAGAGGACCCGGGATCGATCCCCAGCACCCACATGGCGGCCGAGAACCATCTGAAAACTCCAATTCCAGGAGAACTCCAGTTCCAGGGGAATCTGAGACCCTCTTCTGACCTCCGCAGCATTGCACGACACGGGTGCACAGACTTGCATTCATACACATACAGAAATAAATAAAATTTAAAAAAATTAAAAAAAAAAAGAATGCCTGAGATAAACAACCTACAAGGAAGAAAGGTTTATCTTGGCTCATAGTTTTAACGATTTCAGACTCTCTTGGTTGGTCCATTGCTCTCAGGCCTGTGGTGGCACAGGGCGTCGTGTGGGTGTGGGAACAGAAGGCAGAGGATGCCCTTATTTCAGACAGAAACAGGACAGAGCCAAGGTTCCAATATCCTCTTTAAGGGCACAGACCAAATGACCTATCTTCTTCCCACTAGGCCCTGCCTGCTAAAGAGTCTACCACCTTTCCATAGCACCAAAAGTACAAAGGAAGTCTTTAACATGTGGGCCTTGGAGGGCCATTTTGGCTCTAAACTATAGCAACTGCTTCATGGCTTCTGCAAGTCTGGATTTTCCTTGTGCAGTTCTTAGAAACAACACAGGTAGCTGATGTGTGCTCGTTGGGGTCCCTGGATTGACTCAGGGGTAGGGTGGGACAGGAATCCTCCTGCATAGAGCTCTGGGGTAAGGATGAGTGAGGTGGGGGGATTGATACATGCTTGAGCACCTATGCTGTTTTTTTTGATTTTTTATTTATTTTTTTATGTGTATGAATGTACTGTCTGCATGTAGGTTGGTGCACCCATGTCATGCAATGCCATGGAGGTCAGAAGAGGGTGTCAGATTCCCCTGGAACTGGAGTTAAAGATGGTTCTCAGCCGCCATGTGGGTGCTGGGGATCGAACCCGGGTCCTCTGTAAGAGCAACTGGTGCTCTTAACCACTAGGCCACCTCTCCCGCCACTCAATGGACTGGACCCAAAGGCTTCTTAGCTGTGAGCTGCTCATCTTGGAAAGCTGAAAGTCTTCTTTCTATCCATGTGTGGAAGCAATAGAATCTCTTCCCTAAACACATCATGTGCTGTCTCTTCAAGGCCCAGGACAGGATGCAGATCTGTAAAGAACTGCTGAAAGAAAACACAGCCCGGTGCCTGCTGTGGCTAATGAAATACAAGTGGGCACAACACAGCTATCCCTGGGGAAAGTGCCTAAGGGCCAGGGCCTGATTTACTCTCTTTCTTTTCAGCAGGAACTATATAGTCCTTAGCCTGGGACCGGAGGGAGTGAGACTTGGTGTAGCGTGTGGTAGTACATGAGCACGTGTGTGCAGGCTCAAGATGAAATACAGGATCAACCTGTTTTAAGCGCTGAGGCTTTAGGACTGTTTGTTCATGGTATAACCAGCCATACGGCACTTTGCTCAGCAACTCTTCCCAGTGCTGTCCCATATATAAGAGCACATTGGCACTCTGGCCAAAGTGAAAGTGTGCTAACCCTGAGTAGTGGGTATCACAATTCTGTCTCTATGTTTCCTACTTTTTAAGTAAAAAGATTGAAATTATTTTATCTTATTTATTTCTAGGAGCGAGTTTCTTGACAGTCTCATACATGATATCTAATGCGTCTGGTTGTCCTCCTACCGCACCCTTTCTTATCTTGCTTCAACCCTCTCAAACCCTCCCACCCCACAACTTATCCTTTTCCCAGATTTATGACCTTTGGTTTTGTTGTGTGACCCATTAGGCTTAATCAGGGCTATCTGCATGACCATCGGATTAGTCCGTTGGAGTCTGGTGGGGTCACTGGGTGTATACAACTGGAAGCAATGACTCCTCCTTTCTCTGAATATGTCCATAGAAATAGTTCAGTGGTGAGGGCCAGGGCCCCCAGGCCCTCCTCCACCCGTGTCTGGCTGCCGATGGGCCCGTTCTTATGTGGGCCCTGTGCAGTGACCTGTAGTTGTCGAGACTTCACAATGCACTGGCTGTCTTGTCCATAGGATGGCATTTCACAGCTTCTCTCCCTATCTCTGGCTCGCACGCACAATATTCCTGAGCCTTAGATGGGAGGGTATGAATATCTTGCTTAAGGCTGAGCACTCAAGCGTCACTTATTCTCAACACCTTGTGCAGCTCTAAGACTCTGCTTTCATCACAGTTCATTGGAAAGAGAGACTTCTTTGGTTAAGGCTAAGGGTAGTAATTATCTGATTCCAGAAGCCAAGAAGGCAGAGCATTTCTTGGGGCAGGCTGGCCTGAAGCTTGCTTTATAGCTGAGGATGGCCTTGAATTCTTGATCCTCTGGCCTTCTCCTGAGTGCTGGGATTACAGATGTGTATCAGCAGGCTCAGTTTACCTGGCACTAGGGATCAAAGGTAGGGTTTCATACAAACTAGTTAAGTACTCTATCAACTGAACTACAGCAAACTCAAAGTCTGCTGCAATTTCCCAAGGGCAAACACAGGTGAGGTTTCCTCCATCTCACAGAGGCCTGTGAATGACATCATTATCTCCAATTCCCATCGAGAAGCAGAAAAATTCTCTTGAACTTGAGAATTCAGTTACATTGGAGAGAAAGCAAAACAAAGACAATGTTCACGTGTGAGAATGGTATTTTTTAAGAAAAAGACTCTTAACTCTTATCTTGGGATTCTTAGGGGAGTGGTCTTTAGAAATTTCCTAAAATAGAATTGGAAATAAATGAAAACCGCAAACAACAAAACACACTGAAATCCACATTATTCATTTACGTTTCTTGGCACCAAATCTACACAGAAAGAGGACTTAATTAAAACAGGGTCAGTGACATTAGGCAAACCTAAGCAGCAGGCTCTGGAGGAGGGACCTGCGCTTTCAACTCTGTAACAAAGACTCACTGTTGCCAGGAAACCACCATTCCACACATTTTTGGCAGGGAGGCAATTTGTTCTCTGAAAAACCATGAGAAGTGGTTTTCTTTCATTTTAATTGAATTTTTGTGATTTTCATATAATATAGTTTTTTTTATTTATTTTTTTTATTTAAAATTTTTATTTTATTTTATTTATTTCTGTATGTGTATCAATGTACTGTCTGCATGCAGGTCTGTGCACCCGTGTCGTGCAATGCCGCGGAGGTCAGAAGAGGGTCTCGAATTCCCCTGGAACTGGAGTTCTCCTGGAATTGGAGTTTCAGACAGTTCTCGGCCGCCATGTGGGTGCTGGGGATTGAACCCCGGTCCTCTGTAAGAGCGGTCGGCGCTCTTAACCGCTAGGCCATCTCTCCAGCCCAATAGTTTGATATATTTTATCTCCACCTTCTCCCACCGCCCTTCCCAAAGTTTATTTATTTATTTATTTATTTATTTATTTATTTATTTATTTATTTTTGGTCTTTTGGAGACAGGGTTTCCCTTTTAGTCCCAGCTGGCTTGGAACTCACTCTGTGGACCAGGCTTGGACTTGAACTCACAAAGATCCGCCTGCCTCTGCCTCCCAAGTGCTAGGATTAAAGGCGTGCGCCACCATGCCCGGCTCCAAAGTTATTTTTAACTCCCCAAACCAGCAGTATGGCAAGAGATACTAGCCTAGGAAGTCTAGGAAGTAGATGTAAGAATCCTCTGAGGCTCTGTAGACTCAGTAGCTGGAGAGTGCGGAGGGTAGCCACTACCCTCGGCTATGTGCTGTGGCTGAACTGGGGATGGGGTGCCTATTGAGAAATCAAGGTGTCGGTAGTGGGTCTCCATTTTTGGTTTTCCCTGAAGAACAGTTTAGTTATTTAAGCACACTGAAGCTCCCCAGCTTATTTCCTGTATCCTGGGTAGCACATCCTGTTTGTATTCTGCTTTCCTCTCAGGTGGGATGTTACTAAGAGAGTGGGTGTATGCCTAGCTGGCCAGTGCAGGCCTCCTTCCCTTCTGACCTCAGAGTACAGCGAACAGATATGAGTGATCCTGTCTTTGGAGTGAGGCTCAAAGTTGTGGACAGTGATTTTGTTGAAGCAACACCCTTAGCAGGAACCTGGATGTCTGGATCTTATAGGCTTAAGGTTAATCATTACCTGGATTCAAATCCCAGATCTTATCCTTACTTGCCGTGAAACCCGATTGCTTGTTACTAGGGTAGAACTGCAGTCACAGAATCTTAGCTGGCTTGAGCATCTACATGTATGTCGGTACAACAGCATCACAAAACAGTCTCTTGATAAATTTTAAATTGGTATTTCCCAGATGTTTGCTAGAGGAATGTATGTCAGACCCCTAAGAATTCCCTACCATGATTCACAGCTGGGGGGGGGGCAGTTACATATTATCATTTCCATCTGTCTTGACACAATTATTATTTGCTTCCATTTTTGTTCTTCGAAATTTTCTAATCTTTTAATCTGCAGATCCAGAATATCACAAACATTTATTGGATGTTAATTATGGAAATTAAATTCATTCTTTAAAAATTATTATTATTATTATTATTATTATTAGTCTTTTTGAGACAGGGTCTCCCTGTAGCCCCAGTCCTGGAACTCACTCTGTAGACCAGGCTGGCCTTGAACTCACAGAGATCCGCCTGCCTCTGCCTCCTGAGTGCTGGGATTAAAGGTGTGCGCCACCACACCCGGCAGAATGTAAACCATTGTATAGCTCCCGTGGGCAACATCTTAATGCTATACCTTGCACTCAGTGTCACAGTACTTGTGTAATGCTGTACCTTGCACTCAGTGTCACAGTACTTGTGTGATGCTGTACCTTGCACTCAGTGTCACAGTACTTGTGTGATGCTGTACCTTGCACTCAGTGTCACAGTACTTGTGTGATGCTGTACCTTGCACTCAGTGTCACAGTACTTGTGTGATGCTGTACCTTGCACTCAGTGTCACAGTACTTGTGTCACAGTACTTGTGTAATGCTGTACCTTGCACTCAGCGTCACAGTACTTGTATGATGCTGTACCTTGTACTCAGCGTCACAGTACTTGTGTGATGCTGTACCTTGCACTCAGCGTCACAGTACTTGTGTAATGCTGTACCTTGCACTCAGCATCACAGTACTTGTGTAATGCTGTACCTTGCACTCAGCGTCACAGTACTTGTGTAATGCTGTACCTTGCACTCAGTGTCACAGTACTTGTATAATGCTGTACCTTGCACTCAGTGTCACAGTACTTGTGTATTGCTGCTCCCATTTACAACCAAGAAAGGGAGTCCAGGAAAGGAGTCGATGGCACCCACATAAAGAAGGATTCAAAGCAGTCTGTGGGGCAAAGCAGACAGCTCAGTGGGTAAATTACTTGCTGCCCAAGCATGAAGATCTGAGTTTGGATCCCTGCACTCACTTGTGTAAAAGTGGGCATGGCTGAGCTCTAGGGACAGTGGAAAACCCACATAAAAAAGAAGGCGGAAAACAACTGAGGGAGACATCCAGACATCAACCCGTGGCCTGCACACATGCCTGCCTGTGCTGGAAAGCAAACCTCCCCAGACACACACACACACACACACACACACACACACACACACACGCAATCAAACAAACAACAAGAACAACAAAAAGGAGTCAAGGCAGTATGGAAAAAGCAGGCAAGGAGCCACTATGCCTGCCTGTCTCTTGCTGAAGTTTAGAAAACTGGCTTCTCTTTTATTTATTATTTTTACTTTTTTTAATTAATTTTATTTATTTCTGTATGTGTATCAATGTACTGTCTGCATGCAGGTCTGTGCACCCGTGTCGTGCAATGCCGTGGAGGCCAGAAGAGAGTGTCAGATTCCCCTGGAGCTGGAGTTCTCCTGGAATTGGAGTCTCAGACGGTTCTCGACTGCCATGTGGGTGCTGGGGATCGAACCCGGGTCTTCTGCAAGAGTGGTCGACGCTCTCAACTGCTAGGCCATCTCTCCGGCCCTATTTTTACTTTTTTATATGTATGAGTGTATTGCATGCATGTGGGTAGGTGCACTCATGTTGTGCAATGCCCACAGAGGACAGAAGAGTGCATAGGATCCCCTGAAACTGTAGTTAAGGACGGTTGTTGGCCAACATGTGGGTACTGGGAATGGAACTCCAATCCTCTGCAAGAACAGCCAGTGCTCTTAACTGCTGAGCCATCTTTCCAGCCCAAGAAAATTGGTTTCTCTTAACCTAGAGAAAAATTGTCACATGTTTGTAATTTTTTTTTTTTACCTTTTTTTTTTTTTAAAGCCTTCCTGGAATTTGTATTTATGGCATACTCTTCTAACCTCTTTGCTGATTATGAGATGATTTTTGGCAGCAGAATATTGTTGAGTTGAATTCTGAGGGTTGGGGGTGGTATGCGATTCATCTGTTCTCCTTGAACAAGAAGGAACACAAGAAGGTATACAAAAAGCTGAAAAATGCAGGTTTCCTTAAGAAGCCCACAAAGATTGCCCTCTTGCTATCATTCTCTGAGTGAATACTTGAAAATCAGGAGAAACAGGCCCCACAAGTGGGCATTTCAGCTCAAACTGACATTGCAGTTCAAATAGAAAATGACTTTGGAATCTGAAAATGCCAATTTTGCAACTTGCAGATGCTTCCAATTAGACCAGAGAAAGTTAATGTGGTTTCAGCAGTTATTTGGAATATCAAAATATGCCAAGAAATACAGAGAGAATTGGCACAAAGGAGTTTGTTTTTCTGTTGTAATATTTCTTCCTTCAGTAATAATAATCTTGGGGGTTCTGGGTCCCCTTGACTCTGGGAAGTCACGCTTCACACTCCTTGGTATCTTTCATGGCTGTGAACATGGTAGAGGCTCCTACATGCCTTCACTTTATAAAACAAATATCTTCCTACCTCCTTGCAGGCCGCAAGTTAATCTGGGTCTTTGGGAAAAGGTTTTTGGAATGTGTCTCTGTTTTAACTCAAACATTTGATCTCCGAAGCAAATCCTCACCAACCTGAGATTCTGATGTTGCCTATTCAGAGGCCACCGTGAGTCACTTGTAGACTCATGGTGGTCATGTAGAAGACAGAAAAAACATCCTATGTGCTTGTTTTTCTAAAGCAGGATTTTTTTTTTTTATCCCACTCAAGTATACAGCCATAAATCTCTGCAGCTTCAATCCGTGAAACAGGCCAGGGGCTCACAGCCCTGCGGAGACACCAGAAAACAATAAGTCCCCAAGCAGGGACTATAAAAGCTCAAATCCATCATGGGTAGCATTTGTGGGTAGGCATGGGAGCCTGTCTTGAAGCAATTTGTAAGCAGAAGCCCCCGGCCTCTTTCATTTATCATACAAACATTTCTGAAGCAATCATCACGTGTCAGCCATGAAAGCTGGAATTTAATAAGAGAGGGCAGAATGCATTTCAAAGAGTCCAAAAGTTCACTGGGAAAACATACATTTGAGACTTAGAGGCCTTAATCACTGGAAGCAAATGTAAGAGACAGCCAGGCGCTTGGAACGCTGTCTAACAAGACTGGTCATCAGATGCTATTAATTAGGAGAGAAGGACACAGTTGACCCAATTTGTTGTTTTGACTATGTTCAGCTTTCAAATAATCAGTAGTAGCTTTAAAGGAAGAAATCTCAGAACTCTCCGAACAGGAATGTTCACTTTCCCAAGAAAGAAATTGTTTGAAATGACTAGAGTGCTTGTATCCTAGAAATAAAAGGCCCAACAGAAAGCACTACATTAGCAAAACACAAGTGTTGTTTTGAAGCCCGAGAGCATGCGTTCCAGACAGCCTTAACATCAGTTCCAGGCTCTTTGGTAATAGCAGACAGACTTTGGCAAATGGTTGTGTTTGAGCCTCAGTTTTCTCATCTGCAGAATAGAAGCAATAAAACAAACATGAACAGCAAAATTATATGTGAAAATTAAAGGAGAATTCATGGGAGGCAGTGGGCACAATGGCTAGTGCACTTGGATCCAAAGAACATAATTTTTTTTTTTTTTTTGTCTTTTCGAGACAGGGTCTCCCTGTAGCCCCAGCTGTCCTGGAACTCACCTTGTAGACCAGGCTGGCCTTGAACTCACAAAGATCCGCCTGTCTCTGCCTCCCAAGTGCTAGGATTAAAGGTGTGCGCCACCACGCCCGGCAAGAACATAATTATTTGAAGAAAAGAAAGAATTTCAACATAAAAAGCTATCAAACCGCAAACTGGAGAGATGGCTCGGCGTAGCATTAGCTGCTTTTGTAGAGGACTTGGGTTTGATTCTCAGCACACACATGTTGGCTAATGACCATCTGTAACTCCACTTCCAGATACAATGCCCTCTTCTTATCTCCCTGAGCATTGCATGACAATGGGTGCACTTACATATGCACAGGCGTACACTCATACACATAAAGAAATTTAAAAAATAGTGAATAAAATATTAAAAAAAACTTGTCAAACCACAAGGTAAAAAAGCAAGATATATAGAAAGAAACAATCTACACTAATAAAAAACAAGGGGCTGGAGAGATGGCTCAGCGGTTAAGAGCACTGGCTGTTCTTGCAAAGGACCTGGGTTCGATTCTCAGCATCCACATGAAAGCCAACAACTGTCTATAACTCCAGTTCCAGGGGCTCTGATGCCCTCTTCTGACCTTCTTGGGCATTGAATGACACAGGTGCACTTACACACATGCAAGCAATATGGCCCTACACAGAAAATAATAGTAATGAAATATTTAAAAGAGAAAACAATTAATAAAATGGTAGCAGTAAATCCTTACTCATCAATTATTTTGAATGTAAATGGATTAAATTTGCTAGTCAAAAGTTGTAGAATTGTTGAATGGATGAAAATAAAACCAGACACATGTTTCCTATGAGAGACTCATTTTACACTTAAGCAAACAAGCTGAAAGTACAGAATAGAAAAAAATACAAATGGAAATAAAAATGGAGGGGTGGTTATGTTTATATTGGACAAAACAGAGTATAAGACTGAAAGAGATAAAGAAGGTCATTATATGATAAGGAAATCATTTCATCAAGGAGGCGTAATTGCCTGCTCTACACAGCAAGTTCCAGGCCAGCTGGGGCTACGGGGAGACCCTCTCTCAAAAAGACAAAGAAGAAAAGGAAGGTATAATAATTATATATATATATATATATATATAAATGTAACATTAAATCTTCTAAACATATAAAACAAATATTAAGAGTTCAAGGAGCTATGCAGTGCAGAACAGGCAGGGCACTTCAATACCTCATCCTCAAAAATGCATCCAAATAGAAAATGAATGAGGACACATTGGATTTTATCTACAGTTGGACCAAGTGAACCTAGTAGTTAGAGCATTACATCCATTAGTAACAAACTACATTCTTTTCAAATATGCACAACAAATTCTCCTGAATATATGTTTTAACAAACAAGTCTTAATAAATTTAAGAAGATTATAATATTAATAGCTTTTGTAACCATAAATCATATTAGGAGGAATTTTGGAAATTTCATAAATATGTGAACAAATTAAGCCATGCGTTTCTGAGTCACCACTGGGTCAGAGAATGAAGTAAAAGGGAAATTTGAAAATGTAGACAAATAGCATACCAGAATGAATGGGGCACAGTAAAAGCAGCCCTAAGAGGGAAGTTTACAGCAATAAACATATCCATCAGAAAGGAGTTCAAAGCCAGGCTGTGGTATATAGCAAGGCCTTGTTTTACAAAAAAATTCTGATTTAAGTTTTAACCATGGAAGTAAAAGATATGTGAAAAGATATATGAAAAAATTTGAAGGTAGTATAAATAAGAGGAATATTTGGCATATCTACTGAAATTTCAATAAGTAAATTTTTTTCTAGTATTATTTTATATAAACTCTGCTAGAGAGGGGTCTCTATATCCCTGGCTTAACACCAGTAGAGAGATGTAATAACTAGGGCTGCAGAACTGCAGACAGACCTGTTCTGGGATTATGTGTGTGAATTAAATGCTTGCAACCTTACTCCCCCCAACTCCTAAGAATACTTTAAGTCTATACAGCTAAATTTCAAACTAGTTACTGACAAATATCAAGTAGCAGTCTCAATTTTCATTTGCTTAGGAGAGCACTATGAAAAATTCATGTTATTATATTGGGAAAGATAGCAAGTGTATTTTTGTTTCAATGGTTAAGGAACTAATTTATGAATTATTTCCATAATTACTTATTAGAAGTCTCTATATAAATACCTGAGATATTTCTTTTAGTAAGTGGAACAGACAAAAAAAAATCTACTCTTTTTTTTTAAATCTATTCTTATAGAATCCATTTCCACTTCATCCATTTTATCATATCACAACAGCACTGTCTGTAGATGTTAAAGAAAAGGAAAAACAGAAAGATGAAGACACTGCGGATGAGCTCCCTTCCCTGTGCAACAGAGCAGAGTGACAGAGCTGATCTATTACGAGTTCTGTAGAGGGCACTGTGGGTAGACTTGGAAGAGGGGACAAATATTCTTGCAAATAAGAGCAGGGAGACAGAGACTGATTGAGGTGCTGGTAAGGTATTTGAGATGGGTTTTAAAGAGCAAGCAAAGGCTCAGCATCTGGACAAGGTGAAGAAAAGGCTTTGGCTATCGAGAACCACTGATAGTTTCCATTAGTTAATAAAGAATACGGTAGAATGTAAAAAGAAAACACAACATACTAACTAAAGTTGGCTATTTGGAGAAAAATACTGTTATTGATTACTAAGTAATCAAACTCTACTTTTGTTTCTTCAAAGTAAGCTTAAGTAGAAAATAGTCTTGATTCTCCTTAAGTTTTCCCATGGGGTGACAGTAACCCAGGGTGCTCCAGCTTGGGTCTGTTCTCTGGTGTTTTGTGTGGACTCAGAGTGGTGCTTTTAAAAATAATAGTCCTTAAGTTTCCTGCAAGGGAAGAGGCCGGGGGTAGTTTTAGAAGAGACTCTTGGACCTCTCTCCTGAGGCAATCAATGGATTAGAATCTCGAGAAGGGGAATGGGTATGTAATTTTTCATAAGTATTTTCTTAGGGAAGTTTCAAACCACTGGCTTGAATTGTTTACTCTCAAGTACCTTCTTGGTATGATGATAAAAATTCATATGCTTGACACCTGCCTCAAGCCCCGCCCACCATCTGCCCGGTCCTCCCGCTCCCAGCTTCTCCGCTCAGCCCTGGTTCCCGCGGTAAAGAAGATGGCAGCCGCTGCAGGAAGGCTACTCCAGGCCTCGGTTGCTCGGCACATGAGTTGCCATTTCCAGGATTTTTCTGCCTCTGGAGTCCTTAGGCTTCTAGAAGAACCTGCTTGACAAACATTCTGTGGTCTGGCTGTACTCAAGCAAAATTTGCCTTTAGCACCAGTTCCTTATCCCCGGCTCCTGCTGTCACGTAGCAGGCACCCTATTTTAGGGACACAGCCATCGTCAATGGCCAGTTCAAAGAGCTGAACCTCGATGACTTTAAGGGAAAATACTTTGTGATTTTCTTCTATCCTTTGGATTTCACCTTTGTGTGTCCTACAGAAATTGTTGCTTTCAGTGATAAAGTTAATGAATTTCTTGACATGAACTATAAAAGTGTTTGGGGTTTCCACGGATTCCCACTTTACTCACCTGACCTGGATCAGTACACCAAGAAGAGCTGCAGTTTGGGCCTCTTACAGAGGACCCGGGTTCAATCCCCAGCACCCACATGGCGGCTGAGAACCGCCTGTAACTCCAGTTCCAGGGGAATCCGACACCCTCTTCTGACCTCCACGTCATTGCACGACACGGGTGCACAAACCTACATGCAGAGAGTACATTCATACACATAAATAAATAAAATATTAAAAAAAAGGCAAATAGCCTGAGACTATGGGTGCTGTTGGAAGGTGTTGGCAGTGCACTCAGAGGTCTCCTCATAGCTGACCCCAATGATGTCATCAAGCATCTGAAGGTCAACGACCTCCCACTGGGCCGCAGTGTGGAAGAGACCCTCCGCTTGGTGAAGGCATTTCAGTTTGTGGAGATCCACGGGGAAGTCCGCCCAGCCAACTGGACACCAGAGTCCCCTATGATTAAGCCAAGTCCAGCGGCTTCCAAAGAGTACTTTGAAAAGGTCCATCAGTAGGTTTCCCATGTCCACTGTTCACCTGCAGCTTCTCATGCTAGAAAAGAGCCACCGATGGAACCCTTCCAGCATTCTGAAGATTATTTATAGTTGGCAAAAGTCAATCATGCCTTGTGTATATAAATACCACTTTCCATACTTTGTAGGCCCGGCTAAGGTTTTCTCAAGGTGGTTAGCTGAATTCATAGGCCTCCTTACTGCGGACATCGTGATGGCTAGCGGGTTCCCGTAGAATACCTGACCTGTGCGGGTGTGAACCTTCTACTCTCAAGTCTCACAGGCTCTGAAAGCTTCCGATCCAGGCCTTGTAATCTCCTCTTGAAGGAGGAACTGAATTTGCCCTTAGAGTAATGAAGGTCATAGTTTGAGGTTGTTGCCATCAATAGGCTAAGTTAACTCTTGAATGTATGTGTGGTGGAAACACATGTGGATCATATCATTAAAAACACAGCCGTGCTGGGTGATGTGGCACAGGCCTTTAATCCCAGCACTGGGGAGGCAGAGGCAGGCGGGTCTCTGAGTTCAAGGCCAGCCTGGTCTACATAGTGAGTTCCAGGACAGCTGGGACTAAAGGGAGACCCTGTCTTAAAAAAATTCACAGTGGTAAAGTGGCTGAGTCAGTCATTCGTGATTCTTGTTCAGACAGAGTTTACATACTATTTTACTCACTGTATTCATTAGCTGATTTAGTAGCTATGTGTATTCTGAGATATTCATGAAGGAGTTGTTTAATCTAGAGATTGAATTTTTGAATACCATAATCATTTTTTTTCTTTAAGGGCTGGATGTAAAATGTAGCACAAAAATAAACATTAAAAATGTTTGCATTTAAAAAAATTCATGCACTCATGCTTATCATCTGCATTGTTCTAGCTAATGCCTGTCTTGTTTTCCTTCTGCTATTATTTGAATGTAAACTTCATGCACTTTCCCTCCAGGGAAATCTCGTCTGTCCCTCTTCACTCCTGTCCCCATGCAATCTGAAGAGGGTCACTCCAGCTTCATCTATTCTTCCAATAATTACAAAAGGTTACCATGACAACCTCACATCTATGTCCCTCCACTTGGCTGCACACGAGAGGCACTGATTGGCTCACTCAGGGTCCATCCTCCAGGAGACAGGGGCAGTTTCTTCAGGCTCATTTGTGATGAGGACTGGACATTGTTATCAACCCTCCAGAACCAAAGGTTCCGGACACACGGGTCATGATCTCATTTTACACTAACTATTTATTTCTTCCCAGTTGATAGACCTGGATTTAAGGATAAAGTTATTTTGCAAAACAGTGAATAAAGCTATTTGTTAACTATCCTAATAACACAGATAACTCTTTGTAACTATTGTTATCTCCCTATCCTAGGACTTAAATATAATTAAATCCCAGAGACATTTACTGGGCACTGAGGATACCCACAAAAATATTCTTGCTGAAAATTCTTAAAAGAATGAAGCCATTTTGGGCATTATTGTTAAACAAATTTAAGACAATACACTTCAAATAAAGTTATAATTATAGTTCTTTGTCTTTAAAAAGAAGGTATTAATCATAGAAACTCCTGCCTCTACATACTTCTATTGGAAACTATGAAGAAAAGAAGATTCCAAATTCCTTCTATCCACCCACCCCACTGTGGTCCTTTGAATGAGAATATTCCCCATAGGCTCCAAGTATTTGAACATTATATATATATATATATAGGTGTGATACTAGCTAATATATATATAGTATTATATTACTAGTATATATATCACAAGATTATTGTTACTAATCAAATTAGACCCATGTTAACGTTTTCCCCACCTACCCGCCATGTCCCCACCAAGGAGCTTCATGCATTCTGACCAAACATTGCTTTTCTTCTCTTTCTCAGTCTTTCTTCAATATTCTCCATCTGGAAGTTCACTTGCTGAACAGAAGTTTACACATTTCATGTCAGTTTCTCTGCATTGCAACGTCCTTTTGTTGTTCGTTGTTTCCAATATGCATCACTCCCAGCTACTTGGACAAAAGCTCAAGGGGCCGTGCAGCAAAGAAATACAACTAGGTAATTGGCACTAGCATCCACAGAGTATGAGGGATACCATTGTTGTTGTGTTTGTTGTGTTTCCAATAGCATCACTCCCAGCTACTTGGACAAACGCTTAAGTGGCCATGCACAAGAAATACTTACAAACTAGGTAATTGGCACTAGCATCAACAGAAATGAGGGATACCATTCGTCGTTTGTTTTCTGGACTGTGTTACTTCATCAGCGAATGTATGCCCTCTAGCTCCAGCCATTTCTCTGCAAAGCTCTATGATGTCCATCCTTTTTACTGCTGCATAGAACTCCATTGTGTAGATGTACCACATTTTCTCTATCCACTCTTCAGTTGAGGGGCATTTGGGTTGGTTCCAGCTCCTGGCTATTGTGAAGAAAGCTGAAATAAACATGGCTGTGCATGTATCTCTGTGGTAGGATGAGTCTTAAGGGTACATGCCCAGGAGTGGTATGGCTGGGTCAGGTGGCAAGTTCATTCCAAGTCTCCCAAGTGTTCTCCACACTGCTTTCCATAGTGGCTGTACCAGTTTACATTCCCACCAGCAGTGGATGAGTGTTCCTCTTTCCCCACAACCTCTCCAGCACTTGGTATCATTTGTTTTCTTGATCCTAGCCAGTCTTATTGGAGTAAGATGATATCTTAAAGTGGTTTTGATTTGCATTTCCTTAATGATTAATAATGCTGAACATTTCTTAAGGTGTTTCTCAGCCATCTCTAATTCCTCACTTGTGAAGTCTCTGTTTAGCTCTTTGCTCCATCCATTGAGTGGGTCACTTCTTTTCTTTCTTCTTTGTTTTTTGAGTAGTTTATATATTGTGGGAATTTGAACATTTTGTTCCCAGCTGGTGTCCCTATTCTGAGAAGGTGTGGCCTTGCTGGAGGAAGCAGGTCCCTGTAGGGGACCTTAAGGTGTAGGGAGTTCTTAAGCCTTGCCAGATTTCCAGTGGTTCTCTGCTTCCCGTTTGTGTTTGAGGATGTGAGTGTTCCTTTCTCCTCTGGCAACCCCCTGCCACCAGGCCTCCCCACCATGACGACACGGATTCCTGTGTAATTGTGAGCTCACATAAACTCTTCCTTTTATAAGTTCCCTTAGACATGCTATTTTATCACAGAAAAGCAACAGAAAAGTAACTAAAACACCCTCCGTTCATCTAATTGGGACCACATATAAGGCCCTGTCGGGGGTGTTGATATTCACCCTTCAGCAAACAAAATTCTGTTGGAATTTTAGGGAGCAGTTATGGAAACTACTGGATGGCAAACAGACCAAATCCTTGTTTCAGTTCTCACTTTTTTTTTTTTTGTCTTTTTGAGACAGGATCTCCCTGTAGCCCCAGCTATCCTGGAACTCACTCTGTAGACCAGGCTGGCCTTGAACTCACAAAGATCCGCCTGCCTCTGCCTCCCAAGTGCTAGGATTAAAGGCGTGCGCCACCACGCCCGGCCAGTTCTCACTTTTTGTACAGCTTTGGGGCATCACTCAACCTCTTGAATTCTCTATTTCTTTGTGTAAAAGTGTGCTGTCCTGTTTCACAGAGCAGTTGAAAGGATTGTATTGTTCTTGAGTTTACCCTAAAACTTTGACATCCTCTATCAATATAAGCAATAAGTATAAATTAAAATGGATGAAAATAATGTAGGGAATGCTTATACCAGCACAATGGAGGGGAAAAGGAGATTTGGAGTAAGAACGGGGGACCTAAGTGTTAGTCCTGTCATGTCCCCTGACTTGTGCCACTGGGGAGCAGGGTGTCACTTCCTCTCTTGGCCTCGGTTTGGGCTGGTTGATTTAGAGCTCTGGGATCCTGCTAGTGTGTGCTGTGCAGGAAGGCAAATCCACAGAAATACAGAGCTCCAGGGGCTTGTGAGAGCTAAGCAACTCCATTCAATCTGTTTCAAGACAGGGTCCCACCTCCTGTTTCCTGGAGAGATTTGGGTTGACAGTGTTGGGAAGGGGCTACAGGGGCCTCACCGGTAAGCTTTGTGTTGGCCAAGTGCTTTGCAGGCCATGCAGGGGGATTTTAAAACGTAAACGCCATTAAATATCTTGATACCGACTCAGTGCGGGAACAACAAGGCCCCATGAGTGGTTGCAGTGTTGCTGCTATGCGTCTGCAAGGCTCTGCCTGTGCGGCTGTGATTTCCCTGAGGCTCCCTGGCTTCCTTTCCGAGGCTGTTAAACCAAGTACCTTACTCGACCTGGTAATTCACAGCCCCACTTCACCATGTCTTGTAAGGGACCTTAACCTTGAGACTCATATACATGGACTCCTGCAGGGACCTGTTGCTAATTTCATTCAGCCAAAGAATTTATTTGCTTTGTGGTTGTTTTTTGGGGAACAGAGAGGGTGAGCTTATCTGTGGGAACACACATGATTCAGAAACACCATAGTTTAACCATGTAGGACTAAAAGGAGCTTCAAAAATGGAAGAAGGGAGAGGCCTTTGGATGGAACAGATGCAGATTTGAGCCCTGCCACATGGCCTTCGGCACTACTCCCTCCATCTCTGAACCTCTCCTCTAGGGAGCATAATAAATTCTGCCCACGGCAGACTGAACCAGTGGACATTTTTTTGTTCTGGAGATAGATGTTTAGTCATCAGAGAGAAGAAGATCATAAGGGCTGGAGGGACGGCTCAGCGGTTAAGAGCACCGACTGCTCTTGCAGAGGACCTGGGTTCGATTCCCAGCACCCACAAGGCAACTAAGAACTGTCTTTAAGCCGGGTGTGGTGGCTTACACCTTTAATCCTAGCAGTCGTAGAGGCAGGCAGATCTCTGTGAGTTCAAGGCCAGCCTGGTTTACAGAGTGAGTTCCAGGCCAGCTGGAGCTACAGGGAGACCCTGACTCAAAAAAACAAAAAAATGCTAAACATGACAGGGAACTTGGGAACTTAAGGCCACTCACTCTGGAGCCTGGAGAGAATTGTGACTCTACCACACCAGGTGCCGAAGCTTTGCCACGTTAACTCTCACTGCTTCTTCTTGTTGAAAACTAATATACATACTAATATACATACTTCACAGGTTACTTTAATTGTCAACGTAACATAATCTGGACTCATCCAGGAAGGGAGTCTCAATGAGAAATTGTCTAGATTAGGTTGCTTGTGGGCTTATCTGTGAGGGATTTTTGTCATTGTGTTAATTGGGATTGGAAGACCTAGCCTGAATATGGGTGGTACTGGAAGCCAAACAGGGTCCTCTGCGAGAGCAGCCAGTGGTCTTAACTACTATGCCATCTCTCCAGCCCCAGGAAACAAAAACTTTTGATTTAACTAGCTGAGAGGAGGAAATTTACTTCATATAACAATAAATCCAGAGCTACATAGCACTAGGATTGACTTGGTGATCGCAGACAGGCATCTCAGACTTTGCCATACCTAGCACTACAGTCTTGGTAGTGGAGCTGTGTTCATCAGGGCTGTAGAATGACTGCTGTAGTTCTAAGCATCCAAGACAGATGGGGGAGTATCTAGGAAAGAAGTCTCTCTTCTGATGAGAAAAACTATCAACTATATTCCTCTGGCAGGTCACCTACATCTTTTTGGTCAGAGTTAGGTTATGTTCTATACTTAAACTAACCAACCGCTGGCAAGGGAACTAGACTATTATGATAACCTGACAATAATTAAGACCCAATGCTAGGCTCTAGGAGGGCAAAAACAATCCTATTGGGTATAACTATTTGGAAGAAGAAGGACAACTGAAAAACTCAAAGCTGCTGAGAAAGAAGCAGTAACCAGGAATTTCCTTTACACTCTTAGTTCTGAGTCCGTAACTCTCAGCTGTTGTGGCTTCATGATTTGCCTCTGTGATTCTTCCTTCTTTGAACATATCCAGTAAGTCTTTGTATGTCAGGGACTAGACTAGGCCATCTTCCCAAAGTAAATCAAAATCTTTCAAGGCTTAGATCAAGAACCAATAATAGGAACTGGAGAGATGGCTCAGTGGTTAAGAACATTTGCTGTTCCGGAAGACCCGGGTTCTATTCCCAGCACCCACATGGTGGCTAACAAATATTCCAAACTCCAGTTCCAGGGAATCTGACACCTTCTTCTGGCCTTTACAGGCATTGCAGAATATAGGAGCACATACATTCCTGCAGGCAAACCACTCATACACATAAAATAAAATAATAAATATATATATATTTAAAAGAACAAATAATACACTGAAGAGATTTGCTTACCATAATGGGCTGTCTCAAACCTAGTATCCAGTACACTAGATAATCCAAACCGTACATTACTCATATGTTGCCCTAAAGTTATTCTTGTTTGGGCTGTAAACGCCTTAAGGACAGAGATCAGGGATCTATGAATAAACTTCCTTATTCCATTTGGAACTTCTATGTGCTTATGGTGGTCTGTCATAAAGATGCTTGTCAATTTAATCAGAAGAGTCTTTTTTGTGTGTATGCTGCTTTTGGAGGCTTGAGTTTGAACCCAGGATTTTTTATAGCCCATTTATGATATATTACTGAACTCCCCCATCTCAGCTACAAAAGACCATTTAAAAAAATTTTTTTTTATGTGTATGAACGTACTGTCTGCATGCAGGTTTCTGCACCCATGTCGTGCAATGCCGAGGAGGTCAGAAGAGAGTGTCGGAGTCCCCTGGAACTTGAGTTAAAGACGGTTTTGGGCCGCCATGTGGGTGCTGGGAATTGAACCCAGGTCCTCTGCAAGAGCAGTCAGCACTCTTAACCACTAGGCCATCTCTCCAGCCCCCAAAAGACCATTTTTAAGTGTTCTCTCTGGAAGGGCATCAAAACAGGATGCTCAGCAACTTGGGAGATCTAGGGAAGAATAGCACACAGTTCCTTCCCTGGAAGCTGGTCTCTAACAGTACAGATGATCTGATTGAGAAGTCCATCTTCCTCCACCAAGAAATGCTAATTTAATTCTCTAAAAGTTCAGAAATGAAAATTTCAGTGTTACTCCCTAAGGCACATGGGAGTTTGCAGAGATCCATGTAGGTATAAAGGACTAATGCCAGAACATAAACATAAGAATATATCAGGATTTATTAACAGCAAGGATTCTTAACAGCAAGGCAGCTTTTGTTTTTCTTCAAAAAGGTTTTCGTTTTTTAATCCTGTATCCCAGAGCCTTTCAGAACATTCACATTGCTTGGGACTCTTTTTGGACTCAATTTAGTGTGAGGCAACACAGCCTTTTAGCACATTTTACAGGTCAGTTGGAGATCAAGGTTATTTGAGGAAAGGCCTACTCAACTCCTGCTTATATATACGCATTTCCTTGCCTGACTGAGGAAATTCTCTCCACGCCTATTCTTTTGATCACCATGGTTGGGATTGCCAGGGACAAAGGAGGAAAAAGAGCCAAATGAAAGAGAAACAAGAATCAGTTTGTTTAAATTGTCAGGAAAATCCGCCTTTGGCTAAAGGAAGTCAAACCCAGAACATCCTGTTCTTGTTAATAAGTTTATCTGTCTCCAGTCTAAGGAGAACACAATCTCTGCCTCTATACCAGGGTGTTTAGCCACTCCCACTTCTGCTCCCAGCTCCTCCACCCAAGCTGATGGACAGCTAACCTGCACCTTGTGATGTGACACTCCTGGGCAGGTCAGGTAATTAAATTCAGAGCAGAATTCTATAAAACATTTCCAAAAGACCTACAACCATTATTACTGAAACTGTTTAGAAGTATGCAATCAGAGGGAATTCTCCCAAATTCCTTCTATGAAGCCAGCATCACTCTATTACCAAAACCAGGCAAAGATCCAACTAAAAAGGAGAATTATAGACCCATCTCCCTAATGAACACAGATGCCAAAATTCTAAACAGGATACAGGCAAATCACATACAGACCCACATCAAGAAGATCATCCATCATGACCAAGTTGGATTCATACCAGAGATGCAGGGATGGTTCAACATACGAAAATCAATAAACATCATCAAACACATAAACGGAATCAAGGACAAAAACCACACCATCATCTCAATTGATGCTGAAAAATCCTTTGACAAAATCCAGCATCCCTTCATGCTTAAAATCCTAGAAGGAATTGGATTGGAGGGATCATTCCTCAATGTAATTAAAGCCATATACAGGAAACCCACAGCCAATATCATCCTAAATGGGGAAATGACAGAAACATTCTCTTTAAAGGTAGGAACTCAGCAAGGCTGCCCCCTGTCACCACTCCTCTTCAATATAGTGCTTGAAACACTTGCTAGAGCAATAAGGCAAAAAAAGGATATTAAAGGAGTACTAATTGGAAAAGAGGAAGTCAAACTATCCCTATTTGCTGATGATATGATTGTTTACTTAAGGGATGCTAAAAACTCCACCAGAAAACTCCTAGAAACGATTAACAGCTTCAGCAAAGTGGCAGGATACAAAATTAACCTTAAAAAATCAATGGCCTTTCTTTACACCAACAACAAGCAACTGGAGGAAGAATTCAAAGAGACCTTCCCACTCACAATAGCCTCAAAAACAATAAAATACCTAGGAACAAACCTAACCAAAGACACCAAAGACCTCTACAACAAAAACTTTAAACCTTTAAAGAAAGAAATTGAAGAAGACATCAGAAGATGGAAAAACCTCCCATGCTCATGGATTGGGAAAATTAACATTGTAAAAATGTCCATTTTACTGAAACTCTTGAATAGATTTAACGCAATCCCAATCAAAATCCCCAAGAGTTTCTTCACGGGCTTGGAAACAAACATTCTTAAATTCATTTGGAAAAACAAAAGACCCAGAATAGCCAAAACAACCCTGAGTGAAAAGAGCTACACAGGGGGGATCTCTATACCAGACTTCAAACTATACTACAGGGCTATAGTCATAAAAACAGCCTGGTACTGGCACAAAAACAGACCTGTTGACCAATGGAACAAAACCGAAGATCCAAATCTGAGCACATAAATACATAGTCATTTTTAAAAATTTTATTTATTAATTTATGTGTATGAGTATACTGTCTGCATGTAGGTTGGTGTGCCTGTGTCCTGCAATGCTGCGGAGGTCAAAAGAGGGTGTCGGATTCTCCTGGAACTGGAGTTAAAGATGATTCTCAGCCGCCATGTGGGTGCTGTGAATTGAACCTGGGTCCTCTGCAAGAGCAGTCAGTGCTCTTAACCACTGAGCCATCTCTCCAGCTCTGACATAGTCATTAAAAAAATTTTTTTTGGGTTGTTTTATTTTTTCTTTTAGTTTTTAATTTATTTATTTATGTGTATGAATGTACTGCATGCAGGTCTGTGCACCCATGTTGTGCAATGCCGCGGAGGTCAGAAGAGGGTGTTGGATTCCCCTGGAACTGGAGTTCTCCTGGAATTGGAGTTTCAGATGGCTCTCAGCCACCATGTGGGTGCTGGGGATCGATCCTGGGTCCTCTGCAAGAGCAGTCGGTGCTCTTAACTGCTAGGCCATCTCTCCAGCCCGACATAATAATTTTTAAATGTAAATCTCAAGACTTTCTCTTAAAAGGAACAAGTCAGTTCAGTCTGTGACTGAAATCCATGAAATACACAAAGTAAGTGTTTCTTCTCTATTCTAACCCTCCTTTTCCAAATGTTTTGGCAGTGTGGGGTCAAGGAGCCAGTGAACTCATGTGACATCCTTGTTAAATAATAGCTGAACAACCACCTTTGGAAGGGCTCCTCATGCCTTAGATCTATTCTAGCATTGATTCCCAAGTCACAGCACCAAACCATCCTGAACAATCCTGGACTGGCCAGCTGGCCTGTTGGAAAAGAGCCCACATGTGAATCAGAGCTCTTAGCAAAAATGACACTTCTGCAGATAAGCCTGCAAGCTTTTTCTTGTCAGAAAATGAAAAGAATGTGTTTTTCATCTAAATTTGCATTTTTATCTTAAATACCAGAAAATTTAGTGGTAATTTTATAGTTATAGTGTTCTAATCTCTCCACACATTGGAGATTGTAAGGGTAAGAAAGTGTGCTTAAAATCCCCTAATAAAGCCGGGTGTGGTGGCACACGCCTTTAATCCTAGCACTTGGGAGGCAGAGGCAGACGGATCATTGTGAGTTCAAGGCCAGCCTGGTCTAAAGAGTGAGTTCCAGGACAGCTGGGGCTACAGGGAGAACCTGTCTCGAAAAAAAAAGACAAAAAAAAAAAAAAAAAAAAAAAAAAAAAAAAACAAAAGAAACAAAAACAAAACCAAAAATCCCCTAGTAAAATATCCTTATTTTATAGATGAAGAAATTGAGGTTGAAGAAGTGGGGGTGGGGGGGAATGTTTACAGAAGGCCACACTACTAGTCGGTGACAAGTGGGATCAGAAGCCCATATTCGTGACACACAGCTCTTTCTTAGACTAAAGTGCAGTGGGAACTTTCTATAGTTGGTCTCTATTCATTTTACAGTGAGCTACCATTTGCCACCATTAATCCAGCAGTTCCAGCAACCTCCTCATCTCCTGGACCTTGTTAGGTAGGTAAATTCACCGGCTCCTTTCCAGACGTGTGGAATGTGTATTTCAACAAACCCTCTGGATAATTTTAATGCATGCTAAATAAACACTGAGACACCTTACTTTAACGTTAGTGCCAGCCAATCTGGTAACATAGCCCCTTTTCAATTTGGCTTTTCTAGTTACTCAAAGCAGGGGTTCACTTAAGTTACCTCTGGAGAAAGAGGGTGCACTGTAAATTTGTGAACAGGAACCAGTACAGAAGGCTGTCATCAACACAGGCAGCTCCGGGGATGGATCACTGTCTTGGCCCATGTTTTTCCCACTTTCCCATCTGCCCTGTTCTCTCCGCATAGACTTCTTTACTCGATACTCTGTTTTTCATTCCTTTAGCGCTGATATTTGTCTTGTGTCTACCACAACTTGACTCTAAAATCTAAACCATTTCTGCCTTCATTTCCCTTCCTAACTGAAAAGTTCTTTTTCTATATCATTTTTTTCCCCATGTCTCAGCTCAAATTCCCCAAAGGACATCCACCAGTCCTGCTCATCTTCTGTGTCAGGCCACGCCCCTGTATGCTCACCAAATGATTCAGCTTGAGCATGATGTTTGCAGTGGGGATCAACAATTCAATTTACTCAAGACTTAGTTAGGGATAAAAGCCTGATATATTATGCCCCTGGTCTCCAAATATACTTCCAGGCTAGAATCGTTTGCAAAATATGAGAAGGCAGGTTATCAGCAAACTAGAAGTCATGGAAGATCTAATTGGAGGGAACTGTAGAGATCTCCCAGCTCAGTGGTTTTCAGCCATGGCTGCCTGATAGAGCCCTCTGGGAAACCATTGGAAGCCAGGAAGCTGTGCTGTACCTCAGGTCTTCTGACTGAGTGCTCCCCAGATAACACGTCTTTCTTATTTTCACAGGTAGGAAAATTGCATCTCAGCCACATAAGGCTACGGTGGCACCCCTCAGGACCTCAGGATCTCACGGCTGACTTGACTAGACAGTTTCGTTGTTTACATCATAAATCGTTAGAGCTGGAAGAGGGGGGGTTCCCTACCTAAGAAGGGGGCCATATATGCAGAACCCAGCCCCCCCCCCTCCCAATCGAGTGCTCTTCAAATAGCTCCTAAAACGAAAAGGCTAGGAAGGCCAAAGAAGCAGCTCACCAGCCCTAGCTGCAGACCTTCGCTCGTTTTCCTGGACGGAGCACAGCTGAAATGGTCTGGCAGAGGACTCTGAGTGGAACTGGATGTGGAACGGTCTTGGCAAAGAGATTGAGCACTTTAGTGCCTAAGGGTAGAGAGGAGGCGGGTCTGATATGTTAATCCTTGCTTTCTGTCTGCCTTTCCTTCTGCTAGGTGTGTGATTACTAATCAGCTGACATTTGGGTTTAAATCCGGATTGGGATGTGCTTTTGCCCTTGTTTTCCACGTTAGTTTTAGTCAGGATTTTGGCAGGCTTTTTTTTCCTATGTAGGGCTGGCAATGGGCTCCAATGGGCCTTTAGGGAGCAGAAGCAAAAGGGTCTCTGTATGTGTGAGGAAGGAATGTAGAGAATGAGGCTGGGTGTTGGTGCAGGAGCCTGAGCCACACATTTTTATGGGGATTGGGGTGAGAAAGAAGGAAAAAATAATGCCCTTTTAAGTTAATGAGGAACTTTATCACTGATAAAACACTTAGCACCTCTGACCTTCACCAACAGCCCTCGTGAGATGCACACTTTCGGTAATCTGGTTGCAAGGATACATGGTTCTTATTACAGTAGGGGGAGCTGACACTCCCTATGGACTCCAACCCTGCTATAAATGCTCCATCTATGTGTGTATTTGTATATGTGGCTATGCCTCTCTTAAAGGCAGGCCCACCATGCAGGAGAGGTTTATAAGAAGGCAGGAAGGCAGGGTCTTAGCTCAGAGGCATCGTGTTTACCAGGGTCTCAAGAAGCTGGGCTGCAAGTTCAGGAAAAATGTAGGCTCTGAGTTAGCCATCTTGGAAAGTTAGCCTCAATTTCCTAGTAAAATGATAGGAAGTATTTTGTGGGATTGTTATGCAGGTCCCAAAGTCCAACCACAGGCACTATAAGCATTCAGTAAATGAGAGCTGTTAATATCTTGTATTTATATGATACACATCTGTTTGCAGATAAGGACAGCAGCTTGGCATAGAGAGAAGGGATGCTAGCTTCATCCAAATCCAAATAAATCTTCGAGTGTTTTCACAGAGACTCTAACTCCTGCTCTGTCTTTCCAATTCAGTGTAACCTGCTCTCTAATTCCTTGCAGGGACTTACTAATCAATTCGATGATAATATAGGGTCTGGACCAAACAACATAGAACACAGTGACATTTCAGGGGGCTGAGGTGCCGTCAGCTGGTTTGCAGTTTACATTCTTGGGTAGGGTGACTGAGTCAGATAGCAGCCCCTGGGGTGGTGAGCCAGGCAGCCTCCCAGCTGTACCCAGTACTGCCTAGTACCCAGGTGCTCTACCTATGGATTACACAATCTTCACCACGGCTTTGTGCATAGGCACTGTTCCCATTTCCCATGCAAAAAGGCTGAAAGGGTACTGTGTTAACTGTCAGAGTCATCAGGAACTGAATTCGAGGCCAACACTGCCTGGCTTTAAAGTCTAAGCTCTTTCCACTGTTCAAAGCCCAAATCTGACAGATTCTCCTTCATTCAAACTTTTAGTTAGGCAGCTCAGTATTTTCTAACTAGGAGAGACAGTGAACTTCACTGTCTGTCGTTGAAGAATCCATTTGAAGCAAGAATCACATAAACTCCATACTTCTGGTGTCTGATCATCTCGTAACCCTACTGCCATGGGCCGCCTTCGTTCAGGGCGACCTCAAGTCAGCAGGAACCCCTGGCTGTGATGTTTCCTTCCTCTTAGTAATTTCCCATCTGTTGCCCCCCATCCCAATTTCTGATTCGTAATCTCTGCTTTTCATTGTTAGAACTGAATGCAATCTTTTCCCCATGAGAAGGTCCTTCACCGTGGTCTCTATGCCTATGGCCATACTGCCCCCTCCCCCTCGAACAAAGCCTCCCCTACCAATTTTAATTTTTTTTAATGCGTATGAGTATATTGCCTACACGCATATAAATGTACCTGTGTCCTGCTGTGCCTGAAGAGGTCAGGCGAGGGTGTTGAATCCTACGGAACTGGAGTTTTGGATGATTGTTAGCCACCACATGGGTACTGGAATTCGAACCTAGGTCCTCTGCAAGAGCAGCCAGTGCTCTTAACTCCTGAGCCGTCTTTCTGGCCCATCCCTCACCATCTTTAATAAGTGTTAGGAATAACTTTTCCATTAACACTTGCATCACACATTGGGTAGCACACGGAAACTAGAATATTATATCCACAAATGTGTTCATCATTTGGAGTTGAAGAGGACAAGGAAGGTACGGATGGTACTCGTGAAGGGTAGGTGGCCCCGGGGAAAGAACATTAATGGACATGGGGCACCATACTGTCTTCCTCTTGACACCCATCTTCTGCGTTAAGATCTGTCCTGGCTTCCGTCCAGGTTCATTTCTCTGATTTCCACTTCTAAGTACCCTTCAGGGGATGTTTCTGCCAGTCCGTTCCATGGAGGCACAGGCAGAGGATGTGCCAGGGAGGGGCAGAGGGTGCAGTAAGGAGGGCCACTCCACCACAGTCTGCTGTCTAGATGCTCAAGATGCTTGATACCTTGAGACGCTCTGAATCTCCTTCAGGTTTCGAGGTGATGGGGAATCTAGGCGTGCTGAGCTCAACTTTAGTATCAGCTGGACCTAATTAGCTTTGGTGGGGGCCAGGCCCTTTCACAGAGAATGCCATTGTTTCTAGCAACCTGGCAGGAATTCTTATCGTTTAGAAACTGAGAAGGCTTGGCAGTTGTCCTCTTGGCCTTGGGGCTGTTCTCCCTTCAGACATTAATCCATAAAGAAATTCCAGGCCAGGCCTCAGATGAGGATCAGGGAGGACTAGGGCAGAACCCGGACTCTCCTTCCCCTCAGGACCAAGATGGGTGTGAAATTAGCACTTGGAAAGAGGCCAAATGAAATCTAGAGCAAGAGCTCAGACTGTCACATGTCAGGTAACTTAACCGGATGATCACCTGAAGAAGGTTTAGTCAAAACCCACTGCTAATCCCAGAAGACAGTTCAGTCCCTGAGCCTACCTCAGCCTCTCCCAGCTGCAGGCTGAGGACTTGGCTAGATCATCCCTCCTGGGAGAGGCTCTGCAAATGATATCTGGTAACCCCCACCTCAGACGCTCGGGCAGTCAGACATTCCCAGAACTGCAACGCACGCCACCGTGAATGCAACAGTCCTGGCCTACTGCGCCTGCGTGAGCACAGTGCAGCGGTTCCCGTTCTCGCTCTGCTCAGAGGACATGGGTTGAGTCCTGGCTTTGGAAGTTCCAGGTCCCTGTTCCTCTTCAGGCTTTCTTACTTGTTGCGTGCCCGTTTCCTACACTGTCCCTAGCATGTGCAGCGCCCTCTCTACTTACACGTAGAGGGAATGAGATTCTCTGCTTGCTGGTGGTTTTCAGGATCCTGTTTTTGCCCACAATGAACCCCATTTCGCACCACTCGCCTATTCGTTGCTGACTGCTTGGAGAACCACAGTGGGGCATTGACCTGAGCCAGAAAGAGCTCCCCATCAATCCAATGACCTTGTGAAAGAGACTGCTTGATGGGCAGAAAGCCGTGTCCATCTACTCAGCTTCTCTAGCCTCCTGTTTCACTACCGCAGGGAACTAGAAGCCATAGATTCTAACAAAGGCCATATCTAGAAAAAATTATTCTTAAATTTTCTAGTTTATTTGGTAGAAACACATACATAGAGATATTAGATAACTTGAAAAGTGCTACAAAGAAACTAAAACAACATAATGAGAACAGGAACAGCCAGTGTCGACACCAGCAGGAAGAATGCTCAGCCTGTCCTGAATTGGAATATGCCGTCGAATGACACCTTCTTCTTGACCTCGTATCTTCCTGAGTTTCCCTTCACCATCACCACAACCAAAACAAAGCTCTGCAAGAGTTACTTTTTCCGGTTTTCTCTTTCATACTCCTCAGTGAAACATTCATAAACTTCAGTAAAACACCATCACTGAGACTCATAGGCCCCTGCCCTATGTACCATGCCATGGTGATGGCCCAATCTGGTCAGGTTTGTGCCACTAGCCAGGGCTGCAGTGAGCTGGTGAGTGCAATGGCCCTGCTGCGCACAGAAGACGCTATTTTGTAGCACTGCTCCTACACTTCCGGCTCTTACATTCTCTCAGCCCTTGCTTCTGATGTTCCCCGAGCCTTGGAGGGGATGCAATAGACATCTGATTTCTGGCTGAGTCCTCCACGTACACAGATTATCTTTTTCCCAGTTTTTTCTATTCATCTTTCATGGCCCAGCTCAAATTAGAAAAAAACAAAACAAAACCCATCATCACATGTTTCCCACATAACACATGATTTAGAAAAGTGACGTGTAGCCAGGTGTGGTGACATTCTCCTGTGATCCCAGGAGGTGGAGCCAGGGCAGATGATCAGGTGACAACAGACACCTTGGTTGCACAGTGAGTCTGAGGCCAGCCTGGGTTACGTGAGAACTTATCTTGAAAAACAAAGGCATGCCTATTACGGTGGCTCACACCTTTGATCCCAGCACTCGGGAGGCAGAGGCAGGTGGATCTCCGTGAGTTCAAGGCCAAACTGGTCTACAAAGCGAGCTCCAGGCCAGCTGGGGCTACAGAGAGACCCTGTCTCAGAAAGACCAAACAAACAAACAAACAAACAACCCTAAAAAAAAACAAGGCATATTGAAACAAAACAATTGATTTATATATTGTTTATAAATGTAAATTATATATCTGGGCACAGTGCAGTGTATGTTTATTTTTGTTTTCTCTGTCTTTTTGAAATAAGGTCTCCCTGTAGTCGGCTGGTCTGACTCACTATAGAGACCAGGCTTGCCTCAGTCTCACAGAGATCCATCTGCTTCTGCCTCCTGCCTCCTGAGTACTGAGATTAAAGGATGCACCACTCACGACTGGCTCATATTTATGTGTTCTAATAGAGGCTAGTAATTGCCTTCCTATGATGTTTCATTGTTCATGCTAGAATTATGTATTAAGAATTATCAAGCACCTTACACTGAGAACCACTTAAAATCTTCCCACTTTTCCTGTTGTGTGTGTGTGTGTGTGTGTGTGTGTGTGTGTGTATTGTGTACTAGACATGAAAGCAAAAACTATTTCTTTAGACAACCTCCCTTAAATCCTTTATCTCTAGAAGAAAACGTAATGCCCCAGTTTTGCCTAATAAAATGACACTTTACTTGGAATCTGAACCAAACCCAAATGGAGGGAGACAGGTGTGGAGGTGAGAAAGAGGATATGTGTTTGGTATCCAATGCTCTATTATTCATATTTTGGAATTACCAGGAGGGCTGTAGGTAAGTTGGGGATGAACAGAAAAGGAGAGGGCATGGAGAGGTAGTACGGTAAGGACAATGTGAACTCCCCCCCCGCCCCCCCCCCGCCCCAGCCTCATGCCAGTTACTCTGTAGGCTCATTTCTCTGTTGATGCGATTATTTTACTGAGCCTGGGTTTAAAAGAAAATGTGTCTTTGTTGGACCACTGACTCTAAGATAGCCTCTAAGGATCTGAAGAAGCAAGGACAGTGGAAACAATTTGTTGCCATCACTGGGCCAGCCCGTCCCTGGCCCTCACTAGGTGGGTGTGCTCACCGAGGTCGTCGGAAGGTCAGGCCGTAGTGCTGACAGGCCAGCCCCACGGTGGGTGTGTACACAATGGGCATGAACTTCTCCACGTCCGATGTCAGCACCCGGTAGAAGAGCTTCTCATTGCGGTCTTGGAGAGTCATGAGAATGATGTACCTTGGAAAGGACAGACAAGCCAGCTGATCCTCAGAGTGAGAGTGCAGCTGCTTTGGCAGACCTTGGATAATGTCACTGTGCCTAAAGTGTTACCGTCCCTTCCTATGGCAAAGCACCAGAGCTCCTGGCCCGCCTCAGCTCTGCTGTCCTATTCAAGGGTAGATAGCCCAACTGCCCTAAAATCACAAGTCTGGTTCCCTTGCCCATAATTTTTGCACATGGTGTAGGCACTGTTCTAAAGAGTTTATATTAACTAGCTGAAAACTTTCAACAGGCTGTCACTAAAATTCTTGCTACTTTAGAAACAAGGAGATTAACGTGCCGGAGGTTTCGTGGTAGAGTAGAGATTTGAAGCTAGGCAGTCTGGTTCCGGAATTGTCTTCAACCACTACACAATGGCTGTGTGACTTATGGGCATTAATGAATAACAACAGAATGATAATATTCTGGGGGGAATAGGGTCAAGGAAAGTACAGCAAGTGCTTTATGATGTTCTCTGCCACTAGTTCCTGTCACAAGCAGAGTGCACAAGTGTCTGACCAACAACTTTTTGATTATTCCCTGAAACCTGAAACCGCTAAGCCAGAAAGTCTCCCCTCATGCTCCCCAAATGCAAAAATCTCTGGAAGAGAAGACTCTGGTATTGAAACTCACATTGGGTGACTTCTGAATCACAGTCTCTCTGAACGACAGTGTGGGAGCTGGTGTGGATACTTGAGGCCCTGCCTGTGGTGGGCTTAGAGAGATGCCCTGGTAGGGGAAAAGAGCTGTCCAGTGTGGAATGATCCCTAGGCATGGTATTGGTGATCTGGGCTTGACCCCGGCTCTGCCATTTACCAGCAGGGTGACTCTGGGGAAGTTCTGTGACCTCCTGGGGCCTCAGCCTCTTCTCCACTAAAGGCACTGGTCCAGAACACTGAATTCTGGACATGCTCTTAGGAAGGGAGGATTTACATTCAGGGATAGCTGTGCCCCCATCTTACTGCCAGTGGAAACATTCCCTTACTCAATAGCCATGTGTGCACATTTCTTTCCAGTTCTACATTCTACACACCTCCACTCCCCAGCGTCTACCAGCACACTGCAACCTTTACCCGAAAGAAGCTGGGGCATCTTTGTAGCCTTTTCCCTAGACACCTGCTGAAATGAGGGTCTCTTGGAAATTAGTGGGTGAAAATAATGGGTCAGGATTGAACCCTCTAGAGCTGTAGGAGTGCACACACTCATCCCTCCCCACCTTAGAGTGCCTTTTTTTTTTTTTAAAGATTAGGTTTCTTTTCTTTTTATTTTATTTATTTTTGTATGTGTATGAATGTACTGTCTGCATGTAGGTTTGTGCACCCATGTTGTGCAATGCCACGGAGGTCAGAAGAGGATGTCGGATTCCCCTGAAACTGGAGTTCTCCTGGAATTGGAGTTACAGATGGTTCTCAGCTGCCATGTGGGTGCTGGGGATCGAACCCGGGTCCTCTGCAAGAGCAGTTGGAGCTCTTAACCGCTAGGCCATCTCTCCAGCCCCAGAGAGTGCCTTTTAGGCAGGTAAGTGGGTTGGAAAAAAATGTGACGGTTCAGATTAGGAACTTTAACTTTGAGAGTTTCATATTATTAGCAAAGATTTCACTTTGGACTTTCTTCGTACATTTAGCAGAAGAGGGAGTTTCACATGGTTCAAAGGTAGGGCATGTCTCAGCTTGTTAGAAGAATTTGTTTGCTCTTCAAGATGCCTTGGCCAGACTCGTCTGAGTGGAGATGAGCAAAAAGGAAAGAATACTTGATTTGGTAGCAATATGACCTTGGAGTTAATGTGACAGCCCTAGAGTTTATTGCTTTGGGAGTAGGGACATGGGTGAGGGCAGGGGCGTGTTTATTTGCCACTGCTCAGAAGCTATGGATGGTTTGGAAGAGGCACAGACAGCTGCAGAATGAGCTTGTCATGCTACTGAACCCTGCCTGGATAGTAGCTGCCATACCTTAGTCCCTAAGCCTGGGCCATTCAGCTCTATGGATATAGAGAGAATCTTTCTCTTCTCCCACACCTTAGTCCCTAAGCCTGGGCCATTCAGCTCTATGGATATAGAGAGAATCTTTCTCTTCTCCCCACATCCTGTAGAACTCATAACAAATTAACACATTTGTTTAATAACCTTCATGCAATGCTTACTTAGTTACAGGCACTACCCTAAGCACCTATTCTAGACACTAATGTATTTCATTCTCATAATATCTCAATGAATTTGGTACCATTCACAGTCATCTGTATAGGTGAAGAAGGATACATAGGCAAAGCAATGTTAGTTATTTAAGTGATAGAATGTGGATTTTCACTCAGTCTAGAACTAGGGTCTAGTCTTAACTATGCTGTAGCAGAGAAGTTAAAACCTCTGGAGCAGATTGTGTTTAAATCCTGTGCTGACCCATGGTGTGTGACCTGGGCAGTGACTACCCTCTTTTAACACTGACCTGAGGGCTTTTGAGTCTGTGTTTCCATTGAGAAGAACTCAGAGAGGAGGCAGCACCATCAACTGCAGCCCATACCCTACAGCACAGCTTCTAGGTCTTTCCCAAGGTGCCCCTGTCCATTTTACTATTTCATACCATGTTCTTCCTGTTCCAGGAACCTGGGCTGTGCACTACTTCCTTAACCACCCCATCTCTCCCTCTTTTTGTCACCCCCCAACCCTCCAATGAAATGCCCTCCCTCAACCCCTGCCGTCTGCTGAAGAATTTCTGATTGAAGCCAGTTTCATTTGGCTGTGTTTTTGTTTTAAGAAGCCTCATGCCCAGGGTGACTATCACTCTTTGAGGACAGAGCTGGGCTTGATGCCTTTCAAGGCATTCAGCCTTTCCTAACTAGAGATTCCAGAGAATGCTCTGAATCACAGGGCAGAGCAGCTGGGCACAGAGAACAAACTTCAGGCACTGACTTGTCTAGGTCGCTCTGCTGATTCTCATAGTATCTCATGATCCGAAGGAGCTGGACGTCCTGGCTCAGGAAACAGGGAGGGATCAGGCCATGGATTCCAAGATGCAGCCTTTCTTCCAGCGTAAAGGCCATCCCCTGGAAAGAAAGGAAAACACTCCTAAATGGCTGTGCAGGGAGCCGAGGAACAGAAGTCGCAACTGTAGACCCGAAAAAGTCAGGGTGGCTCAGTAGCCAGGGCTCAAATCCCACCTCTGCCTGGTTAGAAAGCTCAATCCTGTGCTCCTTTACTTCTCTTGATGACAGGAATGAACCAAATATCCATGTCATCAGGACTTGTTTTAAAGTTACTTTAAAAACGTTTTATTGTATTATTTTTATTTTATATGTATGAGTATATTGCCTGAGTGCATGTAAGTGCATCTGTGTCATATGCAGTGCCCAATGAGGCCAGAAGAGGGTGTTGGATCCCCTGGAACTGTAGATATGAATAGTTGTTAGCTGCCATGTGGGTCCTGGGAATCAAACCCAGGTCCTCTGCTAGAGTCATCTCTCCAGCCCAAAAGCTACATTTTTTTTAGAAGGTTTAGATTTGTAGAAAAACTCAGGCGATAGAATAGCATTCCCATATATGCCTGCCTCCAGGTTCCCTGATTAACTTAGGGTTGCACGTCCATCAGAGTCAGTGAACAGACACAGACCCATCATTACAATGATCAACAGAGCTAACAGCTTCTGCAGATTTCCTTCATTTTCATCATGCACATGTGCGACCCAGCATTTCGTCAAGGATGCTGTCTTACGTTTAGCCATCACTTTAGGCCCACGTTGGCTCTGGCAGTCCTCAGACACTATTGAGGACCCAGTGACCTTGATCCTCTGGAGGCACACTGGGCAGGTTGTTGGACAGTGCTTGTTGTTGGACCATGTCCAGTTTTCTCACAGTTACATCAGGCATGTGGGTTTTGGGGGGAAGACAACAGAAGTGGAGCACACAGTCACTGCTGGTGTGGATCCTGGCACCTGCCTGGGGTAGGGTTTGCTAGTTACTCCTGCTTTGGAGCTATTCTGCTAAGCACATTTATCTTCATTGGAGTTTATTTATGTTACAATAGATTCATGAGTATTTGTTTTATACTTTGGCTTGTAGTCTAATACTGCCTTATTTATTTTGTTGCTCAAATTGCTCCAGCTTTAGCCTTTGGGAATACTTTCAGTTGACTCCTGTGTCTTTTTGACACGCTCCCACAATAATGCAGAGTTTTGTTTTGTGTTCACCAATCCCTTACTTTCTGGCACTATGAGGTGTTCCATATTCCTCTGATTTATTGCCTGCTATGGTCCTAGAACCAGCGGTTTCTTCTAAGAGCCTTGATTCCCCCACCCCCATACACACACACACACACACACACACACACTTTTTTTTTTTTTTTTTTTTTGGGCTTTTCGAGACAGGGTCTCCCTGTAGTCCCAGCTGGCCTGGAACTCACTCTGTAGACCAGGCTGGCCTTGAACTCACAAAGATCCACCTGCCTCTGCCTCCCGAGTGCTAGGATTAAAGGCTTGCGCCACCATGCCCAGCCTACTCACACACTTTTTTGATTGTGGTTTTAGAAACCAAAATTTGAGCATCACTTTCTACTGACTTTCCTTGTTTGTACTATCTAAGCTGATAGAGCATATAAGACCACTTATAAGATCTCTGTATAACACATATCTGTAGACATTTGTATATTTAACTATTTGAGCCTACATTAAACCAAACATAAGTCCATACTGATACCTCTGACTTTAATCCATTACCACAGATCGTTCTAGCCTCATCACCTTGCTCATCTGTAAGTTTCCACTCCAACAGTAAGAAACCTGGCTCCCAATACCCACCATCTGTTTACTTAATTACTTAACTCCAGTATCCACAGATGTCAACATTGTCAACTTGTTCTCTGTGGGAAACAAGTTTATAAACTAGAGCATTAAGCTCCTTTGCTTTTAATGTTACAAACTCCATTAATTTCCAAAGTGACTTTTCCCCATTGACCCTCTTCACAGAGACTGTTACATACATTTATAATATTGTGGGGCTGGAGAGAAGGCTCAGCAGTTATGAACACTGGCTGCTCTTGCACAGGACCCAGGTTCGATTCCCTGCACTCACATGGCAGCTAATAGCCATCTATAACTCCAGTTCCAGGGGATCCAACACCCTCTTCTGACCTCCACGGGTATTCCATGATATAGGTTCACTTACATACATGCAGGCAATACAGTCTTACACATAAAATTTAAAAAACAAAATATTTTTTAAAATGTATACTATTGTACAAAATTCCCTGGGCTTTGTCTGCCTATCCCTCCTTCCTCTGCCAAGTTTCTGCCAACCATTGATCTTCTTTTACTATCTCTACAGTTTATTTTTTCTAGGCTGTCATGCAATTGGAATAATAGAATATGTAGGCTTTTCAGAATGGGTTCTTTCACTTAGAAATATGCACTTTAAGGTTCATGCATAACTTTTCATGGCTTGACAATTCACTCCATTTATCAATGAGTAACATTTCAATTTGTGTTTGTACCACGGTTTGTTTCTAAGTAAACAAAGCTTTATTCTATACTTCACTTACAACCACTTTGTGAAGGGCCTTTTATAATCTTGGTTTATAGATTAGAGGGCTGAACTAGAAAGGTCACCTAATGCTCCTGAAGTTACACACACATCGCTGCAATGTGAATGACCTCTTAAAACCAAGATACACCTAGGATCAATGAGTACTTTTGGCAACACGATTTTGTCATGATTATCTTAGACTTGAATCAGTAGAACCAAGATTTGATCAATGGTTGCATCCCGCCACTGTGGATACATCCCTCAAGACCTTCAAGGAAAGAGAGAGAGAGAGAGAGAGAGAGAGAAAGAGAGAGAGAGAGAGAGAGAGAGAGAGAGAGAGAGAGAGGCAAGGGACACACAGAAAACGCAATTTTTTTAAAAAAAGGGAAAGAAATTGGTGAGCGAAGTGTGAAAGAGTGGCTCCCTTCAACTGCCTCTGTGTTTTGCAGGCTAGGGATCTCTGATACAGGGCTCCTCTGGAATTTTTATATAGTAGTGTGACAGCTCAACTTCTGATAACCTGAAGGATGGTTCCTCCTCCTGGAAGAGCTTCTGGAACCATGTGAAAGATCTACCTTTAAATAGGTACCACTGTGCTTGAAAATATGACTCACAGGAACTTCTCAAAAGTACTTCCACACATGAAGTTCTATTTTTTTTTTTTTCATCAAGCCCTCATGTTACTGAAAGGCTAGAGTATGGTGCTCAAGGGGGACATTAAGGCAGATTGTCCTTTTGGCTAAAAGATTTATTACAAGAGTTGTTAATGTCATGGGCATACAGGCAGACAGATAATGGCATGGTAGAGGCTGTGAAGAGAATTCAGTCCTCAACACCATATGTAGGCAGACAGCGTGGCTCTGAGTTCAGGCCTGCGAGGCCAAGTAGTGGGGGCACTCTTACAGGTCTCAGAGGAAGCAGGGGAAGTTTCATGTAGTCAGCCTGTCTCTTATTCCTGGATGGCAGGGGAAGGCGGGGTCTTGTTCTGAGGATGTGGGAGAGGAGGGACACACTTAGTTAAGGTGCGGATGTGCCTGCCACTGGTCCTTCTCATGCCCCTGACTCTTGCAACCTGGGCCTACAAACTTCCTCAGGGAAGGGAAAATGCCAACTGCCATTCTCCTGGAATCCAGGTACCTGGGAATTCTGTTGGGGGCTCAAGATTTACAGACAGGCTCTGAGTAGGGGACTGGTCGTTTCCTCCATAGCAACTGTAAGAAAGGGGCTGCTGTAAGTGGCGTGGCTTGATTAATCTGTAGCCTCAAACCCGAACAACCAGTTCACACATCCCCTGTGGCAGCAACCAGCTCTGCACATGAGGCACCACACTAGTGCTCAGATCCCCTTTCAGGAAACTGCCTGCAAACCGAGCACTCTCGCCAAGCACCATTCGGTAGGTGACTGTTGACTTGGGGAAGACTGTGGTGGCCTCTCCTTGGCCACAGGCATCCTGGGGATCCTAGACATTTCACTATGACATCATGGTTGTTAATGACCACTGTGGCTTTTAATAATAGCCAACTTCTCTCTACAAGCCTAAGTGTTTCTCTTGGCTGTCTTCCATCAACTTCTTTTGTATTTGAGGAAAAAGAATGACTGTTTAACAACTGGTAATTTCAGGGATTTAAAGAAATTACTTCTAGAAGCTTCTTTTCATCCTGAAACTAATGTTATGGCAATTTCAGATTTATAAATTGGCAAATCAGAGAGATAATTTAGCTGCACCAGAGTTCCAAGAAAGGATAGGTTCTTCTTTTGTAGGGGGGGAGGGGGAGGGGGGAGGGAGTGCTAAGGACTGAGTCTTTAGCCTTGTACAGTCTAGGCAAGCACTCTTTCCCTGAGCTATAACCCCAGCCCTCTTTTTACTTTTTTTGATACATATTTTTTAATTTTTGTGCATTTCTTACAATGTATCTTAGTTATATTTAGAACCCCTTCCCTGAGCTCCACCTACCATAGCCCACCCACTGGAATTCATGCATTCTGTCATATATGTTAAGGCCAGCTGAGTCAGGTTGATGTCCCCAGATGTCCCTTGGTATGAGTTCATTCACTGGAGTCTATTTGGCCTAACTAGCATCATTCCCTTAAAGACGACCAACTTTCCCTCACCCAGCAGTGGTCAGCTGCCAATGGTTCCTTGGCTAAGGCTGGGGCTTCCTACCCATTTCCCCAGTTCTTTGCTGTTTATGTTATTATTATTATTTTATTTATTTATTTATTTTTATTTCTTTTTGTCTGATTGAGCTTGCATGGATCTTATGCATGCTGTCACCATTACTGTAAGTTCATTTGAGAGAGGGTCCCTCTAGATTGCCCAGGTTGGTCTGGAACTCACTAAGTAGCTTAGGCTGGCCTTAAGCTTATAATCTTCCTCCTTCAACTTCCAGGCCCAGCCTAGGATAGGTACTTTTAAGACCATTGCTATTGAAGAGAGGAACTGTGCTGGAATTTGTATTTATCAAAAAAAAGAAAAAAAATTTTTCTAAGTGGCACTCAATTTCCACAAATTATACAAGAGGTCCTGAGGTCAAGTAGGGGGCCATATGCAACTTGTGCTGGTTAATTTTTATCAACACAAACTAGAGATCTGGGAAGAGGGAAATTTACTTGAGGATTTTCCTCTCTCAGTTTGGCCTGTGTCCATGTCTATGATGCTGACTGAGGTAGGAAGGCTTAGCCACTGTGGGTGCTAACATCCCTGGGCTGGTGGGCAGGCAGAACAAGCCAAAGTGAGAGAGAACAAGCCAAAGTGAGAGCCAAGTGAGCTGAATTCCTTCATGGTGTCTGCTTCAGTCACGCCTTGCAGTCCTGCTCTGACTTCCCTCAGCAATGCACTGTAATCTGAGAGTTGTAAGGTAAAAAATTCCTTTCCTCCCCAAGTTGGATTTGGTCAGTATTTTATCAAAGCAATAGAGAAGCAAACTAGGACAGGCACTTAGCCATCATCACCACACCACGACACTATAGCTTTTGCGTGCCTGGTAAATAGAGCTGTAGATGCCATTATCTAGTTTTAACAAAATCTCTAAGAGAGGACCTATGTCCTTTTAAAAACAACTTATTCTCATAATTGAATTTAAACCTCATACCCAAGTGGTATTACTTAGCTACGGCTCACTGGTGGGGACCTATCAGTTATTACTGCTTTGAAAGGTTTATCTGTTATAGAACTCCTAGCCCAGTGCATGTCACCTGCTCTGGCTTTTCCCAGAAACCACTGGGCCATTGCAAGAGCCAACAACCATTGGGGTAATGTCTGGATAAGTAGGGAGCCCTATGACCCTGCTAAATAATGAAGGGCCTTGTGTCCATTCTGACTGGTCAGTGCCTGTGTTGTACCCATTTTAATAATTTGTTCATCACTCTTGATTTTGTCTAGTTCACCATCTTCCCTTCATCCTGGGCACTGAATGCTACCCATTTGCCAGCCGCCCAACTTCCCAGGGCAAAACTTCTTAGTACCAGAGCTGAGGCTATTCGAATATATTCCACCATCAAATGGCAGGGCTCAGAGGCATCGGATCAGATTGGGCCCCGTCCCAGTCTCCTGCTGTTCTAATCCAGGTTTCCAGTGCCCTTGCTTCTTATGACTGAGTTTTTTCCAGCTCTGTTTGGCAATCTGCCTAGTATCTCTGGACCCAGAGCCATCCTGTGTATTTGGCAATCTCTTCTTTATTCCATAAGCATCAGTGAATTCCTATTTGTGCCAGGCTTGCTATGTTAGGCGCTGGGGAGTCAAAAAGCAGTAGATTCTGATCTCTGTCTTGAAGAGTCTATTTGAGTGGACATGTGGGTTGACATGAACAGCTATGATGGTCCTCTGCCTGGGGCAAGGGATTTTTTCCCACCAAGAAAACAGTGCCGCCATTTCATGCATTACGTGGTTAAATAATAATGCATGCAAAGGGTTAGCACATATCTGGGCATACAGAAAGCACTCAGTGAGCGCCAGCTGTTTTTAGTACTATTAGAATTTTGTTCAAAGGAGGTGTCACACAAAAAGCTCATTAGCAGATGCTGGAGATGAGCCTTGAGGGGCATTTAAGAGCTAGTCTGGCAGAAGAGCTGGAGGAAAGAGGCCAAGTGATGTCACTGAAGGGTGACTGCTTGTCTGTAGGCTCAGACAAGGCTGCTGTGTCTGCAGCTCCAGGCGTTTCCTCTCACAGTCACACTCGTTCTGGCTGTCATGAGTGGACTCACATCACTGCCCCTGCCCACCGCGCTCAGGCTGCTTCCCATCCCATGTTCCAAGTCACAGTTAAGACACCCAGGGGGCTTCCCCTGCTACCCCTATTTCACAGCTATACTAAGGGCCTGTGGCCTATCTGTGCCCTTCTCATCAGGTCAGTGCCATGAACCAGAGCACGTGCAGTCAGTGTTCTGTTTGACTTCCTGAGCATCACTTAGTAGGGAACAAATGAAGTAGCGAGGAAGCAGACACACTTAAGAAGCTAATGAGAGTTTTTATACAGTAATGTTAGCATTTATAAGAACACCAGTAATTACCTTGAATGGCATACTCAGGAGAGTGGGTCAGGTATTGAGAGAGACCTAGGCATATCTCAGCCTTCACAGGGAGATACAATATCACTCCCATTTTGTGGGTTAGGAAACTGGAGATAGAAGAGTGAGTAAATTTGTCCAAGGACACAAAGCAAATCAATAAAAAAAAAATCAGAAGTAGAACATAGGCCGAAATGTTTCTAAAGTTGATATTTTTTATCCTCCACACATTGAGTTAGATGTACTAATGATTTCAGCTTCTGTGGGATGTTGCTGAACACTGGCATCGGCCTGCAAACCCTGATGTGTGTCTGTACATCTGAGTTTTTACATATGACCCATGATAGATGCATGGCTGTTTCCTCTCACCAGCATCGTTAGAAGGCACCATTAGTAGACACATGTGTAACAGTCCAGGTTTTCTGTTCCACACATCATTATATCATGCTCTGTGATGATTCCATATGTGATAACCAGCTTCCTCCATCAATCAAGTATAACAGGGGAGAGAGCAGCTGCCACTGGGGCAGAGCTGTGGGTAGCTGGCCCTCAGGCTGCACAGGTAAAGCTGAGTAACTGCCAGGGGGCTGGAAGCCTTTCCTCCTCCTCCTCCTCCTCCTACTCCTCCTCCTCCTCCTCTCCTCCTCCTCCTCCTCCTCCTCCTCCTCCTCCTCCTCCTCCTTCTTCTCTTCTCCCCCCCCCCTCCTCTTGCATGTTACCTCTTGACTCTATTTGAGATTTTCAAGAGTTATAGCAATGTGATTTCTGGTTGAAGACAGGAAATGGGATTATTAAGGCTGCCGTTCTGCCTCTCCGAGGCACGTTTATGAGGGTTCTTAGTATACTCCTGAGATAGAAATATGGAGTCTCAGGAACGTGAGTGTCAGGAAGTGTCTGCTGACAAAGACCTGAGAATGGCTTTTCTCCCAGACATACTCCTGTTTTCAGCTATAAAACGATGGATCCAGAAACTCATTGCAAATTCACAGAGCGGAATGAGAAAAGGGCTCAAAGACTGGGCTATGGGGCCTCTAGCTGCACTTACGTACAAGAGCACATCTGTGCAACCGTCTATCTATGACATACACAGAAGTTCATGTTCTAGTTGGGAGCTACAGTTGAGTTTTTCTTCCACAAGATGACAGCCAGGGCACAGAGGGGTTGCCCTCAGGATAGCATGGGGAGTGGAGGGAGAGCTGGCAGGTGGGAATTCTGCATTCGATTTCCTACTGGCTGTGTGATCCTAGTGAAATTATTTCACCTGTGGAGCTGTTGGCTGCACTGAACTATTGAGTCAGATTGGAACAGGGGAGTCGAAATGTCTCTTCAGATGTGGTTTCTGTTGTTCATTTGGACTATGACTATTGAGGTTTCATGTTGTTTCAGGATAAGGACTATATGCATTTTAGCATAAATAGCAAACAATTGTTTTTGATGTTTATTTCTTTTCTTGTCTATTTTTCCATGCAAGGCAATAAATTGAGGGCAGATGCCTAAATGACCCGTGAGCCCCTTTGTCTAGTAGAGTAGATACAATACATAGTCATTTCATAAATACACGGATGGATGGATTCATTTTAACAAAAGAATTATGTGACATATACTAATCTAGAACCCATGGAATCACAAATGAAAGGATGTAGAATGTTCCATCTGTCTAAGAGCTGCAGGTGAACCATTGCTACAGCAAAATAACAACAGTCTGCCCTAACTGCTATATCAACACATCAGTCTGCTTAGTGTTGTCACCAGAAAAATGTTACCTGTCTGCTCTGAACAATGTAGTAGCTACTGTTACATACAGCTGGTGCACACTTGAAAAGTGGCCAGCATAATTGAGAAACTGGACTTCTAATATGCTTTTATTTCAGTTAATTTTAGTAGAGAGCCACATGGTGTGTTGGAGAGGGCAAATTTCTTCCACATTGGGCATCACTCCCAGCCTGGCTTACTGGGAAGTATAGGAACAGGGAAATCAGATTGCTGGCTTTGTGTCCTGCCTCTGGTTGCTTAAGAACATACTTCAATCGCTACTCTGCTGTATGGAGTGGGCTGGGGAGAACAAGCATCCTGATGATTGTACTGTAACTGGGGAAGCATGGGCAAGAGCAGGAGAGGCCTTCAACAGAGTTTGGGATCCAGCCTTGGCCAACTCAGTGTGTGAGGTGCTTCAGAAGAGGTGGGTCTTTCACGGTGAGTGATTTGAGCGATTTAAAAATTAAGGATGAAGCCCAGTGTGGTGGCACAGGCCTTTGATCCCATACTGTTAGGACCAGGTCAGAAAGAGTTAATTAGAAGGAAGGCATTAACTGTAAAATTGAGTTGGCTAAAGCAAGCCTGGTTCCCATGACTACCTTAGTGCGAGAATACAGTCCTGCCCTGAGTTCCTGGTTCCTACAGCTACCTGAGGTCAGGATGAACGTTCCCAGCCCTGGAGGAGTTCTTCCCACCCCCTAAGGAGCCCATTCCTCTCCAGGGGCTGCTAAACACAACCAATCAGTTTAAAGGTCACTGTTCTAGTTTGTCTTCCGTTGCTGTGACAAAACACTCTGACTGACACCAACTTGGGGAGGAAAGGGTTTATTCAACTTACATCTCCTGGGTCACGGTTCATCACTCACGAAGCCCAAGGCAGGAACTCAGGGCAGGAACCTGGAGGCAGGAGCTGAAGCACAGGCCATGGAGGAATGCTGTTCACTGGCTTGCTCCCCTGGCCCATGCCCAGCCTGCCTTCTTATACAGTACACAACAACCTGCCCAGGGTGGTACTACTCATTGTGGGCTGGGCCCTTCCACACTGCTTGACCATCAAGCCAATACTCCACAGATGTAGCCACAGGCCAATTCAATGGAGCAAATTCCCCAATTGAGGCTCCCTCAACCCAGGTGCGTCAAGTTGACACTAAAGCTATCCAGCACAATTGACCCCTTTTCAACTTGACACACAAAACACATCATTATTAAACCGCCACCTTTCCAGTTCTTATCCCCAAAGTATGATGTTAACATTAACCACAACCTAAGACAGTACAACCTTAAAAGCCCCACAGTCCTTACAATGTCCAAACACTTAAAAGTCCAGTCTATTAAAAGTCTCTTAACTGTGGGCTGCTGTAAAATCCAAAACAAGTACTGTCTTATTTCAAAGGGAAGAATCAGGCACTCTCAAACAAAACCTAAGTCCAGCAAGTAGCTCAAGGCTGGACACCTGGGATTCACTCACGATCTTCTGGGCTCCAAAGGGTCTCGGCAGCTCCCCCTCTCCGACTCTGCCGTCCGTGGCACACTCATCTCGCAGGCCCAGGCCGACTCCATTCTACACCTACCGCTGCTCTTGGTGGTCGTCCCAGGGTACCGGCATCTCCAAAAAGCTGGGGTCGCTACTGAAACTGAGGCAGCACCTTCACCAATGGTCTCTTCTGACCTCTCCTGGTGCAAAGCCTCAGCTTCTCTCCATGACCCCTGCAATCCTGGGGTCTTCACAGCAACCGAGGTGCACTTCCACCAATGGTCTTTCCTGACCTCTCACAGTGCCAAGCCTCGGCTGCTCTCTGTGACCCCCTCAAATTTCAACACCGGAACCATATAGGAGACTCTTACACGTTACCAAGTCCGGCTTCTGGCTCGAGATGGAGGCTCAGGCCCTTTCTGGGTCACAGCTTCTGTGTGCTGACCTTGAAGATATTCTCCCCAGAAGATTTCACCTCAGTGATGCTGGTCTCTTGTTACTTACAGCTGATTTTTCAGCCCCAGCTAACCAGCATCAATTGCCCCAGTACCACAAAAGTTTCACTTCAGGTTCTGGTCTCTTGTTACTTACAGCTGATTCTCCACAGCCCCAGCTGACCAGAACCCACAGATTACACAGTCCTGATGATCTCTGCTCTCCTTTGAAACTAGAAACTTCACAAGCCAGGCCTCCATCTTCTACAACTCCTTCAGCAAAACTGCTCCAAGCTCCACAGCAACAATCTTTAGGCATTCAATGATCTTCCCAGCCCAAAGTTCCAAACGCCTCCACAATCCTTCCCCAAAACACCAAGGTCAGGTCTGTCACAGCAATACCCCACTCGTCTGGTACCAATACCTGTCCTAGTTTGTCTTTCCATTGCTGTGACAAAACACTCTGACACCAACTTGGGGAGGAAAGGGTTTATTCAGCTTACATCTCCTGGGTCACATTTCATCACTTAGGGAGCCCAAGGCAGGAACTCAGGGCAGGAACCTGGAGGCCATGGAGGACTGCTGTTCACTGGCTTGCTCTCTACTGGCTTGCTCTCTGGCTCATGCCCAGCCTGCCTTCTTATACTGTCACTGCTCAACAATCAAGACAATACACCACAGATGTGGCCACAGGCCAATCCAATGGAGCCAATTCCCCAACCGAGGCTCCCTCAACCCAGGTGTGTCAAGTTGACACCAAAGCTATCCAGCACAATTGACCCCTTGTCAACTTGACACACAAACACATCACTATTAAACCACCTTTCCAGTTCTTATCCCCAAAGTATGATGTTAACACTAATCACAACCTAAGACAGTACATCCTTAAAAGCCCCACAGTCCTTAAAATGTCCAAACACTTAAAAGTCCAGTCTATTAAAAGTCTCTTAACTGTGGGCTGCTGTAAAATCCAAAACAAGTACTGTCTTATTTCAAAGGGAAGAATCAGGCACTCTCAAACAAAACCTAAGTCCAGCAAGTAGCTCAAGGCTGGACACCTGGGATTCACTCACGATCTTCTGGGCTCCAAAGGGTCTCGGCAGCTCCCCCTCTCCGACTCTGCCGTCCGTGGCACACTCATCTCGCAGGCCCAGGCCGACTCCATTCTACACCTACCGCTGCTCTTGGTGGTCGTCCCAGGGTACCGGCATCTCCAAAAAGCTGGGGTCGCTACTGAAACTGAGGCAGCACCTTCACCAATGGTCTCTTCTGACCTCTCCTGGTGCAAAGCCTCAGCTTCTCTCCATGACCCCTGCAATCCTGGGGTCTTCACAGCAACCGAGGTGCACTTCCACCAATGGTCTTTCCTGACCTCTCACAGTGCCAAGCCTCGGCTGCTCTCTGTGACCCCCTCAAATTTCAACACCGGAACCATATAGGAGACTCTTACACGTTACCAAGTCCGGCTTCTGGCTCGAGATGGAGGCTCAGGCCCTTTCTGGGTCACAGCTTCTGTGTGCTGACCTTGAAGATATTCTCCCCAGAAGATTTCACCTCAGTGATGCTGGTCTCTTGTTACTTACAGCTGATTTTTCAGCCCCAGCTAACCAGCATCAATTGCCCCAGTACCACAAAAGTTTCACTTCAGGTTCTGGTCTCTTGTTACTTACAGCTGATTCTCCACAGCCCCAGCTGACCAGAACCCACAGATTACACAGTCCTGATGATCTCTGCTCTCCTTTGAAACTAGAAACTTCACAAGCCAGGCCTCCATCTTCTACAACTCCTTCAGCAAAACTGCTCCAAGCTCCACAGCAACAATCTTTAGGCATTCAATGATCTTCCCAGCCCAAAGTTCCAAACGCCTCCACAATCCTTCCCCAAAACACCAAGGTCAGGTCTGTCACAGCAATACCCCACTCTTCTGGTACCAATATCTGTCCTAGTTTGTCTTTCCATTGCTGTGACAAAACACTCTGACACCAACTTGGGGAGGAAAGGGTTTATTCAGCTTACATCTCCTGGGTCACATTTCATCACTTAGGGAGCCCAAGGCAGGAACTCAGGGCAGGAACCTGGAGGCCATGGAGGACTGCTGTTCACTGGCTTGCTCTCTACTGGCTTGCTCTCTGGCTCATGCCCAGCCTGCCTTCTTATACTGTCACTGCTCAACAATCAAGACAATACACCACAGATGTGGCCACAGGCCAATCCAATGGAGCCAATTCCCCAACCGAGGCTCCCTCAACCCAGGTGTGTCAAGTTGACACCAAAGCTATCCAGCACAATTGACCCCTTGTCAACTTGACACACAAACACATCACTATTAAACCACCTTTCCAGTTCTTATCCCCAAAGTATGATGTTAACACTAATCACAACCTAAGACAGTACATCCTTAAAAGCCCCACAGTCCTTAAAATGTCCAAACACTTAAAAGTCCAGTCTATTAAAAGTCTCTTAACTGTGGGCTGCTGTAAAATCCAAAACAAGTACTGTCTTATTTCAAAGGGAAGAATCAGGCACTCTCAAACAAAACCTAAGTCCAGCAAGTAGCTCAAGGCTGGACACCTGGGATTCACTCACGATCTTCTGGGCTCCAAAGGGTCTCGGCAGCTCCCCCTCTCCGACTCTGCCGTCCGTGGCACACTCATCTCGCAGGCCCAGGCCGACTCCATTCTACACCTACCGCTGCTCTTGGTGGTCGTCCCAGGGTACCGGCATCTCCAAAAAGCTGGGGTCGCTACTGAAACTGAGGCAGCACCTTCACCAATGGTCTCTTCTGACCTCTCCTGGTGCAAAGCCTCAGCTTCTCTCCATGACCCCTGCAATCCTGGGGTCTTCACAGCAACCGAGGTGCACTTCCACCAATGGTCTTTCCTGACCTCTCACAGTGCCAAGCCTCGGCTGCTCTCTGTGACCCCCTCAAATTTCAACACCGGAACCATATAGGAGACTCTTACACGTTACCAAGTCCGGCTTCTGGCTCGAGATGGAGGCTCAGGCCCTTTCTGGGTCACAGCTTCTGTGTGCTGACCTTGAAGATATTCTCCCCAGAAGATTTCACCTCAGTGATGCTGGTCTCTTGTTACTTACAGCTGATTTTTCAGCCCCAGCTAACCAGCATCAATTGCCCCAGTACCACAAAAGTTTCACTTCAGGTTCTGGTCTCTTGTTACTTACAGCTGATTCTCCACAGCCCCAGCTGACCAGAACCCACAGATTACACAGTCCTGATGATCTCTGCTCTCCTTTGAAACTAGAAACTTCACAAGCCAGGCCTCCATCTTCTACAACTCCTTCAGCAAAACTGCTCCAAGCTCCACAGCAACAATCTTTAGGCATTCAATGATCTTCCCAGCCCAAAGTTCCAAACGCCTCCACAATCCTTCCCCAAAACACCAAGGTCAGGTCTGTCACAGCAATACCCCACTCGTCTGGTACCAATTTCTGTTCTAGTTTGTCTTCCATTGCTGTGACAAAACACTCTGACCAACACCAACTTGGGGAGGAAAGGGTTTATTCAGCTTACATCTCCTGGGTCACATTTCATCACTTAGGGAGCCCAAGGCAGGAACTCAGGGCAGGAACCTGGAGGCCATGGAGGACTGCTGTTCACTGGCTTGCTCTCTACTGGCTTGCTCTCTGGCTCATGCCCAGCCTGCCTTCTTATACTGTCACTGCTCAACAATCAAGACAATACACCACAGATGTGGCCACAGGCCAATCCAATGGAGCCAATTCCCCAACCGAGGCTCCCTCAACCCAGGTGTGTCAAGTTGACACCAAAGCTATCCAGCACAATTGACCCCTTGTCAACTTGACACACAAACACATCACTATTAAACCACCTTTCCAGTTCTTATCCCCAAAGTATGATGTTAACACTAATCACAACCTAAGACAGTACATCCTTAAAAGCCCCACAGTCCTTAAAATGTCCAAACACTTAAAAGTCCAGTCTATTAAAAGTCTCTTAACTGTGGGCTGCTGTAAAATCCAAAACAAGTACTGTCTTATTTCAAAGGGAAGAATCAGGCACTCTCAAACAAAACCTAAGTCCAGCAAGTAGCTCAAGGCTGGACACCTGGGATTCACTCACGATCTTCTGGGCTCCAAAGGGTCTCGGCAGCTCCCCCTCTCCGACTCTGCCGTCCGTGGCACACTCATCTCGCAGGCCCAGGCCGACTCCATTCTACACCTACCGCTGCTCTTGGTGGTCGTCCCAGGGTACCGGCATCTCCAAAAAGCTGGGGTCGCTACTGAAACTGAGGCAGCACCTTCACCAATGGTCTCTTCTGACCTCTCCTGGTGCAAAGCCTCAGCTTCTCTCCATGACCCCTGCAATCCTGGGGTCTTCACAGCAACCGAGGTGCACTTCCACCAATGGTCTTTCCTGACCTCTCACAGTGCCAAGCCTCGGCTGCTCTCTGTGACCCCCTCAAATTTCAACACCGGAACCATATAGGAGACTCTTACACGTTACCAAGTCCGGCTTCTGGCTCGAGATGGAGGCTCAGGCCCTTTCTGGGTCACAGCTTCTGTGTGCTGACCTTGAAGATATTCTCCCCAGAAGATTTCACCTCAGTGATGCTGGTCTCTTGTTACTTACAGCTGATTTTTCAGCCCCAGCTAACCAGCATCAATTGCCCCAGTACCACAAAAGTTTCACTTCAGGTTCTGGTCTCTTGTTACTTACAGCTGATTCTCCACAGCCCCAGCTGACCAGAACCCACAGATTACACAGTCCTGATGATCTCTGCTCTCCTTTGAAACTAGAAACTTCACAAGCCAGGCCTCCATCTTCTACAACTCCTTCAGCAAAACTGCTCCAAGCTCCACAGCAACAATCTTTAGGCATTCAATGATCTTCCCAGCCCAAAGTTCCAAACGCCTCCACAATCCTTCCCCAAAACACCAAGGTCAGGTCTGTCACAGCAATACCCCACTCGTCTGGTACCAATTTCTGTTCTAGTTTGTCTTCCATTGCTGTGACAAAACACTCTGACCAACACCAACTTGGGGAGGAAAGGGTTTATTCAGCTTACATCTCCTGGGTCACAGTTCATCACTTAGGGAGCCCAAGGCAGGAACTCAGGGCAGGAACCTGGAGGCAGGAGCTGAAGCACAGGCCATGGAGGAATGCTGTTCACTGGCTTGCTCCCCTGGCTCATGCCCAGCCTGCCTTCTTATATGGTACACAACAACCTGCCCAGGGTGGCACTACTCATTATGGGCTGGGCCCTCCCACATTGCCTGACAATCAAGACAATACTCCACAGACGTGGCCACAGGCCAATCCAATGGAGCCAATTCCCCAATTGAGGCTCCCTCAACCCAGGTGTGTCAAGTTGACACTAAAGCTATCCAGCACAGTCACCATTGTTTGCATTGTGTTTCTATAACCTCGCAATTGTGTTTCTATAATGTCCCCAAATTTCTTTGGTTTGTGGTTTTTGTCTTTAAAAGCTCTCTGTAACAGACAGTTGAAGTCGTACTCATCCCTGCATGGAGTGGGTTGTGTCCCTGATGCATCAACAAATGGCCCCTCTGATGCATCAGTTTTCTTAATTGGATTCTGGCACACCAGCAAATTAAATAAATTTTGTATTGAAGATTGAATCCTGGGCTTGAGAGTTTTTCTGTGCAATTTTTGGACCCAACAACACTTCTGGAGGTAGAAGCAGGTGGATCTCTGTCAAATGGAGGCTGGCCTGGTCTATGCAGCAAGTTCCAGGGCAGCTGGGGCTACAGGGAGACCCTGTGTCAAACAAACAAACAAACAAACAAACAACAACCAAAACACTAAACCAAAACAACAACAACAACAACGACAACACAAAAACCAGGGGCTGGAGAGATGGCTCAGTGGTGAAGAAAACTGGCTACTCTTACAGAGGACTCAGGTTCAATTACCAGCACCCAGATGGTGGCAAACAACAACCTATAACTCTAGTTCCAGGAGATCTAACACCCTTCTCTGACCTCCATGGGCATTGTATAATGTGGGTGAACTTATACATATGCAGGCAATATACTCACACACATAAAATAAAAATAATAAATAAAATATTAAAATCAACTACAAAGACAAACAAAAATTAAGGATGAAAATAATTAAAGCTTTAAAAAGAAAACCAGGTTATTGTAAATAGATGCAGATAAAACCCCTGAGGGGACAGGAATTCTTGGAGGAAGACTTTTTTTGCCCGGAGCCTTTGCTGTGCAAAGTGCTGTGCAAATACTGGAAACAATCAGAGCGTCTCACAATGCAGCTTTGTTGCCTCCTTTTTTCCAAGATAAGATCATATCTGGGTATGTTGGTTTTAGGGGAGGACTTGGGTCTTATGTAAGAACTTTGAGAGATAGAAGCAATGGTCTATTTCTTCCTGGGCCTATCCCCAGGCTGTGTCCACTGCTCCATGTTTTTGCACATCTACCACACTTTAGCCTCTTGCCTTGCAACTAGCTGTTGGTGAGCGAGTCATCCCTGGGCACAGGGTCTTGACTTTGTCTTAATATCTTTGCTATGTATCACAGAGCTTGTATTTCATAGAGAAATGTACAGATGAGTGAAGTATAGGAGTCCCACTTTATTAAGAAAGCAGTATAGCAATACCTTTCCTTACCCTTCCTAAGTTTTAACAGCTGACACCACAGTAACAGGACAGGTTAATAAGAGGAAAATATAACATTAAATCAAAGCTGTGTGTAACCCAGGAGCTTCATAAATAGGGACTTAAAGACTCAGAGAAAACTATCTGGGTTTTTTTGTTTGGTTTTTAATTTTTTAAAGTAGTTGACAGTTTACATATACACATATACATATATATAATATAATGAATTTCAATTGTTTTTATTTCCCTCTTTCATATACCTCCCTCTCTAACTGAAACCATTATTCTTCCCAACAAGTTCTCTTCCCATATTCCCATCTTCTTTTTATGTGTGACCCACTGAGTTTAATAAGAGTTGCTTATAGGAGCATGGGTGGGAAGCTATTTACTGGAGGAGCATGGGCAACTTACCCATGGCTACCCAGCTGAGGAAAAGGACACCCCTCACCCAGTAAGCATTAACTGCCAACAGGCCTTTCAAGGGAGGTGTGGCCTCATAGGGTTCCTGTCCATCCGTGGTGAAACATGCATGGGCTCAGTCTTGTGCAGTTCTCGTGCAGGTACTAAAGCTGCAGTGAGTTCATGATGGCAAGAACTATGCCATGTTCATGGGACACCTTTGATCTATACATCCCCACTTCCTCTGGCTTTTATGTTTGTTTTCTTTCCACCCCCCTCTTCTACAGTGTTTCTGAGCCACACTGAAGAGAAAGGCAGAGCAATGATCCCTTTAATGAGATGATGCACTTTTCCTTCTCAGAATTCCTGCCCTTTAGTGGAGTAGCTTACAAGGCTGCGACCATGTAACTCTGTAAGTCAGTGTGCTTTTCTGAATTACTCAGAAAAGTTTAACTTTTGCTCTTATTCTCTACATCTTGTCCTACACATGCTTTCCTAATACTTGTGCTTCCTTACTCTTTCTCCAAAGCTCCCCTCCTTGACATACATTCTGGCTTAACTCAAGATGGGATATTTTTTACCCTTCTCTCTTTCATTCTACAACTCTGGTCAGCTGCCAAGATTTACAGCTTCCCTGACCTGTTTTTTTTTGTTGTTGTTGTTTTTCGTTTGTTTGTTTTGTTTTGTTTTGTTTTAAAGTCTAAGAAAATTGTCCATGAGCTTCCGCTTGAGTCTGATCTTAAATTCTTTTATTATGAGACTAAGAACCCTGATTTCCCAAGACCAAGAACCCCCAAAGGGGACCCTGATTTCCCTGGTACCATCTGGACACCATGAAGGGATTCTTCCAATTTCCAGGAACGCTAGCTTTGTGACACTGGGTACATTATGTAACTATTTGAACAGGAGTTTGGCTACTGACAAATGCTGATTGTGAGGTTTAGATGTGATGAGGCATGTAAGTGTTTAGTTATACTACTCAGTATTTTTGTTAACTGTAATGAAATAGCTGACAAAGACTACTTATGAAGAAAGGTAGGCTTATTTAGCTCACAATTTTGGAGGTCCAAGATGGGGCAGTTCCACCCCCAATTTGGCCTCTAGTGAGGATACTAGATAGTGGGTATATCATGGTGGCAGTAGGTAAGGGGATAAGAGGTCAGGTCTCCAGCCATGATGTAGATGGGAACAAGAGCAACAGGGTTGCTTCCTTAGAGTTACACAAGAACTGAGAGCATGTTCACAGTGACGTAAAGTCTGTGACTAAGCCCCACCACCCACGTGTTTAACTACCCCCTAAATGTACATACAGGGTACCAAGACTTTAATCATAACAACCTTGTGGGATAACGGGCCCTATATAAAGCATAGCACCAGTGTGTAGTAAACACCCAACAAATGCCAGAGAGTATTACCCATTCCTTACAAATAAATCAGGTCATGTGACCAGCTCTATTAGATGTCTGGAAAGTGGATGGGGCAGGGGCAGCCAAGGCTTTTAAAGATGAATTTCCAACAAGCTGACCAGAGTGAGGAGGAGTCTGAGAATTTGCCACAGAAATCCTAGGTGGACCAGTACTCTAAGCGCCCTTCACCCTCAGTGCACTTCTATTTATTTATTTATTTATTTATCTATTTATCTATTTTTTTAATAAAAGGTAATAAGTAATGAATACAGGCATCCTTCATGTAAAACCAATTTGCAAGTAACTATGCCCAAACTTATACAGTCCGAGGCCCCCATCATCCAGCTGGAGGAGCTTATATGTACCATCATGTTGATCAAATAAGAGTCCAGTCTATATTGCTGTAGTTTCACAATTCATCCCAATCACAGCCCTTACATTCTACCATGTCCCCTCTTCCACAGATTGTTCCCTAGGCTTTAGAAAAGGGACACAAGTGGGTGAGGAACAAAGCAGTCTACTTTCTCTGGAGATGTTGTTTTGGACTCTGATCAGTTCAGGCTGTTTCCTTTCATGGGTTGGCAGTTTATCCAGGAATAACTTTTTATTCCTACTGATGAAGCACAAGCAATTAGACATATAGGCATTTAAAAAGTACTAATTATGGTAGGTTACATTGGTATAGACACAGATGTTTGGATGGTGTGCTAATCCACTATAGCTTTTCTATAAAGGCTGACAAGGTCTTAGTGTGGCTTGTAACATCTCCTAACCACTAGAGGACTTAAGCTTGTGGCATCAGCCGTGAATTATTCCTCCAAGGGGAGAGCTAATAGCCAATTAGATTTGGGATATACAGACATTTGGCTGCCACTGCTGCACATTATTTCCAGGCAGATGAGGTGTAGCTGATGCTGATGGAGGAGTCTTGCTTGACTCAAGGAGACCAATATTTGCTTTGTTTATTTAGTGGCCTTTGGTAACACTCTCTGGCATTCTAGAGGCCAACTGTACACTTGCAAGTGTGGTCTCGATATATCTTTCCCATGCTTATACCAGGTCTTCGAGAGCAGGGCCTTACCACCTCTCTTCTTGCAGGTATCCTAGTTTTCTGGCAAAAAGCATTTATCTTTTGGGGGGGGGCTTGGATCCCCTAGCCAACATCTCCTTGGCTGAATAATCCATTTCTGATAACAGAGCTCTCCTGTATTAATATATTTTGCTCAATTATCCAGCTTATATAGACTTTAGTATTATATTTGGCTCTGAATAGAGAATTATCCTTTTCACAGTTCCTATGTCTATTTGTCTATTAAAGAAAGCAGTTTTACCTTTTATAAGAGATTTCCTCTATAACAGTCAGCTCTAGTTTACAGTTAGGGAATGACTTCATTATCATCATGTTTTTCTTTGTTCTATGAAAAGGAGATAAGGAAGTCTCTCATATTAAAACTTTGTGGCACCTGAAAGGTAGAGTTCATTAGGCCACATTATAAATAGTTGTTACAATTAGGATCCACAGAGATGTTTGATGTCTGTAGCAATCTGAGGCTTTTCTTCCTTTTAATATTTAGCTGGGTCAACTTTTCTGCATTAAGCTGCTTATCATTGACTGTATGTTGTTAATTTGGGAAGCCAACTTAATTCCTTTAGTTAAATTATCCTACAGGTAGAAGAAAATGTTACAAGTTGATACTGTACAACACAAACATTGTAGAGAATATTTGTATCCATTAACCCCAAAGTTGTTGCTATACAAATTATAAGTGAAGCAGATGTGGACTAAAATTTATATTTCCAATTAGCTTAAAATATATTACCTTTTTTATTAAAACTTTTTAACCAATGTTGTTTAATATAGACATTTTTACTTTTATTACGACCTAGAATAGTATATAATATGTAGACAAAGTTTGGGCAAATTTGGATACCTGTTAAACTCTGCTGTGAAACCATCTGGACCTGGGCTTTTTTTAGTTGGGAGGTCTCTTATTACATTTTCAATTTCTTCATATATTATGGGTCTGTTTAAGCTGTCAATCTTCTCTTGGTTTAGCTTTGGTGATTCCCTGGATTGCAGATATTCATCCATTTCTCTTAGGTTTTCAAATTTAGTTGAGTATAGGTTTTTGAAGTATTCCTGTATGATTGTCTGGATCTTTTCACTGTCTGTAGTGATAGTTCCCCTTTCATACTGAATTCTATTGACTTGGAGTTGATCTTTCTTTCTTTTGGTTAACTGGGCTAGGGGTCTGTCTATCTTGTTTATTCTCTCAAAGAACCAACTTTTGGATTTGTTGATTTTTTTGTATTGTTTTCTTTGTTTGTATTTCAATGATTTCTGCTTTGATTTTTGTTATTTCTTCCTGTCTGTTGCGTTTAGGGTTTATTTGTTGTTGTCTTTGCACTGTGTTTAGCTGCAGTGTTAGTTCATTTATCTGTGCTCTTTCTATTTTTTTAATATAGGCATCCAGAGCTATAAACTTCCCTCTTAGGACTGCTTTTAAAGTGTCCCATAGGTTTTGTTGTGTGTATTGTTGTTGTCATTTAGTTCCAGGAAGGCTTTTATTTCTTTATTTCCTCCTTGAACCATTCATTATTCAGGAGTGTGTTGTTTAGTCTCCATGTGTTCATGTAGGTAGCAGGGTTTATCCTGGTATTGATATTGAGCTTTATTGTGCTATGGTCTGATGCATGAAATTATTTCAATTTTTTTTTTATTTGTTGAGGTTTTTTTTTTTGTGTCCAAGTATGTGGTCAATTTTGGAGAATGTTCTGTGGGGTGCTGAGTAGAAAGTATTTTCTCTGGTGCTTGGGTGGGATACTCAGAAGATGTCTGTGAGGTCCATTTCCTTTATTGTATTATTCAGTTCAGATGTCTCTCTGTTTATTCTTTGTCCAGTTGATCTGTCCAAAGGACTTAGTGGGGTATTGAAATCCCTACTATGAGTGTGTTGGGGTTAATCTGTGCCTTGAGGTCCTGTAGAGTTGTATTTACAAATGTTGGTGCACTGGAGTTCGGTGCATATATATTCATGATTGTGAAGTCTTCATGGTTAATTTTCCCTTTGATAAGGATATAATGGCCCTCCTTGTCTCTTCTAATTGCTTCTACTTTGAAGTCTATTTTGTCTGATATTAGGATAGGAACTCCTGCTTTCTTTTTAGTACTATTTGCGTAGAATATTTTTTTCATCCTTTCACTTTAAGTTGATGCCTATCTTTAAGGGTGAGATGGGTTTCTTGTAGACAGCATATTGATGGGTTCTGTTTCCTAATCCATTCTCCCAGTCTATGTCTTTTGATTGGGGAGTTTAGCCCATTGATATTTAAGGTTATAATTGAAGAGGTATATGTTGCTTTCTTTCATCTTATTATACGTTTGCATTTTTTGTGTAGGTTTCTACCTCTGCATTTCTGTTTTTATTAAAATTTTTTTCTTTCAAGGTGCTTGAGGGTAGTTGCTCCTCTCCTCTGTCCTTTGAATTGTTTCAAGCATTCTCTGAAGGGTTGGTTTTCCAAACATGTATTCTTTCATCTTGTTTATGTCATGGAAGATTTTTCTCTTTCCTTCAACTAGAATTGATATTTTTGCTGGGTATAGTAAGATGGGTTGGCATCCATAGTCCTTTAGCACTGGGAATGCTTTGGTCCACTTTCTTCTTGCTTTCATGGTTTGTGCTGAAAAGTCAGCTGTGATTCTGATAGGTTTTCCCTTGTATGTAACTTGTTTTTCTCTTGTGGCTTTCAGAATTTTGTCTTTATTTTGGGTATCTAGCATTTTAACTACGATATGGCAAGGGGAGTTTCTTTTCTGGTCTAGTCTATTTGGTGTTCTACTTGCTTCTTGTATTTGCATGGGTTTGTCATTTTTTAGTTTGGGGAAATTTTCCTCTATTATTTTGTCGACAATCTGGTCAATACCATTTTCTTGGGATTCTTCTCCTTCCTCTATCCCAATGATGCAGAGGTTTGATCTTTTCATTGTGTCCCACATTTCTTGGTTGTTCCACTCTTGTGTGTTTTTAAATTTTTCATAATCTTTACTTGAGCTTTTTAGTTGTTCTATGTTGTCTTCTAGGTCTGATATTCTTTTTTTCTGATTCCTCCATTCTGCTTCTGAGGCTTTTTCCCATTCTTTCCTCTTGATTGGATGACTGTTCGATTTCCTTTTTTTTTTCTTCCTGTGTTTTCCTTACTATTTCCATTTCCTTTTGGAGCTTCTCAAACTTTTCTTGTAGCTCATTGGTTTCCTTTTTCATTTCAGAGTGGGATCTTTTCAGTGTTTCCACTTCCTTCCAGAGTTTGTCATTTTGTCCCTCTAGCTCTTTTCGGAATCTGTCATTTTCTCCTTTTAGTTCTTTCCAAAGTTTGTCCTTGTCTTCCTCTAGGTCCTTTCTGAGTTTTTCATTCTCTCCCCTTAGTTTTATGATTTCTTTGTATATATCTGTGATTGTTATTTTGTTTATGATTTCTTTGTATATATCTGTGATTGTTATTTTGGGATCTGTGTCCTGGCTTACCTCTACGGAGATCCCATTGTAGGGGTCCTCCACTGGCTCTGTAGAGTTTTGCGTGGAGTTGTTCTGTGCTTTTCCCATATTGTTCTTTTGTTGTACTCATGCAGTTAGCTTCTTGCCTGTATTCTAATGCAAATTTTGAATGCCTCTTCACTTTGTTGAAGGATTGCTTTCCTTGATTCCTTCCGGTGTCTTTGTTATATTCTCCTTGTGAATGGAGTGTTGACTTGTCTAGGTTCTAGGGGGTTCCACTTGGCAGGGGGTGTGTGGGTGCGGGTGTGTGGGTGTTTGGGTTGCTGTGCACCATTGCGAGGCCCCCAGGGCAGGCCCTGGCTGAAGCCCCCCTTGGCCAGCCTTCTCACTGAGGACTTCTTTTTTTTTTTTTTTCCTTCTGGATTTTGTGGTATGCATTTGATAATAGCTCTTTTTTTTCAGTCTTTAAAAATTTTTTTATTTATTTACCTATGTGTATGAATGTACTGTCTGCATGTAGGTTTGTGCACCCATGTCATGCAATGCCACGGAGGTCAGAAAAGGGCGTTGGATTCCCCTGGAACTGGAGTTAAAGATGGTTCTCAGCCACCATGTGGATGCTGGGAATCAAACCTGGGTCCTCTACAAGAGCAGTCAGAGCTCTTAACTGCCAGGCCATCTCTCCAGCCCCTTTTCACTGGTCTTTTTGAGATAGGATCTCTCTTTAGCCCCAGCTGTCCTAGAACTCACTATGTAGACCAGGCTGGGCTTGAACTCACAGAGATCCTCCTGCCTCTGCCTCTGCCTCCTAAAAGCTGGGATTAAAGGTGTGCACCACCTCTCCCAGTTTGATAATAACTTTTACAAGATATTTTTATGATATACAAGTAACTTGATAACATTTCATTTGTTCTTCACATTAAAGTTATTTGACAATACCACACCTTTTGTCACAGAACTGAACCTCAGGGAGAATGGCTTACTCAGGATAGTGAGCTAGTGAGTGACAGAGCTGGGTTTTGAGCCTGGGTTCTCTCACTTAGCACTCTGTCCACATGCCTAACCTAGGACAAAGTGCTGAGATACTCACCTTTAATCCTAGCACTTGGGAGGCAGAGGCAGGTGGAACTCTGTTGAGTTCAAGGCCAGCCTGGTCTACAGAGTGAGCTCCAGGCCAGCTGGGTCTAAAAGTGAGACCCGTCTCAAAAATACAAAAAAAAAAAAAAAAAAAAAAAAAATCTATGACCTCTCCAGCCATGTGTATTTGGCTGTGTTTACAGTAACACACATGAGTTTTCTCCCACTGAGTGGGTTTTAAGTCCAATTAGTTAGCTACCGATTGTCCCAAGATAAAAGTCACCAATGTCATATGCTGTGCCAGACGTTGATGTGGACGTTTGGTGTTACAGCTGGTGTTGGCCCATCGATTGCTGTTCTCCTTCAGCTGCTTGTATAGTGCTCTCCAAGGCTATGAGAGCTAGCTTCAGGAGACATGGCTGAGCACCTCTTTACTTTGGGCTCATTCACCACATTTGCCTCAGTACAGTAGACCAAGAGTCCCCACCTGGCTGGTAGATACACCATCAGAACCAGTTGTGAGCCTTCTGATGACTGATGACAGTGTTCCACGTGGAGGATCACAGAACTTTATATCTTCTTAAATTCCTTCAGTTGTTTGATACTGTTCAGAATTGGGAAGTATTTTCCCGAGTCTTTTTCTCTATCTGGGTTTTAAGCTTATTATACTCAGCATCCGATTTTGCCATCCCCACCCCTTTTTTTGGACAGCATTGCCTCTCTAAACTTCTATAATTAGAGCTGGCTTTGATGTTCAGTGGAGACATATGTGCTTCAGGACACTGACAAAAGATTCATTAATTATCTGGATACACAGGGTTTGCTCAGGCAGCCCCGGCTCATTCTAATCATAGAAATTGAGATAAAGGATTATAAGAACTCAGGGACAGTGCTCTCAGACTCTATTTTTATATGTTTCATCAAGCATCATTTTCCCTGAGTCATACTAGGAAGTACCTAAGTGTTCTTGAAAGTTCCCTCTAACTGCTGACTCCTGCTCCTGTGACTGGCTTGCATGCTTCGTGCACTACCCCTTGATTGGTGACTTAATTATCATGTTAAACTCTGATTGGCTGATGTACTTATAAAAAGCTGCGTAGGGGGCTGGAGAGATGGCCTAGTGGTTAAGAGCACCAATTGCTCTTGCAGAGGACCCGGGTTCGATCCCCAGCACCCACAGGACAGCTGAGAACCATCTTTAACTCCAGTTCCAGGGGAATCCGACATCCTCTTCTGACCTCCTCGGCATTGCACGACACGGGTGCACAAACCTACATGCAGACAGTACATTCATACACTTAAATAAAAAAAGCTGTGTAATGAGCTCCTTGGGTCGCACTCCTCCTGAGATGAGTGTCAGGCCTGGTGTTGTAATTGAAATAAACTTTATTAAAAGTCCACGTGGTCCAGTGAGTATCTCTCCCTTGCGACCTTGTAACAGAAATCACCAGCTAGGGGATCTGGAAAGCAGCATTGAGTAGGACCCAAGGGCCATATATCTGCACCCACTGGAGCCCTCACGATGGTCTGTCTGCTCAGTCAGTGAGAAGCCTGCCACATCCAAGTTTGGATTTCCAGAGGCTTAGACTGCTCTGCTGATCAATGCCTGCCCTCCCCCCGCCCCCGAAGAGAGAACGACCATGTATTCATTCACTTGTTCATTCAACAAATGTCAGGTACCTCCTCTATGCTGAGTACTTTGCTAGATGCTAGAGTGGCCACTATTCTCCCTGTGTGGATAGCTCCTAAATCTCACCTGGCATTGGTATAAACAAGGTTGTGCCTTGTGCCACATAGCAGTCAAAATTAATTTCCCACTTATGGGAAGGTGAAAGGAATCTTACTTTTAAAAAAGTGAGCTGATTTTTATATTCTACATTGTTTACTCAATTGCTAAAAACAAAATTCATATACTAAGTGGGTACATGCTTTATCTAATATCTTTGTCAATGGTAAAAATATCTTCCATGTTTTTATTGCTTTACTGTATTAAAAATGTTCTCATATGGCTTACATCATTTGAGCCTAGACAAAGGTAGGTGTTATCTCCATTTATAGAAGGAGAACTTGAAGCCCAGGTGGGTCCTGGGGAGGTGACTAACAAGCGACACTCCAAGTTACCTGGGAATAATGGCTACTTCAGTTGTTTGCCATTGGAAGCCTCGTTTATGCACAGTTGAATAGGCACCAACATGGGAAGAAATGGAAGAATTCTCCTACAGTACGTGGTGACTCTGGGATGTTGTCCTCGCTGTGTTCATGGAGGTGAATAGTCAGAAAGATTATGAATCCTTTTCTTGGGAAAATTCAGTGGCAGTCTGAGCGCTTGACAAACTGTATTCCCAAGAGGTCATTATTTAAATTTTAGATAATATTGCTCTTGGCACCCTGATGGCTCTCAATCAGCTGAACCTCAACAGAGTAACAGCAGAGAAGCAGCTGAGAACGAAGAAGGCAGTTTCCTTCTTCCATCAGCACAATTGGACTTTGATGGGCCCAGCCTGGGAGGATTGGGTCAAAAAGTAAACGACGACTAGAAGGAATAGGATAGTGACTAGAAGGAATAGGATAAACAGACACACCTTGAGAGGGTCTCCGAATAGGCCTTGTCCATGCATGCCTGGGGTGTGGGGATGAGTGGGTGGAAGTGCCTGAATGGGACACAAGACAACCAAGGACAAGCTCATCAATAGGGCAATTCTTCAGCTGCTAAGCGCTTCCAACCTTGTCACGGACCTCCTTGTCCTTATTCACCTGGCCCTTGGTCACCTCTCTCACCTGACCAGGTGAACCAGGAAGGAGGTCATTTTTCCTGGAGAAAGATGAGTCATTCTGTTGCCCAGAGAGGGTGACCAGTCTCCCTCTGTCTTGACACTAAGAGGAGTGTGTTCAGAGGTCCAGAGTCCATTGTAGACTGGGCTTGTGTCAACTATGTATAACTAACTGCATTGTCAGGCTCTGCAAAGAAGCCTTGTTTTCTATAATAACAGCTCCCAAAGTTTGCTACCCATCAGAGCCATGTGAGAAAGGCATGCAAGTGTGCCCATTCTATGAAGCTTACCTCGAGACACTTCAGTGATCTGTTCAAAACTGTGGTCCTAACAAGGAGCAAAAATGAGCCTTGAATTTTGATTTCCATTTCAACATGCTGGCTCATTAATTCATTTATATAATCATTCATTTAACAAACATGCTTTGAATAGCAGCCCCCATACCAGATATCTGGGATATGAGAGACTATCAGTCTAGTGACTTTAAAACTTCAAACCAATTTCCTTTATACCTGTTCTACTTCAAAATTAGTTTGGATTTATGTGGGCTGGTCTAGTGTCTGGAGGTTGAGGTATCAGCTGAAAAGCGGAGGGGCCTTTGTGTTGGGGATTAGGGATACAGGGTCAGACTTGCCCATGAGAGGAAGGGGGTGCTACCAATGAGGGAGAAGAGCCTTTGAAGCTGGTTCATGGATAACTTTAACTTCTTTGAGACTTAACTTCCTCAGCTATAGAATGAAAATTGTAATATCCACTTGAAAGGATTGCCAGGAGGGACACCTAAAGCTGCCGTGTGTGACGTGCCTGACTAGTGCTTAGCACCAGTGAAGTCTCAGTAAACACAGCTGTGACTTGGCCCTTTCTAAACGCAGCAGAGGACATCTGGCGGGTACCAAGTCTCATGGTCCTAAGGAGCCCAGCCTCTGATAGGTTTTATTTATTTATTTTTGTAAAAAGATTTTTCATTGTATTATAATGTCTTCCTAACCTCTACTATCAGTTCATTCTATTCATTTTCTGGGTTCTCAGAGTTGGGATTCTATTTATTTGGAATATATGGATAGGTCCCCAGCAAAATAAATTCAAAGGGGGAACAGACCGAAAGTTCAATAATGCTTTTTGAATGACATTTTCATGTTTTATTAAATTTATATGAAAAGAAAGAGGTGGCAAGCTACATGAGCTCTCATCTCACCAGCTTTTGGTTTATATAATCAGCTCTGGGTTGTTTTCTGTATCCCCTCCTGAGATAGGATCTAACTAATCCTTGTGCTTAATGAACTTGAGTATCTCTTTTCTTTTAATTTCTCATTTCATAAACTTAATTATTAGCTCTGAGGTCTATGAGCTTAGGGCCTATTTGTACATAGTTAAATTGCTCTTTTCTCTGGTATTTCAGGAAGGTCACGGAAAGTCATGCACATGTGGCCGGGCTCTTCTAGACTAACATCCTCTGCTCTGAAGGAGGCCATGTTGACATTCACAGAGACCAGGGTGACCTCTCCTCCGAATGCCCCAAAGAAAACAGCCCCATGCCAGAAGCTATATTTAGTGCTATTTAGTTAACAAGCTTTTCTAAAACCTATATCCCGTGATAAGTAAAGTCAACATTTAAAATCTTCTCTAAATGACCTCTCCTGTTACCCCAGGGATAGCTTCAACACAGCAAACAACTTTCCCACTCCCAGAGCAGGCATTCTCAAGGCTGTGTGTGGGCATGTAGGAGCTCTTCTGTGGGACAGCCCCGCTGTGCTATCCTGCCAATCACTGGAGTGGGATAAAGGCAGAAGAGGACAGCGACGCACACTTACGTGGAATATTGAGTCTCAAAATTTGGTGAGCATGGACATTTCACCTGACTTGAAGGGGAAGTTTTGTTCATACTTAAACCTCAACCTTCAAACTGGGGAGTAAAGGCAATTGCCCCAATCTTAGAGAAGTACATGAGTAGACATTTAATTAGGAGAATTTACTAAAGAGTGGAGGGAGGTATGTAGTGATGCATATTTTTTAATGGGCCACAACGACAAGATAGAAAAATACTGCTATTTGGCATAACAATAACAAGATAGAAAAATATTGCTATTTGGCATAACAATGACAAGATAGAAAAATACTGCTATCTGACATAACTATTAATATAATCGCATTAAAATATGAAAACTGTAGCCAGGTGTGGTGGCACATAGCTTTGATCCCAGCACTTGGGAGGCAGAGGTAGGTGGATCTCTGAGTTCAAGGCCAGCCTGGTCTACAAAGTGAGCTCCAGGCCAGCTGGGACTAAAGGGAGACCCTGTCTCAAAAAGACCAATATATATATATATATATATATATATATATATATATACTTCACACTGCAAAAGCACAGTGATAGCACTGATGTGACACTATTGTGTCAAGATCTATAAAGAAGATGGAGCAAATCTGGGTGTGGGGGGACCCTATGGGGGATATAGATAGGAGAGGGGATGTAAATGTAATATAATTAAGAGGTACTCTATGAAATCCACAAAAATTCAATAAATATATATTGAAGAAAATGTATTAAAAAAAGATGTATCAAGGGGAGGAGGAGGAAGAGGAGGAGAGAGCTTTACATTAAGTAACTTTGCCTTAACAGGGGCAGTTAAACCTTGGAGAGAAACCAAGATCAGAGATTGGCTTTTTATAGAGAGCAAATCTCTGAGCCACACTTTGAAGGATTTTTATGGCTGAAAGTTAATGCAAACCAGATAACCCAAGGCTTACAAACAGATCTTAGAAGATGTTTCTCACTGCTGTTTCAGTTGAGCCAGACCAGATTGCCTACCCTGCTTAACCAGTCTAATCATTCTTAACTCACTCACTCACTCACTCACTCACTCACTCATTTAATGAGTGCATGCTATATAGCATGTACAATGGTAAAGGAAAGACATGGAAAGGCCCAAGTTGCATACTCATTTACACAGACTTGACACAGAAAGCTCAAGACGAAGTGATTGGTCATTCATTCAAAGTTACCAAGCAAAATTATATCATTTATTGCAGAAAGTTTTGCAGAGCAACTACTTGGTATGATATAATATGCTAGGCCATGGTGACAGAGTTGGAAAAGACTGCATTCTAATGGAGAAGAATACTAAAAGAATAATTACCAATTGTTTTAATAGAAGAAATACTACAAAGCAGTTATTACAAGGCCATGGAAGTGAAGAAAAAACTGGGAACCCTAGGGTGTTTTTTTTTTTCCAAAGGTGGGAGTGTGATCAGAAGAGGCTTCCACAAGGAAGACACATTCAAAATAAGAGATGAAAGGTAACGCTTAATTATCTTCAACAAGAGTGTTGGGAAAACTTGGTATATCTATGCCCAAACTGATTTGGACTCATACCAAAAGTGGATGAAAAAAAATTGAAGTATAAGACTGGAAACTAAAAAATTAGGAGGAAAATTTTATGAAATTGATCTGGGAAAAATGATTTTTTTGCATTTGACATGAAAAACATCTGAAACAAAAGCCAGACAGACAAATGGAGCTTCACCAACTCCAAACCTGCATAGCAATGTTAACAATGAACCCAGTTAAAAGATGATTTAGAGAATTGAAGACAATATTTGCAAACCATGCCTTAAAAGGGGATAATCCCTTTTAATATAAAAAATGAATTTGACTTAATGAAGAAAACAACCCAAACAACATAAACAAAACCCAAACCCAAACTGCCTTAGTTACTTTTCTGTTGCTGTGATAAAAACACGAACCAAAGCAGGTTATAGAAGGAAACGTTTATTTTATCTTATGGCTTCAGATTCCAGAGGAATTAGAGTCCATCAAGGGGGAGGCATGGTGAGGAGGCTGGGGCAGGAGCAGAAAGCTAGGTGCTCCCATCTTCAAGCAGGCATAGGAAGCAGAGAACCACTGGAAACCTGGCAAGGCTTAAGAGCTCTCAAAGCCTGCCCCAGTGACACACTGCCTCCAGCAAGGCTGCACCTCTGAAAGTCCCCCTGGCAATAAGTCACCAACTGGGGATAAAATGTCCAAATACTTGGAGCTATGGGAGGGGGGACCTTCTCATTCAAACCATCACCAAACCCAAAACAGTAACAAAGGCAGCTAGAGATGCAGCTCATTTGGTAGAGTGCTTGCTTAGCATGTACAAAGCCCTGATTTAGATCCCCAGCACCTCATAATCAGGACGAGATTGTGCATGCCTATAATCCCAGCACTCTGCAGATGAAGGCAGGAACACCAGCAATTTAAGATCACCCTTGGCTACATAGTGAATCTGAGGCCAGCTTCAGGTATATGAGAGTAAGTTTCTTTCTCTGTCTCTCTTAAAGCAAAACCCAAAACAAATAAACAATCCCTCCCCAACAACCAAACTCCCCAATAAAAAATAACCTTGTTAAAATAGGGGCAGATGCTGGAGAGATGGCTCAGCAGTTAAAAGCTCTGACAGCTCTTGCAGAGGACGGGGTTTGATTCCCAGTACCCACATGGTGGCTAAGAACCATCTTTAAGCCAAGCGTGGTGGCACACACCTTTAATCTTAGCACTTGGGAGGTAGAGGCAGGCAGATCTCTGTGAGCTCAAGGTCAGCCTGGTCTACAGAGTGAGTTCCAGGCCAGCTGCAGCTATAGGAAGACCCTGTCTCAAAAAAAAAAAAAAGAAATTATTAAAAAATAAACAAGGGCTAGAAGGATAGCAGAGCCATTAAAGGCTGAGGCTAAGAACTGCAAAAATAAATAAATAAATAAATAATATGACAGGGTCTTACTGTGGCTTATAACATCTCCTAACCTGTAGAGGATGTAAGCTTGTGGCATCAGCCATGGGTTATTCCTCCAAGGAGAGAGCCAATAGCCAATTAGGTTTGGGATATACAGGCATATGGCTGCCTCTGCTGCACAGTATTTCCAGGCGGGTGAGGTGTAGCTGGTGCTGACGGTGGAGTCTTGCTTGACTCAGGGAGACCCGTATTTGCTTTATTGGTTGAGTGGCCTTTGGTAACACTCTCTGGTATTCCAGAGGCCATCTGTACGCTTGCATGTGTGGTCTCAATACATCTTTCCCATGTTAACATCAGGTCTTCGGCAGCAGGGCCTTATCGCCTCTCTTCTTGCAGGTATCCTAGTTTAGAGGCAAGGAGCCTTTACCTTTTGTGGGGACTTGGATCCCCTGGCCAACATCTCCCTGGTAGAATAATCCATTGCTGATGTCAGAGCTCCTGTATTAATATATTTTGCTTAAGTGCATAGCTTAAGGACTTTAGTATTATATTTGGTTCTGAACAGAGAATAATCCTTTTCACAGTTCTTATGTCTATTGGTCAATTATAGAAGGCAGTTTTACTGGTTTTATAAGAGATTACCTCTATAATAGTTGTCTCCAATTTACAGTTGGAGAGCGTCCTCATCATCATCATATGGCTGATGCCACAAGCTTACATCCTCTACAGGTTAGGAGATGTTATAAGCCACAGTAAGACCCTGCCATATTTAACAGGAAAAAATGTAATTCATGGATTAACATATCATCCAAACATATGTGTCTATACCAAAGTAACCTAGCATAACTATTAGTGCTGTTTAAATACCTATATATCTAACTGCTTGTGCTTCATTAGTAGGATTGAAAGGTTATTCCTGGACAAACTGTCAGCCCATGAAAGGAAACAGCCAGAATTGACCAGAGTCCAAGACAACAGCTCCAGAGAGAGTGGACTGTTTTGCTTCTAATCCACCTGTGCCCCTTTTCTAAGCCTAGGGAACAATCTGCGGAAGAGGGGGCGTAGAATGTAAGGGCTATGATTGGGGTGAATGGTGAAACTACAGCAATGTAGTCTGGACACTTAGTTGATCAACTTGATTGAACATACAACCCCTCACCCCCTGCTGGATGGTGGGGCTGTGGGGGTTTGGGCACAACAGCCTGCAAATTGGTTTCCTATGAAGGATGCTTGTACTCATGGATCATCACTTGCTAAAAATGAAAATGAAAAAATGAAAAAAATGAAAAATGAAAAAAAAACTGAGAGAAAGATGCAGGACAGTTATAGCAAAATGCATGATCTAGGATGGGGTGGGGGTGGGGGGAAGGGAAAGGGAAATATACCTGAACTGAATTGGAAAATGATGTACGAAATGCACAAAGCATCAAAAAAAATAATAAATAAATAAATAAAAATAAAATAGGGGCAAAGGGTTTGAACCTTTTCTAAGGACCCACAACTGGCCAAGAGGTGTATGAAAAGATGTTCAGTGTCACTAGTCATCAGTGAAACACAAATAAAAGTAAAATGAACTATCACCTCACCCCTATATAGATGGTTATTAACAAATAACAAAGATAGAAGTATTGGCTGAGGATTTGGGAAAACTGGAACCCTGTGTCTTACTGGTGGGGATATAAAATGATGCAACCCTGGATTCCACAATATGGAGGTTCCTAAAAAAATAAAAAAGATCACCACACATTAAAAAAAAAAGATCTAGCCAGATGTGGCAGCACACAACTGTAATCCCAGCACTGGGAGGCAGAAGCAGGCAGATCTCTGTGAATTCAAGATCAGCCTTGTTCACATAGGAGTTCCAGGACAGCTAGGGCTACAGGGAGACCCTGTCTCAAGAGAACCAATAAATAAATAAATAAATAAATAAATAAGTAAATAAAATAAAAAAAAATCCAAAAATCCCACTTCTGGTTATTTTTCCAAAGAACTGAAATCAAGATCTTAAACAGATATTAACACCCTATGCTCATTGGAGTCCTATTCAAAGTAGCCAAGATGTGGAAACAATTCAAATACCCCTTGACAAATGAATATGTTAAAAACGTGGCATGTACATTCAACAGAATGTCATTCAGGTTCAAAAATGAAGGGAATCCTGCAGTATGTATAGAACGACATGGGTAGAGCATGAGGACATTATGTGCAATGAACCAGACCAGCTATAGAAGACCAAATACTGGACAATTGCACTCATATGATGTTTCCCAAACAGTCAAACTTAGGGAATGGTGGTTTCCAGGGGCTCAGGGGAGGATGAAATCTCAGTTGTGCAAAGTGAAAAAGTTCTAGAGATCTGCTGTACAATATTTGTGCCTATAATAATGTATAGTAATATTTTAGTATTACATACTTAAGATATGTGTTAAAAGATAGATCTCAGGCTGTGTTCTGCAATAGTAGCAGTAGTAATAGTAATAAATAGAAACTCTATGGTAAGGAATAATACAATAGTTTTAATATAACAATAACAGCAACAATAAAAGAGTTAGTTAGGCCAAGTGGTAGAGCGGGGTTCCCCAGGGAAACTGTGAGACAGGTTCTCAAGGCTTTGGGGAGAAGAAGGAGCAGACAGCACTAGCACTGTACAGTGTGTGGGTGACTTGCTGAGGACTGAGGTTTATAATCTTAGTGTGATGAGAAACCACTGGAAGTTTTCAACAGTGAGACATTAACTTTTTTTTTGTCCTCATGAAAGATCACTTTGGCTATAGCAATGAGGATGATTTTTGGTGGGGACTAAGTATGTGTGGATAAATGTGGAGCTCCATACAACTGTCCAGATAAGGGGAGGCAGCAGCCTGGACTAAAATGATGGGAATTAGATGGAGAGAAGTCAAAGAATGAGATGTATGAAGGAATAAGATGAACAGGATCAGCTGACAGATGAGATTTGGTGAGGGAAAGGGGGGGTCAAGATCACTGCCATAATAACTGAACAGTTACTCTAGTGGGACACTAGTGATGACCACAATTATTTTGAATTATTTCATTCCCAAAATTTTACCTTCTACACACGGTTTGCCTTTATATGGCCATTTGGAGGTGCCATTTGCAGCCTGGATCTTAGAGAGGCCAAGAGAATGCAGTTGAAACTTCCAGTAGATGATAGATGGCCACTGGAATGGGCTGGGGGATGCATAACTTTATGGAGGGAGTCAGAGTGAGGATCGAGTGAGCTTTCAGAGACCACAGTGTTTTAAGGGGAGACAAAGGAAGGACGGCTGAGGGAGGAGACTGAGAGAGAGCCGCTGAGAAGCAGGAGAACCATAGACTGGGTGGTCAGTGGATGGCAAAGAAGGACAGTGTTTCAGGAAGGAAGGAGTGGTGTAGTAGAGGCAGGTCACCCGTGGCTGCATTGTCCTACATTGCCTGCCTGTCTTTCGCACCTGCTCCTGTCCTTTAGGTGAGAATGGCTTGTGTCAAGCTTGTACAGAGGGTCTGGGATTGGCTGTGAGAGATGATGTCATTCTGTTTATATAAAAGATGGGCTGCAAACAATAAATCGAATTGGACCTGACAAGGTTCCAGATTTTGTTTTTTCCATGAGTGTAAGTTTGAGCCCATCAGGCTTGTGTTTCAGTGTTGAGTGCTAGTGGAATTGGATGGAAAAAAGTCTTTCTGTCAGACTACCAACCTGGGGAAAGAGTGTTGAACTGATGTCAGGGTTTTGACTGGAAAAAGTCTTGCAGGAGGCCACCAATCTGAGGTTTCTGTCTCAGGGTGTCATCAATCTTCCGCAGGTGAAATTAATGCAGAGGTTGACTCCCCAAGGCCAAGGGTCTGTGGCGAACAGACAGTGGGCCCAGGCTGGGCAGTGGGAGGTGGAAGTTCCCACAGCCAGCTGGCTTGCTGCATTTTCCAGCTCCCATGAGAAGTTGACGGTGGCTCCTCTTCCTTTACTGCCCTTTCATCTAGCAGGAGCAGGTTGTGTCTCTGAGCAAAGGTGAGCTCTAACCCCAGAGTGGCAGACACTGCTGAGTTCCCCAAAAGTTCAGAAGATCATGTAGTGGAGTCAGTCAGCAAAGTGGAGGGTCCTCATATCCCAGGGAAGAACTGGTGGAGTGATTCTGGAATGAATGGAAGAATGAGCAAGAAGGAAATTTATTGTAGCTGAATGGGCTGAGTTGGAGAGACCACAGCATGTTTAGATGCTGACCGGATAGATCCTCCAAGAATGGAAATATAGAAACAAACTTTAGCTTACTGTTAGGAAGAGGAGGAATGGTAGACTGTGGACTCCAGCTTGGATTGGATTAGGTTATGAAGCCTGGAATAAGTGAATGAACAGAGGTGAAGTAGAGCACTGAGTGGATGGGAGGCTGTGGGGAAGTTAGAGTGTGTGACCAACCCAGCAGCACCTGTGCTCACAGAGTCACTAAGTTCTCTCATAGGGAATTTCATGAGATGCTAAGGTCCAGGAGAATGTTTTGGTAAAGCCAGGGTGTTGGAGGAACCAGTCACATAAATTCTAAAGTTACCCAGGATGGAGGCAAGACTGGGGTAGCGAGTGTACATGCTGGTGTCAAAGCCTTCACTGAATGAAAGGTGTAAATGAGAGTGGGGAGAGGATAAAGGTTAGGATGTGCAAAGGGCACAACTCTTTAAAAAGGAGCAGAGAAGCTGGGTGTGGTGGCGCACACCTTTAATCCTGGTACTCGGGAGGCAGAGGCAGGCAGATCTCTGTGAGATCAAGGGCAGCCTGGTCTAGAGTCTAGAGTGCCAGGCTAGCTGTGGCTACAGGGAGACCCTGCCTCAAAAGACAAAAAAAAAAAAAAAAAAAAAAAGGAGCACAGATGCAGAGACATTTTTTGCTGAGGCTGTGGTAGTCGAGGCTTTAAGATCTGAGAGTGCTGGTAGCTCCTTCTTCACTCCCCCCCCCCCTTCTTCCTTCCTAGGGAATATGTACATTTCTGAAAGTGGCCTTGGTGAATGACCTCCGTCTTGACTTGGAGAGCTGAGGAGTAGGAAAAGGTAAACTATCTCCACGTGAGAAGGGTTTGGATGAAGCAGTCATCTCAGGGTGGAGGGATGATAGATGGGGTTAGATTCCTGGAAGGGACTGAAGATGGAAGGGATAACAGTGCTTCTTAAAAGCAGGGACAAATGCGAGAGGGTATGGAAGGTAGGTCAGGCATGAAGATGTAAAGACATGAATATTTGAGAGAGAAAATAGGGGCAAATTAAGGAGTGTGAAGAAGAGACTAAATAATCGGGGTCACACAGGAGGGGGAATGGACCACCATTTTTTCTTTTCCTTCATGGAACCAGAAAGAGACCTGTTCAGACAGAATTATAATGAGAGAACATCTTTGCCTTTCTCAGGTGTCAAGGTGAAGCTATGACTCAAGCCATTCCTCAAGCAAGACAAAAGGACTTATACTCTTTCTTTCATCATCAAAAGTTAAGTACCTTCAGATTAAAACTTGAAATTCCTGCATAATTCTGTCTCCCTTAGTGGTTGGCTGTAAGCAAGTTATTCAACTTTTATAGAGCCTCAATTTATTCATCAATAAAATGGGTAATAACAGTAATTCTAAAATGCAGCAACAGATCATTTGAGATCATTCATGGATTCATTCAATGAATTTATTGTGTGCCTTCTGATGTATCAGGGATTGTGCTAGAAACTGGGATATGATGATACATAAGACAGGTATGGTCTAGCCTCCCCTAGAGGTAGAGAGAAACAGACACGATCACAGTTAATTGGTGGTCTGGTAATAAGAAGCTAGGTACCCTGCACAGTGTCAGCTTGGATGCATCTTTTTTTAAAATTTATTTATATTTTTTAAATATTTTTAAATTTTTATTTATTTATTTTGTATGTGTATGAATGTACTGTCTGCATGTAGTTCTGTGCACCTGTGTTGTGCAATGCCTCGGAGGTCAGAAGAGGATGTCGGATTCCCCTGGAACTGGAGTTCTCCTGGAATTGGAGTTAGAGACAGTTCTCAGCCGCCATGTGGGTGTTGGGGTTCAAACCCAGGTCCTCTGCAAGAGCAGTCGGCACTCTTAACCACTAGGCTATCTCTCCAGCCCCATAAAATTTATTTATATTTTTATGTGTATGAGTGTACTGTCTGCATGTAGGTTGGTGCACCCGTGTTGTGCATTGCCGCAGAGGTCAGAAGAGGGCATCAGATTCTCCTGGAACTGGAGTTAAAGACGGTTCTTAGCCTCCATGAGGAATCAAACCTGGGTCCTCTGCAAGAGCAGTCGGTGCTCTTAACCGCTGAGACATCTCTCCAGCTCCAGAATGCATCCTTAAATATGTTTGTTCCTTTCCTTTCTACTTGAAGTAGTATAACAAGTGAAGTCTGCGAACATGTATCTGTTTCATTTCTGACATCTTCAGGGCCATTCATATTGTAAGCAGGGACTGTGTCAGGTCCACACAAATTCAGATGCATACAGAGGGAATCTGGAGTGGTGACTAAATTCATTACCTATGAAAGCCCTTAAGTTACAGAAGACCCAGTAAAAATCACTAAATCTCAAACCCCTGGGAGTGGGAAAGACTCGTGAGGCCTCATCCCTCCTCCCCCACCAACCCCGCATATTACCGGCAATTAATGGTGGCTGGTGGGGAGTTGTCACTTCCTTCAGTGGTACAGCCACCGATAAGTTGCCCATGCTCCAGTAAACAACCTCCCACCCATGCTCACACAGGGCCCTATTTAAACTTCAATACACACACACACACACACACACACACACACACACGAAGTGAAGAAGAGGGGAACCTGTTGGGAAGAAGAGTTTCAGTGGGAGAGGGAGGGGGATGGGAGAGGGTAATAGGAAGTGAAAAGGACTAGAATTCGTTGTGTATATGTGTGAAACTGTCAAAGAATAAAAAAGCAAATTGATTTTTAAAAAGATACAGATAGAGATTACTTGGTTAAAGTTTAATTGAAATTCATTTACATCAAAGTAAGATTACATTCATGGATTGCATTTGAATAATTATAGAAAATATTTTTGTTTTTAAGAATATTTTATTATTTTTATTTTATGTATATGAGTGTATTGCCTGCATGTATGTCAGTGTGCCTGTGCCATGCTATGCTCATGGAGGTCAGAGGTAGGTGTTGTATCCCCTGGAACTGGAGTTACAGATGGTTGTTAGCCACCATGTGGGTGCTGGGAATCAGTGCTCTTAACAGCTGAACCATCTCTCTAGGCCAGAAAAAGATTAATTTTTTTCCTGAATTAGAAACATACAAACAAAAGCATCCCTGAGTGGAGCCTTAGAATGCGGTTAAGGAGTGTGGAGGCCTGACCTCACCACCCCTGCCCAGCCACTGCAATATGAGGAGCAAGGAGAGCTCAATTCTTGCCTAGTGAAAAAAGGCCTGGTTTAAGTGACAACACTATTTAATGCTGTCTGGGCACAATGCCTTTTCTAACTCCTCAATGGCTTAGGACAAAGGAATTTGGTTGCGGTGCTAGCGGTGCTAGCGCTGCTGTGCTTGTGGGTCAGAAGCTGTGCCCCAAATGTTGGAGAGAGATTTTGTACCCTGGCCTCCCTCAGCTCCTGGGCTTACCCTGCACAATTAGCTCCACTGGGGATGATAACAGCTGAATTGGAAGCTCAGGGAGGTGCAGAATCTCCTGAGAGAAAAGGGTCCTCCATTATTCCACTAGCAGCTGCAGGATGGCGACTTACTCGTCGGCCTGGGAGTCCAGGCAACTCTACTAGAGCACTGACTGGGATCAGTTGCCTTCTCCCTTCTGGGTAGTCTTGCTATCACCTGCCCAGTCTCAGAGCTATGACAAATGTCAGATTCTCTGCAAGCGACTATTACTCCATGAAGATTCTTGGGTTTTCTTATGACAAGTGCTTAGCCTTATTTATTTTTATCCTAGTGCCCGATTTGCAGTAAAAGCTAAATAAATAGATAAATAGATAAAGAGAAATGGAAAGCATAAAAAAGTATGAACGAAGTGATAAATCATTCTCCTAAATTGGACAAATTGGTCAGAAGATACCAATCTTGACTTTAAATCTATAGTGGGTCCTGGAGTTGGAGAGATGGCTCAGAGGTTAAGAGCACTGCTGATTGTTTGCTTTTCCAGAAGATCTGAGCTCAGTTCCAGCACCCACATGGCAGTTAACAACTGTCCACAACTCCATTTCTAAGGGATTTGACACCCTCTTCTGGCCTCCCTGGGCACTGCACACATTAAATAAATAAGTAAATAAATAAATACTGTTTAAAAGGCTAGAGTGGTTCCCCCAAATCCCACAGAGGTGTCAAGTGGGGTGAACAAATCCACGTCCTTGGAGCAAGGCTGTGCCTTACTTCCTCCACTGTGGTTTAGCCCAGCTCTATTATATTCCTCTGATTCTTGATAGCATTTATCGTGTATGCAGCTTTCCTAATATCCATTAGGCCTCTTTACTTGATATTTCATTTGAATGAAAAAAAAGTCACTTTTAAAAAATTCTGTGCTCAAGAGAGTTGTTGGAAGCAAATATTGGGCTGGATGCTTGTTTGTTGTCCCAGGTCTCCTCCAGCTTTGATGTACTCTCTAATGGGCTGCTTTCTTTGTTTCAGTCTTTAACTAGAATTAGACACTTTTTATGTATCTTTTACATGGAAAGCTTTATGAGAAATAATATGGATAAGGGACTCCACTTGCCAAGTGCCTATGGTATAGTCCACTGTTCTGGAGCTCAGGCAACTACATCGAAGTGTGTGGGTTTTACATCACAGTGATGAGGTGGGGGACTTTGAGGTTAGTGGTGTTTTCAGCCTCTCTCTGGCTCAAGCTTTCTGCATCTAATTTTAGCATAACCATTGCACTTTATAGCACTTCTGCTGACTAAAGTGTTGCTGCAGCTGTGGGTAGACCAGGGCCGTTATCCATGGACTGTTACTCAAATTTGCAGAGGCCTTATCAGATAACCCATGACCTCCACAGCATAGACCATAAATGAAGTCACGTTGTGACTCTATGACTTCATCTACCTGTTTACTTGGTATGGGGCTGCTAGGTGTGGGACACTGGCACACACAGCCCCACCCCCAGGGTGTGAGTAACTCAAAGCGCTCAGGAGCCCACATCCTAGTAAGTCAATATGAAGAAATGGATGCCACTCAAGACGATGAGCAGCCTGGACAGGGAAATTGTCCCAGAGCCGTGGGATTGTAGAATGCAGAGGGAATCCTCTTCTTGGGGGGCTTGGATGTGAGTTTGTGTGGAAAGCGTGCAGAAAGGTTTCATTTTGAATTATCATCTTTCGGCAGCTCTTCAAGCTCCTGAAGAGCAGAGATAGAAGTCCAGACAAGGGTGGAGCCTCCAGTGTAGAGCACCTACTAGAAGTGTAGGATACTGAATCTTCGGGGAGGCGGGTCTGGCAGGGCAGTGGTATGTCATGTGGGGAGCCTGGCAGTAGCTTGGGCCGTTAGAAATGAGCCCTGCAGAGCTGCACTAACTGCTTTACATTGGAGGCAATGGCGAGCCAATGAAGAGGCTGATGCAGAGCCTCACCTGAGCACTGAATGGCTGATGATCCCAGGACAATAGGGACATCAGTCCAGCAGAGAAAAGATGGTTCAGTTGTCACTTGAGTAATCCCCTGGCAGCTGTGTACAGGACTGTGGAGGGGAGGAGGCTATGGCAAGGCTGCTGCCATAGTCCATGTGGAGGCAGAAGATGCTCTACAGTAGGGCAAGGAGCACTTCACAGCATCCACTTCCCTCCAGACACAGTGAGCTCTTCACAGCCAAAGAAGACAGAAAGGTGAGCCCATGACCTTAACCTGGCAAACATAGAGACACTGTTTGGGAATTCCTTTGTCACCAATGGGAGGACAAAATTTTCACAGACAATTGCTGGATGTGACCAGATCAGTCTCCAGATCTAAGATAAGCCACTTAGCTGAGGGTTATTGCATTAATCCAGCAACAAGGAACATTTTGCCCAGTTCCCTGCCAGATTTGGAGATGCCAAGTTTTTTTCCTTGTTTCTGGCTAGCAACAAGAGAAAAGATAAACAGAGTACAGTTTAGAATATCTGAGGAAATCCCCCAGTTCAGCAAGACCTGGAAAATATACTTTCTGGCCACTTCTCTGGGGTGGAGTACACTGAGGGGAAAGTGTCAGAATTAGGGAGCTGGGCATGGTGGCGCACACCTTTAATCCTAGCACTTGGGAGGCAGAGGCAGGCGGATCTTTGTGAGTTCAAGGCAGCCTGGTCTACAGTGTGAGTTCCAGGACAGCTGGGGCTACAGGGAGACCCTGTCTCGAAAAGACCAACAAAAAAAAAGAGTCAGAATTAGGAAGCATGCAACCTGCACTGGAATTCGCTGCATTACTCAGTATACAGACTTGGGCCAGTTGTTTAACTTTGCATTGGACTCAGCTTCCTGTGCTGTAAACCCGGCACAGCATCGACCCTTCTTTATAGCTTCACCATGAGGATTCAGTGTGACTGTGGAGGAAGACAGAACAGAAATCTGAGTGGAGATGGCTAAGGTGGCCTTGGCCTACTGTCAGGAGAATAACTCACTTGTGCATGTCGGTGTCCCAGGTCACAGCTATGCAACAAATGAATGCGGAAGGTCAGCAACTCTGCTACCTTTCGTGAGTCACAAGGCAAAAGTGAGCAAACACTTGCAACACAGCAGGTGCATGGCACGAATCAGACAGGCTCCTTCCTCCGCCTGGTACTCACAAGTGTCCTTCAAAATGTGTTGAGAATTTAATGCTTGTCAAAGGGGCTCTCATACTGTTCTGGACACTTTCTAAAAAAGCACCATCTTCCACAAGAATAGCAAGAACAAAAATAACTATCAATTCCAATTTGGGTTTATGCTTAATATTTTGTAAGACAACATGTTTGCATATAACACATGAGTCTCACAAAGGCTTGGGGACTCAACACTGTGGAAATGGATCACAAGCCTGTCTGTCATCATCTTCCTAAGTCTAACAGATTTTTTTTAAACATATTTGTTCCTAAGTTTAAAGTCAATATATACTCTACCTAATCACATACAAAAAATGAGAAAAATAAAGACAACTCCTTTTTCTTATCATCTGGAGACAACTATTGTATCATTTTCATCTATTTTCTCCCAGTCCATTTTCTATGCCTATGCTAAACTAAATTTAAAAACCCAAACCAGTAGAGGCAGGGGGATCTTTGTGAGTTCAAGGCCAGCCTGGTCTACAAAGTGAGTTCCAGGACAGCTGGGACTACAGGGAGACCCTGTCTCGAAAAGACCAAAAAAAAAAAAAAAAAAAAAAAAAAAAAAAAAAAAAAAAAAAAAAAAAAAAAAAAAACCCAAACCAAAAACTTTGTTTAAAGTTCATATCATACTATATGTTAAACTTCATATTCTTCTTTATCTCTACTTAGAATTATATTAACACTTTATAATACTAAAATTCAGTTTAAAATATCATTAAAAACTGAAAAACATGCCAACTGAATATGTAATAGCACCTCTGTTTTCTATTATGTGCACATGACACTTAGTATATATGGGACACTGCTTTAAGCACTTTTGACTTATGGGTAGATACTATCATTATCTTCACTTGATGAAGAAACTGAACCTAAACAATTAAGTACTTGTAAAGCCAGGGTCTGATCCCACAGGGTACACTGTTAGAACCTGTACACTTGAACACTGTTGTAAAGAAGGAAACTGAAGGATAGAGCAGTACTTGCCCTGGTTCAATGGGTTTGGTCAAAAGAGAAATCTTGAGATTTCTCCTATGAAGCAGGTCCTATGCTGGCTCAACGTCACTGAGTTTCTGAGTGGGTGGTGAGGAGCTCAGTCATAGCTCCAGATCTGTCTGACTCCAGGCACCATTCACTCTATTATTCCTTGCTTAAGGGAAAGTGTTTTTCATTGAATTTGATGAGTAAGGGGGTAAGGTTGTCACAGGGCAAGGGACTCTTGAAACAAAATGTTAGACATAGAACTCTTCTCTTTGGGGAGGGCACTTGTGTCAGGGTCATTCCTGAGTGGCCTTATTTCATCTTCCAGGCTCCAGACACTGTAATATAGTCCAGGTGGTTCAGGATTTATCTCACAGATTCAGATGCCTCCAGGCAATGAACAGCCATCTTTACTGCTCATATAACCCTGGGTTTTGGCATTAACATCCATGGAACCTCCGGTTATTGAAAATTCTTTTATATTTTCCCTTAAGAACTCAAAGTATTATTTCAGACTACATTGATAGCTCCCTTAATAGCTGCCTTCGTATTTCAAAACCTATGAAATGACATATTTGAAAGGATTTATTTTTTTCCAATGAAAAGCACATATACCACATAAGACTTTAATAATAATAACCAGATGGATTGAGAAGGATTTGTTAAAGGCTTTTTAAAGCTAATTTGAGAACATACTGAATTTCAGTCTTTTTTGATTAGTGCAAAAATTGGCAGAAGGAAAAGTGCTTTATAAATTTCCTTTTTGTATGATTTTAGTATGTTCATCACAATCAGATGAAATGTAGTAAAAGCCAACTCTCCCTTTTTCCATTTTAGAAATTTAGGTTCCAGGCCTTTTCCAGGAAATCCTAGACATTTTTTAATCATTAGGATCATATACTTCTAAATATTAATAGTTTCCACTCAAAATTTTGGCAAAAATACCTTATAGTCAATATCTTGGCTTCTTTATTCCTTACTCTCAAAGGAACCTAGGAGAGTTTAAACAAACTTTTTATCTACACACAAAATAATAAAGTTGCAAGGAATGGAAGGGGTCAAAACGGTCATCTGATCTACCTCATTTATACTGTAGCTGAAGAAAATACAATTTCAGGAAGGTTCAGTGACTTTATGAAGGTCATGTGTGTAGGCTGTGACAAAATTTAAACTTGAATCTCATTTCACATGCAATGATCACTCATTATATCTCTTCTGCCTTGTTTTTCTGAACTTTCCATTCTTCTTTTAATAATGCTTTTATTGATGTTTTGTGTATTTCAGACATCATTTCTCAGTTCAGTTTAGACATATTCCCCTTTACCTTACCCTCATCCCACCCCAGTTCATGCATTCTGCTATAACTGTCCTGCATCTTTCTCTCAGTCTTTTTATGTTTAGGAATTCACATTTTCTTCCTTTAATTTTATATTACTCTAAAATATGAATACATACTTTCCACTCATATACAGTCATTACAGAGTCTGAAAGTAAGTGGTAGATCAATTCTAGAGCCTGCTAAGAGATTTAAATTATAACAACATAGTTGCTTTCAGATAAACAGAAATATAACAATAATGTTGTTCAGCTTGTCTTTCATCTGGGGATTTGGTGTTAGCATCCACAAATGAGGGAGACCATTCAAGGCTTGTTTTTCTGGGACTGTGTTACTTCACTTAGCATAATGGTTTTGAGTTCCATCCATTTACCTGCAAAGTTCATGATGTCATCTTTCTTTTTTTAAATTTTATTTTATTTTCGTATGTGTATGAATGTACTGTCTGCATGTAGGTCTGTGCACCCATGTCATGCAATGCTGCGGAAGTCAGAAGAGGGTGTTGGATTACCCTGGAACTGGAGTTAAAGATGGTTTTCAGCTGCCATGTGGGTGCTGGGGATTGAACTCAGGTCCTCTGCAAGAGCAGTCGGAGCTCTTAACTGCTAGGCCATATCTCCAGCCCTGATGTCATCTTTCTTTACCGCTGAGTAGTACTTCACTGTGTAGATGTACCACATTTTTGTCATCCACTCATCAGTTGAGGGGCATTCAGGTTGGTTCCAGCTCTTTGCTATTGTGAAGAGAGCTGCAATAAACAGGGATGTGCATGTATCTTTGCAGTAGGATGAGCCTGGTGAGTATAGACCCAGGAGTGGTATGACTGGGTCAGGTGGTAAGGTCATTTTGAGTGTTTTAAGGGTTCTCCACACTGCTTTCCATAATGGTTGTACAAGTTTACATTCCCACCAGCAGTGGATGAGTGTTCCCCTTTCCCCACAACATCTCCATCATTTAGTGTCTTTTGTGTTCTTGATTTTAGCCAGTCATATTGGAGTGAGATGATATCTGCGAGTGGTTTTAATTTGCATTTCCTTAATTATTAATGATGTTGAACACTTTTTAAGATGTTTCTCAGCCATCTTTAATTCCTCACTGGTGAAGTCTTTGTTCAGCTCTTTACTCTGTCTTTTGAGTAGGTCATTTGTTTTCTTCTTTGTTTTTTGAGTAGTCTATATATTCTTAACATTAATGCTCTGTCAGATGAATCATTGGTGAAGATTTCCTCCCACTTTGTGGGTTTTCTCTTCACTTCCTTGACTGTTTCTTTCCCTGTACAGAAGCTTTTGAGTTTGATGAGTTCTCATTTGTCAACTGTTGACCTTATTTCCTGTGCAGCTGCTGTCTGATTTAGAAAATCTTTTCCTACACCTATGTCTTGTAGGTTGTTGGCAACTTTTTCATCTATCACCTTCAGGGTTTTGGGTTTTGCATTGAGATCTTTGATCCACTTAGAGTTGATTTTTTTTTACAAGGTGAGAGGTAGGGGGTTAATTTTGTTCTTCTACAAATGGTGATCCAGTTTTGCCAGCACCATTTGCGGAAGATGCTATCCTTCATCCATTGAGGGTTTTTTGCCCTTTTGACAAATATGAGGTGGCTGAAATTGTATGAGCTCAATTTTGAGCTCAATTTTGAACTTCAATTTTGTTCCATTGATCAACGGGTCTGTTTTTGTGTCAGTACCAGATTGTCTTTATGACTATGGCCCTGTAATATAGCTTGAAGTCTGGTAGAGCAATCCCCCCTGTATTGCATTTTTCACTCAGGGTGCTTTAGCTTTAGGGTCTTTTGTTTTTCCATATGAATTTAAGGATTGTTTTTTTCCAAGTTGGTGAAGAAGCTCATGGGGATTTTTATTGGGATTGCATTGAATCTGTATATAAATTTGGGTAAAATGGACATTTTTACTATGCTAGTTTTTCCAATCCATGAGCATGGGAGATCTTTTCATCTTTTGATGTCATTTTCAATCTCCTTCAGGGGTTTAAAATTTTTGTTGCAGAGATCGTTGGTATCTTTGGTTAGGTTTGTTCCCAGGTATTTTATTATTTCCAATCCATGAGCATGGGAGATCTTTTCATCTTTTAATGTCATTTTCAATCTCCTTCAGGGGTTTAAAATTTTTGTTGCAGAGATCGTTGGTATCTTTGGTTAGGTTTGTTCCCAGGTATTTTATTATTTTTGAGGCTATTGTGAGTGGGAAGATCTTCTTATATTCCTTCTCCACTTGTTTATTGTGGGGTATAAAGAAAGGCTACTGAATTTTCCAGGTTAATTTTGTAGCCCACCACTTTACTGAAACTCTTAATTGTTTCTAGAAGTTTCCTGGTGGAGTTTTTAGCATCCCTTAGGTAAACTATCATATCATCTGCAAAAAGGGGATACCTTAACTTCTTCTTTTCTGATTAGTACTCCTTTAATTTCCTTCTCTTGTCTTATTGCCCTAGCAAGAGTTTCAAGCACTATGTTAAAGAGTGGAGATAAGGGGCAGCCTTGCTGGGTTCCCACCTTTAAGGGAAATGGTTCCAATTTTTCTCCATTTAGGGTGATGTGTTGGCTGTAGGTTTGCTATATATAGCTTTGATCATGTTGAGGAATGTTCCCTTCAATCCGATTTCTTCTAGGACTTTAGACATGAAGGGATGCTGGATCTTGTCAAAGACTTTTCTGCATCAATTGAGATGATCGTTTTTGTCTTCCAGTCCATTTATGTGTTTTATGCTATTTATTGATTTATGTATGTTGAACCATCCCTGCATCTCTGGTATGAATCCAACTTGGTCATGATGGATGATCTTTTTGATGGGGGTCTGTATGCAATTTGCAAGTATTTTGTTGAGAATTTTTTGCATCTATGTTCATTAATGAGATGGGTCTATAGCTTTCTTTTTTATTTTTTTACAGATTAATATGAAATTTATTTAATTTGCTGGCGCACCAGAACCCAATTAAGAAAACTGACACATCAAGGGAGCCAATTGTTGATGTGTCAGGGACACAACCCATTCCACGCAGGGAGGAAGCTTTCTTTTTTTGGCTGTATCTTTGCCTGGTTTTGGTATTAGGGTGATGCTGGCTTCATAGAAGGAATTTGGGAGAATTCCCTCTGTTTGTATCCTTCTGAACAGATTGAGTAGTAATGGTTGTAGGACCTCTTCAAATGTTTTATAGAATTCTGCTGTGAATCCATCTAGGCCCAGGCCTTTTTTTAGTTGGGAGGTTTTTTTTATTACATCCTCAATTTCCTCAAATATTATGGGTCTGTTTAAACTATAAATCTCTTCTTGGTTAAGCTTTGTTGGTTCCCAGGATTTCAAATATTCATCCATTTCTCATAGGTTTTCAAATTTAGTGGAGTATAGGTTTTTGAAGTATTCTCACATGGTTGTCTGAATCTTTACTTTGTCTGTTGTGATGTTTCCCCTTTCATCACAAATACTATTGATTTGGAGTTGCTCTTTTTTTCTTCCTTTCTTTCTTTCTTTCTTTCTTTCTTCTTTCTTTCTTTCTTTCTTTTTTTGTTAACTGGGCTAGAGGTCTGTCTATTTTGTTTATCTTTTCAAAGAACAAACTTTTGGATTCGTTGATTCTATGTATTGTTTTCTTTGTTTCTATTTCATTGATTTCTGCTCTGATTTTTGTGATTTCTTCCTGTCTTTTGGGTTTAGGGTTCATTTGTTGTTGTCTCTCAAGTGTTTTTTAGCTGCAGCATTAAATCATTTATTTGTTCCCTTTCTGGTTTTTTTGTTTTTTATTTATTTATTTATTTTTTATTATTTATTTTTGTATGTGTATGAATGTATTGTCTGCATGCAGGTCTGTGCACCCGTGTCGTGCAATGCCGCGGAGGTCAGAAGAGGGTCTCGGATTACCCTGGAACTGGAGTTCTCCTGGAATTGGAGTTACAGACGGTTCTTAGCCGCCATGTGGGTGCTGGGGATCGAACCCGGGTCCTCTGCAAGAGCGTCGGTGCTCTTAACCGCTAGGCTATCTCTCCAGCCCCCCTTTCTGGTTTTTTTTGATGTGGGCACTTAGGGCTATAAATTTCCCTTTCAAGGCTGCTTTTAAAGTATCCCATAGGTTTTGTTGTGTTGTATTGTCTTTTTCATTCAGTTCCATGAAAACTTTTATTTCACTCTTTATTTCTTCCCTAACCCAGTCATTATTCAGAATGGTGTTGTTTAGTCTTCATGTGTTCTTGTAGTTAGTTAGGCTTATTCTGGTGTTCATATTGAGCTTTATTGCACTATGGTCTGATAGAATGCATGGAATAATTTCAATCCTTTTGTATTTGTTGAGATTTCTTTTGTGTCCCAATATGTGGTTGATTTTAGAGAATGTTCCATGAGGTGCTGAGTAGAAAGTATATTCTCTGGTGTTTGGGTGGAATATTCTGTAGATGTCTGTGAGGTTCATTTGGTGTAATGTATTGTTCAGTTCTGATATCTCTGTTTATTTTTTGTCCAGTTGATCTATCCAAGGGGTTCAGTGGGGTGTTGAAGTCTCCCACTATTAGTGGGTTAGGATTAGTCTGTGTCTTGAGGACCTGCAAAGTAGTGTTTATAAAGTTAGGTGCACCAGAGATACATAGACATTTAAGATTGTGAAGTCTTCATAGTTAATTTTCCTTCAATGAGGATATAATGGCCCTATTTGTCTCTTCTGATTAATTTTACTTTGAGATTTATTTTGTCTGATATTAGAATAGCCACTCCAGCTTGTTTCTTGGTACCTTTTGCTTGGAATATTTTTTCCCATCCTTTCACTCTAAGGTGGTGTCTGTCTTTGAGGATGAGATGGGTTTCTTGTAGACAGCATATAGAAGGATTCTGTTTCCTAATCCATTCTCCCAAGCAGTCTATGTCTTTTGATTGGGGAGTTTAGACCATTAGTATTTAGGGTTATTATTGAGAGATGTGTGTTGCTTCCTTTCACCTTATTTTTTGTTTGCATTCTTGGTCTAAGTTTGTATTTACTCTGTTATGCTTTTGTTGATTTCTCTTTTTAATTGCTTAGGGATAGTTGCTCCTTTCCTCAGTTACTTGATTGCTTCGAGGATTTTCTGGAGTGTTGGTTTCTTAGACATGTATTCTTTCACCTTGTTCATGTCGTGAAATATTTTTCCTTCTCCTTCAACTATAATTGACATTTTTGCTGGGTATAGTAGTCTGGGTTGGCATCTAAAGTCCTTTAGCACTGGGAATACTTTGGTCCACGTTCTTCTGGCTTTCATAGTTTGCACTGAGAAGTCAGCTGTAATTCTGATAGTTTCCCCTTATATGTAACTTGTTGTTTTTCTCTTGTGGCTTTCAGTATTTTGTCTTTGTTTTGAGCATCTAGTGTTTTAACAATTATATGGCATGGGGAATTTCTTTTCTGGTCCTGTCTATTTGGTGTTCTATGTGATTCTTGTATTTGTATAGGATTGTCTTTTTTCAGTTTGGAGAATTTTTCTTCTATTATTCTGTTGAAGATCTGGTCAATAGTGTTGTCTTGGGATTCTTCTCCTTCCTCTATCCCTATGATGCAGAGGTTTGGTCTTTTCATAGTGTTCCACATTTCCTGGTTGTTCTAGGTTGTGCCTTGTTTTTCTGAACTTTTCATTCTTTTTCTTTTTTTCCTTTTCTTTTAGAGGGGTCCTGTCCTTGCTGGGCTGGGGCCCTGCCAGGTTGCATGGACGGAACTCAGCACAGAGTACCTCCGAGAGAAACTGCAGTGGGACCTGGAGGTAGAACATGTGGAAGTGCTAGACATGACTCTGGACCATTATGTGACCAGCTTCTGAGTTCTGGGTGTGTTGGCCAAGTTTGAGGGAAAGCCACTGCTCCAGAGACACTGGCTGGTGAATGAATGCTTAGCATCCAAGCTCCTGCCCATCCATGCCTTTGAGCAGAAAACTCTGACCCCAGAGCAGTGGACCCAAGAGTGGTGGAAATGAGGGATCAAGACCTGTACAGCCATTAAACTGTAAATCAGGAAAAAAAAAAAAAAAAGAAAAAAAGAAAACTTCCCATTTCCTTTTTCAGAACCAAATACTGGATACAGGTAGAATGGGCCCAGTCATAGTGGACCAAGGTGTGAACAGGCAAATTCAGCAAGGGAGGACAGATAGTAGAGGGAAGGTTCTAGAAACAGCCAGATAAAGTGTAGTCAGCAAGTCAAGAGATAGTAAGAAGCCAGACTGTATAGGCAGCCTTACAGCACAAAATCTGTCATCAGATCTCAGAAGTACAGCAAGCAGATGTGGCGAGCAGTGGGTCACAGCTCCCTGGAGCTGCATTTCAGTGTCAGGACTGCACATCATGAGAACCAGTGTCCAGAGCCAAGGAGGAATGTGGCCACAGGGGCCTAGGCAAAATCTGGAGCTCAGTTCCAAGAAACACACTTACAAGGTCAGGACAGAACCAGCAATAAACTGACAGCTTAGAGTTCTTCACATCAACCCAAACAGTGTGGAAGGAACAATTGCCACCTAAATAGTTGTTGGCAGCCTACCACACAATGTGTGCTGTACCACGCCTTAAGGTGGCGCTGACTTTCTGAGTTGCTAGAACAACTACAAGCCGTTTCCTGCCGTTGCCTTTGCATTGGGCAAACTGCGCTCCCGGGCCCGCGTTCTCTGGGCCCGTGCCTTGGGCATGCTAATGAGGCATCGGACGGTGCACCAATCCAGAGCATACCCGAACCCTCTGGACTGCTATATAAACGGTGCTTCTGCCCCATTTTGGGGTCCTTCTCACAAAAGAGCTGTGCACAATAAATATTACCACAGAAGAATCCTGTTGTCCGCGTGAAGTTCTTGCCGGCGGGAACACAGCGCGCGGGACAAATAGTTCATACTAATAATAGTTCGTACATCTCATCTTAGCCTTCCAGACAGCCAGACTTGTTGTGGAGGTAAGACTATGCCAACCAGATATCAATGAAGATGCTGGAAGTCCCAGAGAATAGGCCTATTATCAGTTCTGTCCACTTTACCTGAGCTCTGTGACTTATACTTCTGGATCATGTACAGCCTTAGGCACTGCATTTTTTTTTTTAATCTGAGGACTATGACTAATGACTATGTGGGAAATGCCTTTGATCAAGACAGTATACCTTGGTACAAGGGGCTGTCTCCTAGAACAAAGGAAGATCCTCTATAAAATTGATTTTCTCTGTTATTACAACTGCTTGTCTTGTTGAAAAAATGAAAATATGGGCTGGAGAGATGGCTCAGTGGTTAAGAGCACTGATTGCTCTTGGAGAGGACCCAGGTTTGATTCCCAGCACCTACATGGAGGCTAAGAACCATTTTTAAGATGGGTGTGGCAGTGCACACCTTTAATCCTAGCACTCAGGAGACAGAGGCAGGCAGATCTCTGTGAGTTCAAGGCCAGCTTGGTCTACAGAGTGAGTTCCACGCCAGCTGGAGCTATAGGGAGACCCCATCTCAGAAAAAAAAAAAAGAAAAAATGAAAATAGGATAGAAGTATAGAGAACTTATAAATTATATACAGTAAGGTATAAATTATATACAGTAAGGTTGGGGATGATTTTGCTCAGTGATAGAGAGCTTTGTCTAACATACACTATAACCTAGGTTCAAGTCACAATACTGCAAAAAAGGTATATCTAGTAAGCATATTAAAATACGAATAAATGTAAACAGATTTACATTATTGTAAATGAGTACATTTCAATTTACGTCCAATACACATTTAATCTCCATGATGAATAAAGTGAATATTATTCCCATTTTACAGATCAGGAAACTGGTGCATAGAAAGTATGGATAAACTGAGGCTAATGTGATGGTTCTGTGGATGAATCACTTGCCATGCAAGCATGCAGACCAGAGTTTGGATCCCTAGAACCAATAGGGATAAACTGGCTAGTTAGACTAGCTGGAATTGGTGAGCTCTGGTTTCAGTGAGAGAGCTTGCCTAAATGAATTAAGGGGAGAGTGATTGATGAATATACCCAGTATCACCTTGGGCCTCCATGCACACCTTTGCACACACAGGTACCACGCATATACACACATACATGCACACAGGCATGCACACACATGCACATACACATGCACACATGCATGCACACATTTAAATATACCCCACTTAGGGGAAAGGTCCCTCAGGAGTCCCCCGGGGGAGTGGGCCTTGCGTCCGGCGAGGGGATGCGACGGATTATCGGGCCTGCGCCCGCCGATGGCCATACGGGCCGACAGGGACCTAGTTGACCGGCGGCGTCTTCCTTGCAGGACGAAGCCATGTTCAGCTCGAGTGCCAAGATCGTGAAGCCCAATGGCGAGAAGCCGGACGAGTTCGAGTCGGGCATCTCCCAGGCGCTGCTCGAGCTGGAGATGAACTCGGACCTCAAGGCACAGCTGCGAGAACTCAACATCACCGCAGCCAAGGAAATTGAAGTTGGTGGAGGTCGGAAGGCTATCATAATTTTTGTTCCAGTTCCTCAGCTGAAATCTTTCCAGAAAATCCAAGTCCGCCTAGTACGTGAATTAGAGAAAAAGTTCAGCGGGAAGCATGTAGTCTTCATTGCTCAAAGGAGGATTCTGCCCAAGCCGACTCGAAAAAGCCGTACGAAAAATAAGCAAAAGCGCCCTAGAAGCCGAACCCTGACTGCTGTGCACGATGCTATTCTTGAGGATTTGGTCTTCCCAAGTGAAATTGTGGGCAAGAGGATCCGTGTGAAACTGGATGGCAGCCGGCTCATTAAGGTTCATTTAGACAAAGCACAGCAGAACAATGTGGAACACAAGGTTGAAACTTTCTCTGGTGTGTATAAGAAGCTCACAGGCAAGGATGTTAATTTTGAATTTCCAGAGTTTCAGTTGTAAACAAAAATGACTAAATAAAGTATTGTTCACTAAAACAAAAAAAAAAATAAAATAAATAAATAACCCACATACAATGCTGACAATGAGAGAAAGAGAAAAAGAGAAAGAATAATTTGGAAGCAATCGATACAAGTATTTAAGTAGACCACACTCTAGGTTTGTAATTCATAGTTATTTTATTATTTATATATCAAGTATATTGATATACCAAAATTAAGTGGAATCAATCATTGCGTTTTATGTTTTATATGTAAAATTACCATTTTAAAGTGAATGGTTTGGTAACATGAAACACATTGTAACACTGTGCAACCATTACCTTCTCTGGTTCACAACATTTCTCTTTCTTTCTTTCTTCTTTTTTTTTTTTTTTTTTTTTTTTTTTTGTTGTGGGGTCTTTTTTGAGACAGGGTCTCCCTGTAGCTCTGGCTGTCCTGGAACTCACTATGTAGACCAGATTGGTCTTGAACTCACAAAGATCCACCTGCCTCTGCCTCTTCCTCTCAAGTGCTAGGATTAAAGGCGTGCGCCACCACGCCCAGCTGGTTCCAAAACATTTTCATCATCCTCCAAAGAAACCCTCTACCCACAAAGCAATTGCTTCCCCCATCTCCTATTCCATAAACACCAAGCAAACTCCAGCCTTAAGCTAGTTTACTTCCTGGGTCTATGAACCTCTCATTCTAGATGTTTTATAAAGGAAATTGGCCTTGTGTCTGAGTCTTTATGCAGCACAATGTTTTCAGGTTCATTTGTGTTTTATTCTGTGACACTGTGTCATTTCTTTTTTGTGGTGGATTAACATTCCATCAAATAGTTTTAATGCAAATTGTTTACTCTTTCTTCTCTTGATGGACATTTACGCTGTTTGTCCATCTGTTGATGGACAGGGTCTGATGCCCAACATGCCAGCATGAATTCCAGTGCCCACCTCCTGCTGCCCTTCAGTACATGCTGTTCTACCACAGTCGGGCTGCTTCTGAGTCATGGAGTCTGCGCTGAGATTTTATGACAATGTATTGGTCCTAGGAAGCATTTTAGGATATGGAAAGGAAATTGGCTCTGGCTTTAGATGTTTGCTGCTATCTCACTTTGTCACCAATAGTAGCATGACTCTGAGCCAGCCTCTCTGCACTTCAGCAACCTTGTGTATTAATTTCAGAGAAACTCTGAGTCCTTTCCAGCCTTGACAATCAGTGATCTGTAGTTACATCATAAAAAGTAGTTTTTTGAAAAGTGAGTTTTTAAAAATTACATTGAAATTGATGGTTTAAAAATAATGATTGTTATTTGTCATTTTTAATTTTAAGTTATATTTAACAGTATTTTTTTTAAGTCTTTGTAACAACGCTTTAAAATAGATGTGTTGATGTATTTAGAGTTATGCCTGCTTTACTGACAAGAAATTCTCTGGGTCATATACCCAGAGGAGGAGGGTCCAGAGCTGAAACTCAGACAGCTGGAATTCAGAGATCACAGTTATTTTCACTTCAAATATGATATCAGTGCTTTTTCAGTGATGTTTCTCTTCCCCCACTTTTAACTCTCTCCGCCCTCCCAAGTCTCATGGGTCTCCCAGAACAGCTCAGAACAAACAATTTTTCAACTCCACCTAATTTCTTATCTTTTTTGGCATATGCATGTGGTGTGTGTGTGTGTGTGTGTGTGTGTGTGTGTGTGTGTGTGTGTATGTGGAGGCCTGAGGCTGAGATCAGGTATCTTCTTGACTGCTCACCTGAGCTGACATTTTAGTGAGTCTGGCTAGGCCTCGCTCTGGGGACCCCTGTCTCCCCCTTCTCCACACTGGGGTCACAGGCAGGCTTGCTCTGGGGACCCCTGTCTCCTCCTTCTCCACTCTGGGTTTACAGGCAGGCTTGCCCTGGGGAACCCTGTCTCCCCCTTCTCCACTCTGGGGTTACAGGCAGGCTTGCTCTGGGGACCCCTGTCTCCTCCTCCACGCTGAGGTTACAGGCAGGCTTCTCTGGGGACCCCTGACTCCTCCTTCTCCACACTGGGGTTACAGGCAGGCTTGCTCTGGGGACCCGGTTGTCTCCTCCTCCACGCTGAGGTTACAGGCAGGCTTCTCTGGGGACCCCTGACTCCTCCACGCTGAGGTTACAGGCAGGCTTCTCTGGGGACCCCTGTCTCCTCCACGCTGAGGTTACAGGCAGGCTTCTCTGGGGACCCCTGTCTCCTCCACACTGGGGTTACAGGCAGGCTTCTCTGGGGACCCCTGTCTCCTCCTTCTCCACTCTGGGGTTACAGGCAAGCTTGCTCTGGGTACCCCTGTCATCTCCTCCACACTGGGGTTACAGGCAGGCAGGCTCCCATGTGGTTCTGGAGATCTGAACCATGGTCCACACACCATGGTCCTCACACTTGCATAGCAAGCACGTTACCCATTGAGTCTTTACCCTTCTGCAGCTCCATCCTGTTGCTAAGAGCTTCTGAAGCCCACATGCATTGCTCCATGGCTCTGGGAGTTCATGCCGCAGAAAGAAGACTCCCCCTTTCCTCCCTCCTCAGTGCTGCTGAGTGAATGAAAGATCGCCATCATCACGTGGCCCTCGCAGCAACCATCAGTTCATCCATCCCACTGTCTCTAGTGCCTTACGGGACCATGACAGCAATCTCATAAACTAGACGACTGCTTTCACAAACCAGGGGATGAAGAGGTCACATGCCTGCCTCCAAGTACACCTTTTCCCTCTTAGACTGTTGGCCTGAGGAGGGGCTTGCAGTCTAGGGAAATATTTCAAGATCTGGTCATAGAAAACTTTTGTTGGGGCTCAGCTTTGCCATAATAGCTGCGCCTCACTACGCTTCTCTTCACGGAGAGCAAAAGAATGAGGCCAACTCTGCCCCCTTATATTCATATAGACAAGTGCCACTTAGAACCCTTGCCAAGCTCTAAAGTAACCCTAGTGGCATGTCTCTAGAAGTCATTTCAGGATGCTTTGGGTCCCCCGTACACCCCTACAGGCATCCTGCTCTGCTCCGTGAGCTCGACAACAAACATCTCTGACGAGCCAGTGACTAATGCTCACTGGATGCTCAGTGCTCAGGCCTCGTTCAGGTCTAGTGGGAAAACTCTCCACTGCACACTGGGAAGCGACCACTGTCCACAGGGCTGACTCTCCCAGCACCAAACAGTAGAGGAATTTCAGTGCGGTGATACGGAGCCTCTGCAGAGTGATCACTTGACTTAGCCACCAGCTATGTAGAAAATCTCGTTCTGAATGAGCTGGTGTTTGCCTTTCCTGTGTTGATCAGCCCTGCTTCTTCTTTTCCTGATCCATGTGTCACCAGGAAAGGGAAGTAGAAGTAGGTGAAGTGACTGTCTTCTATAAATGAACTCAGCAATCAATGCCAAGCCAGCCTTCCCCCGAAAGCCACTCTGGCACTAACAAGAAAAGGAGATGAGGCTTCACTCTTGTAAATCAGCAGCTTGATTTTTTATATTGGCGGGTGTGGGCTTCACTGTTGTTATTGTTGCTGTTGTTCTAGACTGAAGTGCAAACATATTTCCATAGCTGGGTTTAAGAGTAAAATAAGCATTTCTTCTTGAAACAACTTGCTAACTACATTCTATCAGTTTAGCACAGTCACAGCTATTAAGGCATTTAGCAGCCCAGCATCCCCTAAGAGTGATCTTTCTAAATTGCAAATGTGATTGCATGGCTCCTTATTTGGGATATGCTGGCCAGAAGTTACTTTTCAGGCTTACTGGCAGGCCTGACAGTCGGGTGGCATTTCCCAGCACCCTGAATTGGCTGGTCTCCATTTCAGTTGGTTTAGATCCGTGTCACACTGGTATTAAATAGTTCGGGTATCACCCTTACTTACTAACCTCTACTTCTACCAGTATCCGGATGGCACTAAGTCAAGTCATTCCAGGAAACACATCATGCATTCATGCCTTTTGGGCAGCCTGGATGATCTTTAACTCTCCTTGTCTTCCAGTTCCCTCAGCTCTGTGAAATCTTCCCTAACCTCATCTTCTCCTCTCTTTTCCCACCCTACGCATCGTTAGTCATTTCCTCCTGATTTCACAGGATTGTACACAGACTAATGAGACGAGACATAAATCCTCCCTCCCCAGCCAGGGAAAATGAACCCACAAAGAGGCCAAATCAATATCTTCAGAAAAAAATAATGAACCAGGGAAGTTAGTCCTTCTTGGAAGAGACACAAAGGGGTGGGGTGTCCTTCCCATTCCCTTCTGTGCTGTTCTTGGGAGGCACTTGATAGCTTCCAATTGAGCATGGCCAGAGGTAGGGAAGTCATTGGTTTTGAAATTTATTCTTTGATGATTTCATAATCATTATATATATATATATATATATAATACAATTTGGTCACATTCTCCTCCATCATGCTCTCATACCCCCTCCAGTCTTTGCTGAATCCCTTCTCCTTTCCAACAAGTACCCCTCTACTTTGATGTCTGCAGTGGGTCTAACATTAAAGTTCAGCAGTAGCTCATTGTTTTCTTGCAGAGGGACAAGGAGATAGCCAAGAGAAAAGGCCTGGGTATCTCTGAGTGCATGCACCACTTGCTTAATTTAGGAAAAATTCCTAGGAAGAGCCATTGTGGGGAGCTGGAGAGCATTCAGCAATGGAACCCAGTTCTAGCAAAACTAAGTCCCAGCAGGGCATGAACTGAGTCTGGGAAATGATCCTGGAGTTTTTCTCTGAGGGTCCCTCCATGATGTTTTCAGGTAGGGATCAATGCAGTTTTTCCTGACGTCAGAGCAATGGACTGAAACACACACTAGGCTCTCTCTAGAGGTGGGTGTGTTCAACTGCTGGCTTGATGTCTGATGTCATGTAGAGGACTCGAGACGAATGGGAGAGTGGAGGTAGAAGGGAGTGTGGGGACGTGGCCAAAGTACATTGTGTTCTTGCCTGGAAATGGCCCTATATATAACCGTATAACAGTAAAAATAATGAGGTGAACACTGGTAGTTTTCAGATTTTTTTCCTTCATCATAGCATATTTTATTGCTTAAAAATTTTTTTTAATTACATTGTATACAGGTATGAAATTCTCAAAGAATGAATTAAAAAGAATAATTCAAAAATATGTAAATTTCAGAACTGAAATTTTTCTTTATTTTTTGTCTAAATAAAGCAAGGCTGAGGGCAAACGTTATGAATACACATTTGTGTGGAAGAAGTCGGGTCCTGTAGTACTCTGAGATTACAAATTAGGTAACGCCATTATAGCTGCTGATTTATGGTACAAGGGAAGTACAGATTCCCGTAATGACTTCCCAGATGTTTTGCCCTCTAAAAGGGCACATGTCTTGGTTCTGGATGTCATAACACAAACATCATTAGAGCACCAATCACTGAAGGCTCCTTACATGTAAGGCACTGAGTAAACACTTGACTTATATTTTCACATGGACTTCCTTTTAGCTAGATACTAAAATTAGCACAGTGTTACAGACCAAGGAGCCAGGCTGTAGCAAAGAAATCTTTTGTGTAAGATCATGCAGTTATCCTGGGGCTGATGTCAGAACCTGAACTCAAGTCTCAGGCCTTAAACAACCAAACAGTATTGTCTCACTAGAGGAAGGTGGGCTCTTAGGATTAATGATTAGCCCCAGGGATGCAACTAACAAGTGGGGATGTTAGTGTTTGGTTGAAATGAAAGTATACATAGAGTGTTTAATTCAACATGAAAACAGCCCCCTCTCTTCGAAAGGACCTCAGTTCTAGAACCTCAGTTCTGACTACATGCAACCTATGTGTGTCTTCAATAGCATACAGACACCTAGGAGACAAGCCTGTGCCACTTAATCCTTGTGTTTTGTCACTTAGAACTGCATGTATCTATACTGGAGACTTAATGAACATTTGCTAAGTAAATTATTGAATGACTGTATTCTATTATGTTTGTCTCTGAAGAGTTTATAATGAGGTAGGAATGATTAAAAGTTGAGCATGCAAATACACACACATACACACATGCACACACACGCACCTACTAATACAATAGAAGTGAGCTAAAATACATTGAAGACTATCTATCAGCCATTCCACATTATTATAAAGCAGAAAAGTTAGCCTGCGTACAAGAAAAATTTTGTAAAAATAGATTGCAAATTTGTTTTCAATAATAAAAATTGAGAACAACATTAATGTACATCAATGAAGGCATGAAGAAGTACATGTGAGTTTACTAGCTCAATGAGATGCTATACTGTGGTAAAATAAATGGCACAAAACTAGATGTATAACACAGCTGGCTCTCAAACACAACAAACACAAATAATGGTAATGGTAGCTAATACTTATATTTAACACTTATGCTGGGAATTACTTTATATTGTTTGAATGTATTCATTCATTTTGTCCTTACAACAATCATTTAAGGATAGAATCAACAACAACTCCACCTTGGAAAGAAGAAGCTGATGAGAATAGCTGTATCTGACATAATTGCTAAAACGTTTAGAGACAATTGCTAAAATGTTTCAGCAAACTCCAAAGACTATAGTTTAAGGATATCTGCATGTGTAGTAAAAGTATAAAAATATGCTTGGGAATTAATAAACACAAGGAGGAGGGACATGGGACCAGAGAGGTGAATAGAAGGAAAGCAAATCCAAATATAATGCTTCATTTTATAAGTCACGTGACTGGTACATAGATTTGCATGTGGCTGTGTTAGGCGTTGTTGGATGTTGTTCCTCAGGTACCATCTACCTTGATTTTTGTTTGCCGTGTCTCTCACAGGTCTGCAACTTGCCAATTTGGCTAGAGTGGTGGGCTTGTGAGCTCCAGGGACTCCAACTCCCCAGTGCTGGGATTACAAGCATGCACCACCATGCCTGGCTTTTTTTTTTATTTTATCATGAGTTCTGGGGATCATAACCTCATGCTTACAAGGCTAGTATTTTATCAACAAAGTTATGTCCCTAGTTCAGTATATAGATTTTTTTAAAATTATACTTTCAGGCTGGAGAGATGGCTTAATGATTAAGAGTACTGGCTGCTCTTGCAATGACCCAGGTTCCATTCCCAGCACCCACATGACAGTTAACAACCATGTGTAAATCCAGTTCTAGGGGAATCTGATGCCCTCTTCTGACCTCCATGTGTATTACATGACATGGGTGTACTTACATACATATAGGCAATATACTCATACACATTAATATTTTTTTTTGGTCTTTTTGAGACAGGGTCTCCCTGTAGTCCCAGCTGGCCTAGAGCTCACTCTGTAGACCAGGATGGCCTTGAACTCACAGAGATCCACCTGCCTCTACCTCCCGAGTGCTAGGATTAAAGGCATGTGCCACCACACCTGTCACATATAAATTTTTAAAAAGCTACCTAAAAAACAATTACATGGAGCCTACTGTGGTGGCACATGCCTTTAATCCCAGCACTCAGAAGGCAGAAGCAGTGGACCTCTGTGAGTTCAAAGCCAGCCTGGTCTATAGAGCGAGCTCCAGGCTAGCTGCTGGGCCTAAAGGGAGACCCTGTCTCAAAAAAAAAAAAAAAAAAAAAAAAAAAAAAGAAAACACTGCCCAAACAAAACCCCCCCACAACAATTATACCATTTTCTATATCTGAACTATTTTATAACAAAGAAAGTGATCTTTCAGCAGAATCTGAGCTCTGTGGCCGTGGCTGGGAAACAGGGAGATGCCAACCCTTCTGCTTCAGTGACCGAATGGACCAGTTGGCTGGCAGCCAGGGCTCTCTTCAGGCTGTGGGTATGTGAGGGCCTTTGTTATACAAAGGCAGATTGGCTGTGTTTACAAACATGATGGGTAACTGAGCTTTGGGAAAAGGATGAGAACTTTCTGCATCTCAAAACCAAGACAATGAGTGGCTGATAATAAATAACTGGTTGATGAATAAAACTTATTCAGCTGTACACCAGAAAGGCCAGGCCCGGTGTAAGACCACAGCTGGCCCAGTTTCCATGCAACTGTAGCGTTGGTTCTGGCTAGCCCAAACTCTAGCTGCTCCCTCAGACCAAGCTGACTCCCTAGATGTAATCTGAGCTTGGCTTCAGTCTTTTCCTCACACTACTACCTTCTTCTCCAGGGACTCACTGTGGGTGGCCACACTGCAGGACCAGTTCACTCTCTGCTTTACTGCCTCAAGTTTGAATCCGAAAATGGTCCGACTCAAAAGTCTGGACTATTCACCAGAGCCTCTACGGGCAGCAGTGACAGCTCCTTGCTTTCCCAATTGCATACTCAAGAGAAGCAGAGGAAAGAAAAGAAAGTCTGCTAAAAGTGAGAATCTGATACGGAAGCAGCTTAAGTACCTGTGGATGGATGAGTGGATACAAACATACATACATACATACATACATACATACATACATACATACATACAAACATACATACATATGTGCACATGTGAGTATGTGTGTAGATTTATATATTATTCAGATCTAAAAAGAAGGAAATAATCCCATTCATGACAACGTGGATGAACCTGGAGGATATTATGCTGAGTAAAATATGCCAGACATAGGAAGATAAATACTGTTTTCTCACTTTTAACTGAAGTGTAAAATTTCAGTTTCAGAAACTGAAGGCTGAATGGTAGTTGCCAGAAGTGGGGGGCTAGAAGGATGTTGATTAAAGGGTACAAATTTAGTTACAAGATAAGGAATCTCTGGCTACCTACCACAAATGCAACATTGTATAGTTGAAATTTCCTAAGAGAGTAGATCTTAATGTTCTTACCACAACAATGCCTGGATGGGTTACCACTGAGGGGCTGGATGTGCTAATCAGCTTGGTTGTGGTCACCATTTTACAATATATTACATGATTGACGTCATCACATTGTAGACCTTCAATATATATAATTTGTATTTGTTAACCATGTCTCAAAAAATAAAGCTGTAGAAAAATAGAAGGGAAATAAGCATCTGCTTAATGGCGCATTGAGTGGAAAGCTCTGCTCTGTCAGCATACAGGGACGCCTAGAGGTCGAGCCAGCAGAGATAGCCTGCATTGTCGTCTCATCCTCTGGTTCTACCAGTCCGATCTTGGACAAACCATCTAGCTCCCTAAACTCAGTTTCCTCATCTGTAATGCAGAAGTCACATTGGCCATTATCTATCATTTACTGAGTGTTCACTGTGCGTCTGGCCCCATGTTCAGAACTTTGAAATAGAATCTCACATCCTCCTCCTAGTAACTCTAAGAGGGAAGCCAGAGAGTTTATTCCTGTGATCCTGCTAATGAACTGTGGAGGGATTTTAATTGAGGCCTGTTGCTCGAGACTGTTATAACTCTAGACTTTAAAGTGTTTCACAAATGCTGTTTTCACTACTCATGCGGAGGTCAGAAACTAATCTCAACTAGTCAAAATATTTTTTTCCTGTTACCTTTAAAATTTTTTTTTTAATTTTTATTTTTTATGTGTATGAGTATACTGTCTGCATGTAGGTTGGTGCACCTGCATCGTGCAATACCTCAGAGGTCAGAAGAGGGCATCAGATTCCCCTGGAACTGGAGTCAAAGACGGTTCTTAGCCACCACATGGGTGCTGGGAATGGAACCCGGGTCCTCTGCAAGAGCAGTCAGTGCTCTTAACCGCTGAGCCATCTCTCCAGCCCCTCTTTTGCCTTCTTGAGACATGGTCTCCCCATAGCTCTAGCTGACCTGAAACTCACTATGTGGACTAAGTTGGCGCCCATCTCACACAGACCCACCTGCCTCCCCTGCCCAAGCCCTGGGCTTAAAGGTGTTGGCCACCATGCCCAGCTAAAACATCCTCTTTTGAACTGACCTTACTTGGGATTAATAGACAAGGGCTAGATTAAGTTTTTCTGGGAGTGTAGCAGCCCTTTTGGTCCATATGAGCAGACTGGGGACTTGTTTTCTTTCTATCTGGGCCCTTGGTAAACTGACTAGATAGTAAGGGCTCCCTAATGGAAAAGCATCCATCTCTGAGAGGCCCTGGTCTCCCAGTTCTCATGGTGTGTGTGGGGGGGTCTTACCTTGGGACTCAGTTCCTTGGCTTTCTGCTTCTTGGTAATGGTCACCAAAAGGCATCTAAGGACTTTCCCCCAAAACATTTCCCTGAGCTAAATGCCCTTGAAATAAATCTTTTCAATAGCTTCATTGTATCCTACTAACTAAAAACAGTTCCACTCATTTCTGTTATATTATAGTTTTAAATATTGTATTAAATATTAAGAGGTTGGAACTCCCAGTTGCACACTCCTTCAAATAAATCGAACTCTTTTTTATGTCTAAAATATTAAATCATGTCACATGTAACCACAAAAAGTTTTAGGACTTTTGGCTACAGCCAGAATACAGTCATTATGAAAATTCCATGTGTATAACACACACACACACACACACACACACACACACACACACGTTAGCATGAAAAACCAAGACCTATGATCTTTAGCTGGCAGTCCATTTGAGACCTTTTGGGAAAAGCAAGCTTTTATGATTTTCAAATGTCAAAATCAGAACTTATGAGCCATTATTCCACATGAATAAATGTCAATTAGCTTCTGTCCACATTTAGATCTTACACATATTTTAAAAATATTTTATTTTTTTTATTTAAGTGTATGAGCGTATTGTCTGAATGTATGTATTTGCACCCACGTCATTCAATGCCCACAGAGATCAGAAGAGGGTGTTGGATCCCCTGGATCTGGAGTTACAGATGGTTGTTAGCCACCATGTAGGTTTTGGGAACCAAACCTGGGTCCTCTGCAAGAGCAGTGCTCTTAACCACTGAGCCATCTCTCCGGCTCCCTTACACATATTTTTAGGGCCATGTTTTGAGATGCTATAGCCTCTGGATAACTTGATTCATGGACTTCTAGAGCTGGTTGCTCCTTGAGAAATCATTTAGTATGGAATGCTCACATTTCTGATGAACAGGAATTGATGGTTCAAAAACAACTGTAGCATAGTTTCTCCCATTCGTGGACTACACACTGTATTCTCAGGAGCTATTCTAAGCACTTTACACATATTAACAAGTTTTTGTCCTCCCCAAGTCTTTCAAAGGAGATACTGCTATTATTTCCACTTTATAGTTATAAAAATAGACACACTAGAGTGAAATAAGATATTGAAGGTCCAAATCCAGGTAGGAGCATTCGTTTACCATTCACTTCTCTCTGCTGATAGACGTAGAAAGAGAGGCTTTGAGGCAGAATGAGTCATTCAGTATCACAGAGCCACAATGAAGAGCCCACCTCTATCTGCGAGAGGCCTTGCCTTTGTGCGGCCGTGGCAGTGTGGGAGTCTGATGGCCTCTGAGTGGCCGTGGGATTCTTCTTTCTTCCTTTCCACCTCCACACTCAGATTGTTAAGCCTCTTCTCTTAGTGGTGCTGTAGCTTGAGGGCTGGGAACTAGACTCAACTCATAACTCTTGTTCTCCAGGATTTATTTATGTAATCACCTCCTGTTGTTACAAGATATATTTGTAGTGGTTTAAGAGCATATTCCTTTGCAAAGTTTTTTTTTTTTTAACATCAGCAGCAACAACAAACCCAGAAACATCTTAATTGCATGGAATGTATGGAGAAGAAGAAAGTAAAACTGTGGATATGGCCACCCAAGGACAACCACTGTTGACATTTTCAGATTTCCTCTAGTCACTTTGAGACAATGCATACATTGTTAGTTGTGACTAAAAAGAATACAATATTATATTCTTTATCTCAACTAAATACTGTCCATATTATTACCCACTTTTGTAAACATCTTCGAAAAAAAGTCCATAATAAACCAGTTTGCACATGTGCTATAATTTACTTAACTATGTTCCCGTCGTTAAGCAATTATGTGATTTTAAATGTTTCATTATGGCAAATAACAGTCAACTTTTCCTGAACAAACCTTTTGTGATATTAAAGCTTACTTCTCTTAGAAAGAGTTCTAACATGAAAATACCGGAACTTCTTTTCACTTGAAACAATAATTCATTATGAACTTAGTGCTGACGTTAATTCTCAAGCTGTTAATTATCATTACAAAAATATGCAAGTCATCATGGAATTTTAAATTAGTGTCACACTTTTTTTTTTCAAGTCATGCCAAGATTCTAGTTCATACATTGGCAGAACCTAAAATAAATATGCATCCTTAAGCATGCTGATACAACTGCTGCAGATTCACATGAGCAAGGTCCTTGGAGCCGAGAAGACTCTGTCTCCGTATGGTCATGCGCCTCCTCCCTTGGCTCTTAACATCTTTCTGCCCCCCCCCCTTGAGGGACTAACTTGACTTGATAGACCTTAATATAAATGACAGAATGCATGAAATTCGGTAGGGGGGTAAGGGAGGGAGTATAAACATGATTAAGATGTTTTGTATGAAATACACAAAAATTCAATAAAAATATACAAAAATGCATCTTCATATCATAGACAAGTATATTGCTCAGCACTCATAGAAGAAGCTTCTTTTTGCAACAGATGGAAACCAACACAGAGTTCCACAGTTGGTCAAATTCACAAAATAATTGGCTGGGAGACACAGCCCTAAGCAATATATTTTTTTATTTTTTTAATTTTATTTATTTTTTTATGTGTATGAATGTACTGTCTGCATGTAGGTTTGTGCACCCATGTCATGCAATGCTGCAGAGGTCAGAAGAGGGTGTCGGATTCCCCTGGAACTGGAGTTAAAGAGGGTTCTCAGCTGCCATGTGGGTGCTGGAGATCGAACCTGAGTCCTCTGCAAGAGCAGTCAGCGCTCTTAACCGTTAGGCCATCTCTCCAGTCTAGCAATATATATTTAATGCAACCTTTACACATAAGATGAATACATCTTTCAACTCTCATCAGAGAGGTTTCCTTATCAGGAGCTGGTGATTAACATAAACTCACAACTGGGCCACTGTGCAGAGAACCAGAGGACACCTATTTCAAACTTCTGTATCACAAAACTCGGGGATCTTGGGGGAAGATGGGGCAGAAAGATTATCAGAGCCAGAGGTGGTAGATGACCACGAAGAAACAGAGTTTTCCAGATAGCCGGTCAGTTGCCAGATAAAATCCCAGCATAGATATGGAAAGGTGGGTAAGAAACCCTGACCCAACCTAGGAAACTTCTGGCAAGTGATGGCTGCTGGGAGGGGGAGAGACAGTGTCTTAAAGGGATGGGACTCTTGGTGGGCTGATCAGCTTCCAGTGGATGGACCCATGCTGAGGGACAGGTGGGGATGTGAAGCAGATTGGAGAGCCCATATTGTATATACAGTGGAGCACATTGAATTAGGCGGGGGATGTGGGCAGAGGAGAAAGGGCTCTAAACATCATCAAATTGTATTGTATGAAAGTCACAAAAATATAGACTAGCAAGTAGAAACATGTGCCAGGTATGTGGGTGCATGCCTGTAGTTCCAGAACTCAGGAGGCTGAGACAGGAGAACTGGGAGTTCCAGGCCAGGGTGGGTTATACAGTGAGAACCCGTCTCAAAACAATAGCTTAGTCTAATTATTAGAAAAATAAAATCAGACAAATAGAATTGGAGGAAGGCCTGCAGAACACCTGGCTAGTGCTCCTCAAGACATGAAAAGTAAGAACAGTTTACGACACCGTCACAGACAGCACACTGAAGTGTGCTGTGACCTACTGCACTGAGTCCCGGAACAAAAAAGAGAAATCGTGAAAAAACTATTGAAATTCAAGTAAAATCTGGATTTTAATTAACAGTAATATACCAACATCACTTTCGTTAACAGTAATATACCATCACTTTAGTTAACAGTAATAAATCAACATCACTTTAGTTAACAGTAATATAACAACATCACTTTAGTTAACAGTAATATACCAATCTCACTTTAGTTAACAGTAATAAACCAACATCACTTTCTCAGCTTTGAAAAATATACCTGGAAAATCTTTTTTTAATATTTTTTATTTTTATTAAACTTTTTCACACATCATACATCATTTCTCAATACGATTTAGACTCACTTCCCTTTCTATGCCCCCCACCCCACCACCCCACCCGAGTTCATGAATTCTGCCATACATGGTGTTGCATCTTTTTTCTGAGTCTTTTCAGAGTTTTAGACCTGGAAAATCTTAATTCATGGAAACTTGGTAAGAGATATATGTGAATTCTCAGTACTATCTTGAATATTTTTCTAAAAATCTAAAATACTCCAAGATAAAAACCTTTTAAAGAGAGTCAGAACAAAGAGCACGCAGTCCAGTTTGGTTTGTAGGCTTGAAGCTGAGCTTTATCATAGCTGAGCAGACTTGAACAATTGTTTCTTTGAGCTTCAGTTCACCCATTATGTATGAAGAAAATTACCTATGGCAGAGGGCTATACATCACAACAATGATGACATAGATTTACTTAACATTATTGCTGGCAGAATGTAAACATCATTAATTTAGTTTGAGGGTGCTTTTTTATGTTTTACAGTTTCCTCTATGGCAACCAGGAATCTTATAAAACAAAAATATAGATTTATGTATGAAGTGGAAAGTTAAACATCCTTGTTCAATTCTAGATTCACCATAAAGGAACTGTTACACGGATCTGGAAATGGTAACTGATGAGAGACTCAGGGTCATCGCTCTCATTTTCTATGTAGTTACTGGGTCATTTCCCAAGAGTAGGTGTAGTGAGAAGATGCAGGATTCTGAAGAAACTTCATATTCTAGCTCTGACTGCCCCAGACACCCACGCTTACAAATGTCCATTGTAAGACATGGAAATCCTTTCATTTGGGTTGCTTAGAAAAATAATCTGGCAGAGAATTGAAAATGGTCTCTGCTTGGCTTCTATCCAAAGGCAAATGATTTTAGTATGAAAGTCTAAGGAAAATCATTTAACCACGAGCTATGTGAGAAGGAAAGGAAAAATAACCAAAGAATAAAGAAAAACATACTCCAGCTTTTTCACATATAAAATTTCTTTTTTTGGGTGGTGCGGAACTGCAGCACAGAAGTGAAACCTGGTCTGTCTGAAAGTTGGACTCTAAATAACAAAAGCAAAATCAGTAATTCAAAATCTCAAAACGATTCTGAGATGTTATGATATTAAAGTAGAGTAGGAAACTGAATGGGCATAACTGAAACCCACTATTTACTATCACCAGTCCTAGAGTCTGGGACTTGCTGTGTGACTTTTCCCAAGGCATCTATTTTTATTTACCCTGGACACAGGGTAAAAACAGACCATAAGGAATTCTATCCAAGTCCCACCTGGTGAATCAGTGGGTCTCCTGGGGTTTCTTACAGGGGCATGGCTGACCTAGGTAGCTACATCACCAGAAAGACCCCACCCCGGCATGGGTGATAACTCACGAAAGCCATATTATGGTGCTTCTTCTTCTTCTTCTTCCTTTTCTTTCCTTCTTACCTCTTTCTTCCTTCTTCTTGGTTCTTTCTTCCTTACTTTCTTCTTTCTTATCTTTTTTTTTTTTTTTTTTTTTTTTTTGTCTTTTCAAGACAGGGTCTCTCTGTGGCCCCAACTGGCCTGGAACTCACTCTGTAGACCAAGCTGGCCTTGAGCTCACAAAGGTCCACCTGCCTCTGCCTCCCAAGTGCTAGGATTAAAGGCTACTAGTGCTTCTTGTATCACTTTTGGGCAGCTACAGCAGAGAAAAGCCTCCTCTGTCGCAGCTTATATTGCCTCTGATAAGGGCCTTGTGAGTCTTGCAAGTTTCATGAGCTTTCTCCCTCCTTCCATGAGGGAATGATTCAATCTGGAGGAAATAGCTACACAAGGCTTGAGTGCAAATCTACATAAAGGATAGAGCATCATAAAGTACCTAATGTAAATCACCTCAGTTCAGTTTCCTTATTCTAAAAACTGTGGCCATAGCTACATAACAAGACCCTAAGGAGTTAATATAAAGAAAGATTAGATGAGGTAATACATGTGGAGATTGTCCACACAAAGCTAACACACAGGAGGTGATGAAGAAATACCAATGATGGCTTGGTGAAGAGTTCTTACAGCTCTTGCACAGGACCCAAATTCCATTCCCAGCACCCACGCCAGGCAGCTTATGGCTGCCTGTAACTCTAGGGTATCTGAGACCCTCTTCTGGCCACTGCAGGTACCTGCATTTACCTGCAAATACAGTCACACACACCTAAACATCATTCAAAACTAAAAAAATAAGGAATAGCAGCAGAGTCTGAATATAAATACAGATGACCTGGCCAAATATGTGACCTTATTAAAGAATGTGTTATCTTGTTGATAGAAAGAGCTTTTCCTATGAAAATTTATAAGGTAGTACTGAAACCGCATACTAAAGTTTTGGATTGAGGATTAAACATCTGGTATTGATTAACATCAATTTCTTTTGGCTGCCAGATTTGACCTTTCTTGCTGGTGTGATCCTTTTGGGAAGCAGGGAGAGAAGGAAGGGTGTGGACCCAGTACCATTAATTAGGGCAAAAAAATTCATCTTTTGGGTGTGAGTCTGATTAGTCTATTAGAGAGTCCATGTAATTCATAGCAACAAAGCATTTATCCAGGGGATATGCTTTTGCATGCAAATATATTTTCTGTCGTAATTAATTTTACCCTCTTAGGGCTAAATTTTAATGTTTTTAGATAAAAATTAAAAGGAAAATACTTTGTTATCTGTTTCCTGCTCCAGATTACAAACATATGTCTTGTCTTCCCTTAAATGAACAGCCCTGAGCACAGAACCTGGCATCTACTAGATGCTCAGTAAATGCTTATTAAAGTGAAGCATCTGAGTCACATTCCTGACCTTAAGCAGAGGTAACGGATGTGATCAACCTTATCTTCAAGTCTGCACTCATTATTCTGAGCATAACAACTGTATATCATTTCATGCACATGAAGCCCTTTGAGGCAATCTGCTTTCACAAAACAGTTTCAGATGTGATCTTTTAATTTTTTTTTAGCTTGCTTTTGAAGTTTTCTACCCCCTCTCTTGCTGAAAAGGCAGCAGCCATTGTGAGTAGCCTTATCCTTTGGAGTTCGCTTTTCTCACATGTTGTACATCGGAAAACGAGGAGCCAACTGCTTAGAATCATGCCTAAAAATCATAGTATAGAAGCTTTTTTTCAAGGGACACCAGAACGAGTATGTGAACTCAAATCTTGGTGTTGGTAAATGAGCCCCTTCTCCACCACACCCTACATTAGTGGAGAATGCTGATTACTTGTTGAGGAACAGTGAGTTATTTAAGCAAGTCATTTTCACTTGTACGCGGATGCCTCTGCTAAAAAGGGATTGTCTTTATTTCCTTAAAGAGGGATAGGCATACTCCCACCAGGATGCCACTTCTGGGAGTTCATTTTTGCTACTTGTTTGCTTTTATATAATAACATCCTTTTTCTGTTCAAATATTCTAAAATTCAGACTCTGCTAAATTCTCCAACCTCTGCCCTCCACAGCTTTTGCCCAAGTTCCTGAGGTTTTACCAGATGGGCTTCATCTGACCCCAAGTTCCTTCTCTCAGAACATTTTTCCTTCAAGAGAGTGAGGCTTCTCATGCTTGCGACTCGCTAAATAAGGCATAGGGCCCAAGCTCCTGACCAGGCAGGCCTCTTCTAGAGTGAGGTCTGGGTTGGGATCCAGGGGTCGGTTATCTTGGAGAACTCTTCCAGGACATTCAGTTAAGGGCTTAGACCATAACATTTCTGTGTTGAGTCCAGATCAGAAAATAAAGACCACCTATTTATGTCATCTCCAAATCTCTCCACGATGGCTTTGGGGAAATTGTTTGTGTACTTGATATATTCATTTTCCAGCCTAACACAATGTTCTTTGAGGTTAATAAGAGGAGAAAACCATCACTTTCAGCAATTTCAATCTAGGTTTGAAGCCAACAGAAAGAAAACATTGCTTTTATTGGCACAAAATTCATGAGACTGAAGAACAATGAAGGTTAATTGCACCATTTTTAAAAGAAGTCCCCTCCCCTTGGTCCTAGCTATTTTATAAGCATGATTCTCAGAATTCTTAAACAAAAATATAGAACTTTGAATTACTGATACTTGGCTTGACAATTTCTCTTGCGTAATCAACAGGCTTTGACTGGTGTTATCACCTTAGAAAGACTTTATTTATGTGGTTTTTCCTCTTAAAGTACTTTTTTTTTTTTTGTCTTTTAAGACAGGGTCTCCCTGTAGTCCCAGCTGTCCTGGAACTCACTCTGTAGACCAGGCTGGCCTTGAACTCACAAAGATCCGCCTGCCTCTGCCTCCCAAGTGCTAGGATTAAAGGCATGCACTACCACTAAATTCTTTTTTCTTTTCTTTTATTGAGGGGTGGGGGCAAGGTCTCCCTGTGGAGCTCAGGGTGGTTAAAAACAACTTTTTGATGCTCTATGAGTACTAGGATTATCAGTGTGTGCCACCATGCCTGGGTCTTCAAAGCACTCTTGAACCCAGCACCTCCCCTCTTCCTTCTTTCCCCTTCTCATCCTTCCTGTCTCCATTCTTTCCATATTTTATAACAAATTCCCAAACTTTAAACTGTTTTGATAAATAGGATTGTGTCTAAATTCCAGCTGACCAAAAACTCAAGTTAATAACAAAGACTTAGAGGGTTTTCTGGACAAGCAACATTCAAAATCATAATTATAATTCAGATTAAAAAATGGAAGAAGGAAGGTAAGCATGAGAAATACATTTTTATATAAATACAACCCAAGTTGGTCTTCAAACCTGTGATCCTCCAGCCTCAGCCTCCTAACTGCAGCGATGACAGAGGAGCACCACCACGCCCAGCTCTTCGAATGAACTTTTTCCCCCCACTCAGAACATGGTCTATTTCATGGTTAATCCAAATCTGTCCAACGATTGTTATCACAGTTGAATGAACTTTCATATAAACCAAAATGAATCTTTACAGCAGAAATTAAAAATTTTTCCTCTTAAAAAAAGTTGTTCAGGAACCTTTTAGGATAATGTAAGAAGTCTAGAAGTGATAAGAAAGTTTCAATTGGAAATCAACTTCAAGCAGTTGTTGATGGATGCCTGGGGTGCTGTGTTGCTTATTAGATCAAGTCATGTAGGCTCACTGAGGCATGTAAGGATTGATTAATGATGCCTGCCTTGGTCAGGGGATGACAAGGGCACTGTAGGACTTGTGGAAGGACATGTGTGGAAGAATATATTCCAGGTGCTTGTCACTCATCTATTCCAACCCATAACTTAATAAAGGATAGATCTTTGGAGACAGAGATGTTAAGTGTTTGCCAATGGTCATACAGAATTTTGTGACAGCTAGAATTAAAGTACAGCAGTTCTGGCTCTCATTTTAAGATTCTTCTATCAATGGGAGTCATTAAGAAACATATGTTTATTTTTAAACTCTCAATTTTTGATGAATTTTGAATATATCATTCCTAAAAGTGCAAGTCAAATATCTACAAGCTGTGTATTAAGTGGTCTCATTTTCAGTTTTATAGCACGGAATACTGTGATTAGTAATGTAAAATAATATATCTAAATATATTTAAATATTTAAATTTATAGCAATATATTTAAAAACCATTGTTGGTTTTAAAAAACTGATTCAGGTGTCCCTTGAGTGATGTACTTTATTTTGTTTTGTTTTGTTTTGGTCTTTTCAAGACAGCGTCTCCCTGTAGCCCCAGCTGTCCTGGAACTCACTCTGTAGACCAGACTGGCCTTGAACTCACAAAGATCCGCCTGCCTCTGCCTCCCAAGTGCTAGGATTAAAGGCGTGCACCACCACGCCTGGTGAGTGATGTACTTTAAATGTTGGGGAGCTGCTGTGTCAGAATCAGTTATCTGCCTTCTGTTTTGTCCATAGCTTATGCTTGTTCCTGTTGTCAAAACTGTCCCCTCTCTTGCCCCACACAAATGGCATGGTACATGCTCATATATTATAATGAACAACTTAATTTTGGGGGTCTTTTGAAACAGGGTCTCCCTGGAGCCCCAGCTGCCCTGAAATTTGCTATGTAGACCAGGCTGGACTTAAGCTCACAAAGGTCCGCCTGCCTCTGGCTCCCGAGTCTGAGTGCCAGGATTAAAGATGTGTGCCACTACACCCTGCGGAGAGAGTTGACACTTTCACTTGAAGTGCTATGAAATATGTAGATTCTCTTTTTAGCACTCGGGAGGCAGAGGCTAGTGGATCTCTGTGAGTTCAAAGCCAGCCTGGTTTACATAGGGAGCTCTAGGCCAGCTGGGACTAAAAGGGAGACCCTGTCTCAAAAAGACCAAAAAAATGTATTATTTTTATTATTTTATGCATATTAGTGTATTACCTGCATGTGTGTAAGTGCACCCATGTCATACAATGGCCACAGAGGTCAGAAGAGGGCATTGGATCCCCTGGAACTGGAGTTACAGATAGTTGTTAGCTGCCATGTGGGTGCTGGGAATCGAACCTGGGTCCTCTGCAAGAGCAGTCAGTGCTCTTAATTGCTGTGCCATCTCTCCAGCCCCGATTCTTTTGACAATCAATACACCACAACACACAGAACCCAGTAGAAACAATATGCTTACCGTATCAACATCAGTGACACCAGTCTTTTATTCTGTCCCTTCCGAATGCTCTGTTTAACCAGATTATCGGAACTGCTACTGTTCAGAAGAATGTCCAAGACATCCAATTACAGGAAACTACCTAAAGTCAATTTCACTGGCTTTATATATTTACTTATTTCTATTTTATGTATATGTTTGTCTACATGTATGTATGTACATCGTGTGTATGCTTGGTGCCCAGCCCCAATTTCATTGTTTTTAAGATAATCTAAGTAGAAAAGTTAGCTTGGGATCCCGAATCATTAGATTTTATTAGCTGGTTAGAGGTATTCTGAGTGAATGTGTTGGTGACACCTACCACTCTTCTGGCTTTTCCTGTGTTCTTCTGATGCCCTTGAAACTTCTATTTTGGCATCAGTGGAAGAGAAAAAAAACAAATGGGATACTCTGAGGACCAGGCTGTGAAGTACCTCATACCCTGTCATGGGAGGGAGATTTACTAGGGCACAGAGAGAAGAGAGGCGTCATGTAGCTCTGCTAGTCTATCAGCTCCGTGGTGGGGTGATGGGGCAGGACATAAGAAAGGAGAGTGCTCTGAGGTGATGGGGTACCATTTAATTATCTCTAAATTTGTTAGAAGGAATATTTACCTTTTTGCAGTATTTTAAACAAAAAATTTTCTTTATTATGCTCATGGAAGGAAATTTAAATACTTGAAAAGTATTTGGGACAAATGCCCCCTCTCACCCCAAGTGAATCCCTATCCCCGTGCCAAATTCTTCACTGGACTCTACCTGTAGTTAACAGAATGTCTTTTGTTTTGTTTGGAGATGAGCTCTCTGGGTTTGCTGAGTACAGAGTGCATTTTTTTTTTCATGCAGAATGACCAAAGAATAGAGAGGTATAGCTGATCACATTTCCTGGATAACCTGAAGGCCATTAAGAAACATCTCACTTGTTCAAAATGTAGAGAAGAGCAATGAGTTCACACGCCTCACACATATCGTTAGGAACCACATTGTAGCTGACTGGTAAAGTTCACGACTGGGTAGAATATGGCCATTGAGATGAAACAGACTGGGGTGTGTATCTCAGCTCTGACCGGCAGCCGTTGCCTTAACTTTCCTATGGTATGGATCCCTCTTCCATTTATTCAGCCATGCAGCAAACATTTATTAAGAGCTTCTTATTTGCCAGACCTCAAGGCAGGCCCAGGGGAGCCAAGGTCTGCAGAAACAGACCCAGTCCCTACCCTCAGGAAGCCAGTATATTGAGAGCAAGTGAGATGCCGGACTAGACTCACAAGGAAAAATGCAGGCTGAAGGCAGGATAGCGCTGTGTTAAGAACACAGACCCTGGAGTGAGACTGCCTGCGTTCAAGGTCAGTCTCACTCTTCTACTTTCTGGCTGAGTGTCCCACTGAGTAAGTTATATCATTTATCTCTGCGTTAGTTTCACCACCTGTAAAGTGAGGGTAATGTGTCAAGCTCCACAGGCTTTTGTGAGGATTAAATGTTGAAAACTGCATCGAGTTGCACAGGCACATGGTTTTAATATTTTCATCAATTATGCAAATTATACAAATCATATAATTAACAAAGTGGAAGCAAATACACCATGCAATAAGGATGTGGCGGAGGGCACTGGCCTCATGAGGAGGACAGGGAAGCCTCCCTGTCCTAGTTGTTAAATCACCCACTTTTTGCTACAAACCTACTCTATTACCAGGGTTGGGTGTTGGAACCAGGAGCCTGCAAACCACAATTTTGCTTTGCAAACTGCCTTTCCGTTCAACTCTGTCAAGAGGGAACACTAGAGGGAGACGGAAGGAGAGAGAAGAGGAGGAACATGTTCTTTCCTACTTCCTGGGTGATTTCTGAGATCAGACTTGGACAGAGCTTCTCCACTGGGCAACAGCAGATCATTCCTGGGAAGACTGTCAGGAGAGTGTGCAGTTTTCCCACTATTTGTAAATTGTATCATGCCTTCCCCCAGCTGTGCCCCCTCATTGAGGCCCAGGGCTGAGCACTCTGGGCCCTTCCTCTAGCTTTACACATTTTAATAAATCTTTTTTGTGCTCTGTGGAAATGGCAGCCTCTTCCTACAACTGCAACTCATGAAAGCTTGTAAGAGTCATTAGCTTTACATCTAAAGGGCTAGATACTAAATATTTCAAATTTTGTGAACCACATGCTGTCCCTGTGACGTTTTTATCTGGAAATCTTTACAGAGGTAAAAAGCAAACAAAACCAGACCATTCTTAGCTCACCAGTCAAACAGAAACAGGCTGTGAACCGGATCTGGCCTACAGACCACAGTTTGTCAACTCCAGCTTGGAGTTTTCTTTTCTCTTTCTGTTACCTGGCTAACACCTTTTAAAATAATTGAGCACATATTAAATTATGTAATATCATTAAATCATTATTAGAGAATTAAGACACTTATTTAACAAGTCATCAGATTATGAACCTTCTGTTCCAATAGCTGCTAGACTCTGACAGATACACTAATAGGAAGGAAGATCAGGTGTCAGTAGGCTTAGGGGATAAAAGTGTCCCCAAAGAGGGAGAGAAGTGTATATACCTCAGTGGGAGGAAGTGAGGCTCCCTGTATAACAGCTATATTCAGAGCAGAAGGAGCCATCCATGTGAGGCTTTGGAGGCCATGTTATACATTCAGTTTTCTGTTTTTAAAGTCAGACAGAGTATAAGCTCATGTTCACATTTTGAAAATATCTTCATGGGTAAGATAGAGTGTGGCGACAATTAACTGGTGTAACATTTACAGAACAACCTATGAAAACCAACAGATTCTCAATACATCTCAATTTCCCACTTGTATTCCCTTTGGGTAACCATAGCTCTAAGCACCAGACTGGATTTCTGACAACACTTCAACCAGTTGGCTTGCCCTTAGTGGTGTTCAACTTTAGAAGGGTGACTCTTTCTTTCTTTCTTTCTTTCTTTCTTTCTTTCTTTCTTTCTTTCTTTCTTTCTTTCTTTCTTTCTTTTCTTCTTTTTTCTTTTTCTTTTTTTTTTGTGTGAGTTTTTGAGACAGGGTCTCCCTGTAGCCCCAGCTGGCCTGGAAGTAACTATGTAGACCAGGCTGGCCTTGAACTCACAGAGATCCTCCTGCCTCTGCCTCCCAAGTGCTTGTATTAAAGGCATGTGCCACCATGCCCGGCTTGGATGACTTTTTCAAACTGTGAAAAATCTCTCTGACCATATGCAAATAAATATTAAGTATAATTCTTTTATTAGGTATATTATCCAATTTCAAATGCAATTTTTCAATCGGGTGCACAGTGAAATTAGGAAGGTTTTGAGACCTATGTTCATGGCCAGTTGGCGAACACTGCTGATTTGTGAAGTCTCTCACTGCTTCTCCTCACTCTGAAGGATTTAGTATCAACCTCAAAATCATAGCCTTAGGACTAAGCAAATGTACTCATGGTCCTCTGACAAGGCAGATTTAGTGTGCAGCAGAAGCCTGGACACTGGACCAAAGAAAAAGCCCAGGAGGCTGAACCTGAGGCCAGAGTCTGTGTGGACCCAGCAGGCTTTGCATCAGCCTTAATGGCACTGCAGGTAAGTACATTCTCAATTTCAGACATGGGAACAAAATGGTTGTTGGAATGAAAGAGCATGAAAATATCACCGTCCCAGCAATGTTTATGCCCAGATGCCATTGGCTAAGCCCTGTGCTATGTAACTTGGGAGACTGTAAAGGGAATAACTTGTCCTTCACGAAGCATATGCTATAATGGGGGAAAATGGCGAAATATCTGGTGCTGGAATGTGACTCTGAGGAAGCTGAGAATGCAGATGGAGAGCTACGACGATGTAAGGACATAAAATAATTTCAAGCCAGTGTACAAGGAAACCTTCGGCTTCGGTAATCATCTCCTGGGCAGTGGGTGTGGCGGGTTGCTGCCCAGCCCTACAGAGCCGCACTGTCTCCCTATCTCGAGCTTCCTCCCAAAGGTACTGCGGCCACTCGAGCTTCTTCAGGAATCTGCCCCGGAGCAGCACATATTTAAGCAGCTCCAGGGTCACAACCCGAGACGCACTCTGTCTTTTCCAAGCAGTGGTTCTCAGTGCCCGTTACTCATTCCAATTACTTGGATAGGATTTTTTTTTTTGTTTTTTAAATTCTGGAGTTCAGGCCATATTTGGGCCAATTTAATCAGAACCTTTGGAAATGAGAACAGTAATTAGTATTTTTGATAAATCCTCAAATTATTACAAAGTGTGGTTCAAGTGGAGAGAAACTATTCTATGGGGAGTCTGCCTTCACTTTGTAGAATATTTGATAGAGGATTCCCCCTTCCCTGTCTCTATCATCTATCTCTTTCTCTCTCTCCCTACCCTGCTACCCCATGACAGGGACTAATTTTGAACTTGTAACCCTCTAGTCTTGGCCTCCCGAGTGTGAGAATTACAGGTATGTGCCACTAGGCTGGGTTCAGGGCATGTTTATTTATCCTTAATGAGGTTTTTGGTTACCTATCTAGGAAGCTGGCTCATTTTTAGGAACTAAAACCAAGTCAGGAAACAGATATACACACTTTGGATATGTTCAGACCAGAGTTTCAACTCCTCCACTATGTGGGACTTGACTACATTATGGAAGCCTGAGGGTAGGTATAACCTCATATGGAAAGAAGCTTCTAGATCTCATTTCTTTTGAGCGATGAAAAAAAAATCAAACATGAAGGCGTTGACTGTGGTCGTCATCTGATTATCCAGTGGGCCTGACTGGCGACTTTTTTGGGGGGGGGGAAGAGAGCCCAGGCCTGAAACTGGAGCCCCACTATCTGCCTCACCAGGTCATGGGAATGTCTAGTGTCCCGAGTTCATGTCTCTTAACTTGTATCCTTTGTCATAACATTGAGAGCAGCTGGGCTGTTTATTCCCAGAGGCGTGTCTCTGTCTGCAGGGCTTTAAAACGCATTGTAAGAGAAAGATGCAGGGCTGGTGTTCACTTATTTGTTTTCTTAAAGAAACTCTTAAAAAGTTGTTTAAAGACAAGGAACAATCTTTTCAGTTCAAGAAAGGAGGGTGACTAAATATCAAGGTTTTGACAAGACTCTCCCTCTCCCCCATGACCAAATTCCTCTTACCTGGAACTTATATGCTTATCCTGGTTATAATCTCTTTCATCACTTGGAGTCACAGGAATGTTATGAAGATAAAATCACTTAAGTTTTCCTCCATGATAGGAAAATACTAACCGTCTAATATTAAGCACAGTTGGCATTATCTTGAGTATCTTCTGAAACTAGGTGTTCCAATGTTTATTTCCAGAAGTCAGGAATGACTTACAGTGGCAGCCTTCATGCTAACCTACTAGCTGGGCTTACGGTGGTAGCCTTCATGCTAACCTACTAGCTGGGCTTACAGTGGCAGCCTTCATGCTAACCCACTAGCTGGGCTTACAGTGGCAGCCTTCATGCTAACCTACTAGCTGGGCTTACAGTGGCAGCCTTCATGCTAACCCACTAGCTGGGCCTATGGCGGCAGCCTTCATGCTAACCCAGTAGCTGGGCTTACAGTGGTGGCAGCCTTCGTGCTAACCCACTAGCTGGGCTTTCCCACTTAATCTCAGTTGAGGCTTCGTATCCTTGATCAGTTTTACAAGAGTTCATGGCTTAGGTTAATAGTGTATTAAAGAAAAGGCTTGGCTGGGCATGGTGGAGCACACCTTTAATCCCAGCACTGGGGAGGCAGAGGCAGGCAGATTTCTGTGAGTTCAAGGCCACCTTTGGTCTACAGAGCAAGTTCCAGGCCAGCTGGGGCTACAGGGAGACCTTGTCTCAAAAACACCAAAAAAAAAAAAAAAAAAAAAAAAGAAAAGGCTTGAGCCCCCCCCTCTGTTATTAATAAAGGGCAAAAGAGTGAGTGTGGACGCACAGCTTTCTCTCAGGAGACCCTGACTGACGCCAGTTGTTGGAGTCTTTTTCAAAGGCAGCTGCACTTTGCAGCCTTGGGCCACGCAACAGTGAACGATCTAGTGGCCTTAGGGGGATAGCTCTCAGGGGCTTTTGTCTTCCAACTCTCTCCTGTGCTTCTCAGAGTATTATGGGTCATGCTGCTTCAAGGTTTCCATGAGCTAGATCACGGGGAATCGTTCCTGGAGAGATATTTTTTTCTTTTTGTGGTGCTTGTGATTGAACCTGGATCTTAGTACATGATATAGTCTTCACCTGAGATAAACGATTTCTTGCATGTGCGTGCAGTGCGTGTGTTTGTGTGTGTGTGTGTGTGTGTGTGTGTGTGCTTTGTGTGCATGTGTGCATATGTGTGTGTGTGTGGATATGTATGCAGATATGTGCACATTTGTATTGATGCCAAAGATGGATGTGGGGTATCTTCCTCTATTGCTTTCCATGTTGTTTTTTGAGACTGGAGCTCTCACTGAACCTGGTGCTCATAAACTCAGGCAGCCTGGCTGGCTAGAAAGCTCCAGGACCCAGCCAGCCCAGCGCTGGGGTTACAGAAGGGAGCTGGTGCACCGATCTTTTTGTCAGAGACGGTATCTAAACATTTTGGTCCATTACATACAAACTTCTCCAAAGCAGCATGATTTTAGGTAAAAACCAAACCTCCAGGAGTGTTTGCCTCTGACAGTATACCAAGTGAGGTGAACAGGATGAAGAAGATTTGATGGAATTGGCTCTGTGGCCTGGAGGAAACACACCCGTGGGCATCCTCTTTGAATACTCGCCTCCGACATGTTCCCTTACAAAGTGTTATTTCTTGAATAATCATGTTAATAGGCATGAGTCATGTGCTAAAGACCGGAGTCAGGATGTTATGTTCAAAGGCTGAGGGAGGTGCTGCTCAGAGCTGCGCAGGTCACGGCACGGGAGGCTGTGCAGCCTGTGTGGAAAGGAAGCTTAGATGTTAATCAGGGCTGCTTGAGGGAGGACGGTGTGGGGCCACCCAGGACCTGGAGAGGAGTGGGCCAGAGCCTGTAGGTGGGTGGGAGGTGCGACGGAAGGCTTCGTTTCCCGTGGAGGCAGAGACATGGCAGGAAGGGACAGAAGCCTGGATGAAGGACTGGTTCAGTTCCAGAGGATCTCAGGCTTGGGGCCTTGAGGTTTTGAACAATCAGAAGTGGAGTTAGAGTGGGTTTGGAGAAGGACGCTATGTGCTGAATTGCAGGGTTGGGTTGAAGAAAACCTTTAAAAGTCATTTTGATAACTGTGTTCCTGGAACTTGGTTTGGGAAGACTGAACAAGTTGCCAAAGGTCATGACAGAGCCTGCATTTGAGTGGAGAGGTTTCTAGTTCTGAAGCCCAGATTTCCAGCCCCGTGCCCTTCGCACTCCCCTCCTTTCTCATTAATATCTTGGTACCAGGGCTGGACAACTTGGATACATAAGCGAGGGTTTTCCAAAGCCAAGGTCAGCCACCTATGAAACTGCCTGTAACCTGCTGGCCGTGAAACAACGTGGAAGACCAGAGCCACGCTCATAGGAGGGAAGCCATGGACCACGAGTGGGTGGTGCGCTTTCGAAAAGCTCTCAGCCCCTTTAGCCTACCAAATCACAGGGTCATGTTTTTAGGATTTCTCTGGGAATTCTGTTGCATCTGGACCTCGTGGCATAATAAATCAACCTAAAAGTATTTCACTGATAAGTACTACTGCTTATAATAGGCACCGCTTGCTTCCCCCACTCTGTGTCAACATTCTGAGAGATGGCTAGAAGTTATTTCATCAAATCTTTATAACAGAACCTTGTTTATGAAGAAACAAAGGTTCAGAGAGGCTAAGTACTTTGTCCGTAGTCACACAGCGGCTTCTATTCCTGCTCAGACACACCACTGACTCCAAAGATGTAGTGGTGGAGCTTGAAAAGTGACATGTTTAAGAGATGCTGGGAGCAACAGTGTCCAGGCTTTCCTGGGACAGAGTTTTTACCTTTGCCTCCCAAGTAGCCTGGGAAAGAGCAGGGAAGCTGGCTGACTTCAGAAGTAAAGGATAAGCTAAGAGGTCAAACTAGACGGCGGGGTGGAGCTGTCTTGCTGTGCCGTGGACCTGTGGCTTGCTGTGCCGTGGACCTGTGGATTGCTTCCCTGTGCTTGTTTCTGTTGATTCCTCATTCCATAGGGAAGCAGATTCACTGAAAGAGTTTCCTGGAAAGCATAGGGACATGGGAATTAGTCCTCAGGGCTGGAGTCCTGGCTGCACTTCCAACTATCCTGCTCTTCTTCCAAGGCTCTACATAGGCAGATAGGAGTTTCCTTGTTCCTCAGCCCTAAGGCCGAGGCTCCTTCCAGCATGGATTCATTTTCTAGCCCCATACTGTAGAGCTGGTGAAATCTGTGACAAGCCCTTACCCACTGTGATGAGGGTCCCAAGGCCTACATGGTAGAACTGCCATCCTGGGCCTCGGGTAATTAAGAAATTGGCTGACCCTAAGTAAGGAGTAGTGCTAAAGGCCAGAAGCTTCCCTTAGGGTAACCTAGGATGCTGTGAAATCCATGAGTCCCCATGGCAATTGCTTTTCCACAGAAGCCCAGGCCCTGGATCATGGCTGAATTGACAGGAAGCATGGGGAGGAAGGGCTTTCAGAGTTCCCTTCCCTTACCCTTCCTCTTCATGAGTCAGCCACCACAGCTGAGTGGTAACATTTAGTCACTCTCCTCTGGAGCACCCTGACCTCCATTGCCCAGAGATAGAGTCAGGATGTCGAGAGTTCCCACAGGAAAATGCTGTGTGTATCTGGTACGCATTTCAGTGATGACCACTGAGTCACCACCAAGCATGGTGTGGCCTGGCTGAGGGCTTGGTGTCTTAGTTTCTGGCCTCAGAAGAAGTTCCTTTGCCCCCAGAGAAGTTCAAAAGCACTTTACAGTGCCCAGTCAGCTTCCCAGCCCATCAGAGAAGTGGAACCAAGGACATAGCACAGTGACAGACAGACAGACATTTCATCTTCTTCCCTGTGTTGAACATTGATCTGAGAATTTCAAGAGAATCAGCTCATTTAATCTTTATACAGCTCCAGGAAAGTTGCTATTATTTGTTTATTTATTTATTTATTTTTTTGGTCTTTTCGAGACAGGGTCTCCCTGTAGCCCCAGCTGTCCTGGAACTCACTCTGTAGACCAGGCTGGCCTTGAACTCACAAAGATCCGCCTGCCTCTGCCTCCCAAGCATAGCACACATATAATCTTCCCAAGATCTCTTAGTAATTTGGGGAGGCAAAGTCAGAATTCAAACTGCAATTAAGGTTTGTCCTAGGCTCTTTGCTATAGAATGCCACCATCTAACATCTACAATGAACTGCTAGAAAGTAATAGAATTAAGGAGTATAATAAGAGAAATAAAAAGATGCAAGACAGGCTTTTGCAGGATGCTGAGATTTCCTGGGATGGTAGAGATAGATGATAGGTAGATAGATAGAGAGATAGATAGATAGATAGATAGATAGATAGATAGATAGATAGATAGACAGATCCTTATAGAGGTGTCTGGGCTGAAGATCCAGATTGTTCTTAAGTCCAAACACGTGCTCTTCCCAGGTCAGAGGGTCAGAGAGGACAGGAAGAAAAGCGTGTATCTATCTGATGCGATCATGAAGCGTTTCTTAAGATGGAAGTACCAATGAAAATAGTGGGTAGTCCATAGGATCTTTATAGGAGGTAGAATAGATTAAGCAAATACATAATGGCAGATAAATTAACAATGAGGGGTTGTGCTTTCTTTGGTCACAGGTGAAAGGAAGCAATGAGAGAGCCAGCCTGGATAAGTCTCCTCACAGGAGGCCTGCCACAGACTAGGGAGACTATGTTCCATATTCCAGAATGCACAGGGTGGAGGAGAGCAATGTCTTCAGAAGCTACTTCAGGGTAAGGCATAGGGACTGACCAATATAGGAGCAGAAAAGCAAGCAGGGAAGCCAACGAGGAGACACAAGATGAACAGGCCGCTCACAAGAAGGCATGGACTGCAAAGAGGGCATCCTGGGAGGCAGATCTGACGGGGCATGGAGACAGAAAGGATAGGCGCCATCCATGCAGAGGTGTCTACTCTATGGGGAATTGGAGACTGGAGAATAGTCAGGAAGGAGGGGATTGCTTTGTGAGACAATTTAGAAGCTTGGAGTTGGAACAGATCCCAGTGAGGGGCCAAATACGGTGGGCTGCACAGAGGCTGCTGCATCCCAGTGGAATGGCCTGAGGCCATCAGACAGCAAGAAGCCATAAAATCATGAAGTAATGCTTCCTCTAGAAGGTTGCATACAGCTTCCTTCTGTGTGCTCGGGGATGACATTAGAGAAGAGGGGCTAAGAGCACAGACTCTGCAACTGGAGTGCTCTACTTTGATTCCCAGCTGCACCTGAACAATTTTGTGAACCTCTCTGAACCATCATTTTAAGGCGATAATAATAGCAACTGCTCCCCAAATGTATGAAGCAATGTAAAGTGTGAATGCATGTGCTGAGGACAATAATCTGCAAATAGAAAATGCTACATGAATGTCAGCTGATTTTATGGATGTTAACATATACAACACGTCCTACATTTCTAGCCTCATTCACATTTCCCATAAGATTGAGTTACTATGGTGATGCTACGAAGCTGTGTGTCCACCGTCTAGGCTGGGAACCTAGGTTCTGAGCAGCTAGGTGTCTGGTGAGGCAGCGTGGAGAGGATGACAGAGCCATAGCTCTAACCCCCCCACCCCAGCCCCCCCTTCTATCTTTGGAATAGAGGAAAGAGGAAAGGAAGAGAACACAGGTTTTCTTCTCATGTTATTCTTGGTTCATTCTATCTGTTTAGTCCCCAATACACTGTCTCAAGCCAACAATCATCTCGGACATGGAGACTGGAAGGATGAATGGAACAAAAGAGGAGGAGGGCAGGAGAGAATAAAGGGTGGAAATCTGAGAGAAGACTCTGCTTGCCTAGCCAGAATGCAGCTCTGTTTTAAATCCTCCTCCCCTGGAACCTGGGTGTATGGAAGCAAAACTCAGGGCACAAGCCTGTCCCTGCCAGTCACTGTCATCCCTGCCAGGACAATCTCCTTACTCCTATCCTGCTGGCAGCCTGTGCAGCTTGGAGGCTGAGGGGCTGAGTGCTGACATCCTTAGAGTGAGGACCACACCAGTTAATGGACAGATACCTCTGGGGACCAGATCTTAAACCCTCAGTCTCCCCCTCTGCTTAGTTTACAATCAGACCATAGGACGGTCTGTTTCTCTTGGTGCTCAGTTTACCTGTCTCAGGGCAAAGCTGTGGACTTTGGTTTTAAAGACATTCTTGTGCCTTCTAAAGAAAGCTATCCAAAAAGCAAAGGCTGACTGGTAGCAATTTAGTCCTGTGCCTCAGACACTGTCTCCACACACAAAGGCTCTAGTTAGAGAGGATCACATTCCCACGCTGGAAAATGGTTCTGAGTTTTTTGTTAGCTTTTTCTATTTTGTTTCCTAGTCTGGAATAAAAAAAGTGGCCGAAGATAGCAGTTGGTTTGTCTATTGTCTTCTTTCTGAGAAACCTTTCCCTGGCTCCTTTGAACATTGGCTTTAGCTTACTCTCGTAGAATACACTTAAACTATGATTATTGATAAGCAACAATTAAAGTTAATTTAGACAGAATTCTCCATTTTTTATTGGCTTGTGATCATAAGACAAAAAAAATATCAAAATTCAAGAATCCTCAAATGGCCACTCTTGAAGAATGAGATAGTCTTTGCTGGTTACGGCTGTCACCTGGGACTGCTAAAAATATTAGACACTTTCCATGGGCTTAAGAGCTTTGTAGGTGACCTTAACATGTCTCCCAAACTGGGAGGCTGTGCTGATGGGCCCTACTTTCTGCTTCTCACTTACAGTCGTCCTCATCTGCCCGCTCCTCATCCACATCCTGAAGATAAATATTACCCTGCTGAAAGCCGTAAAGGCTGAATGTCCGTAGTCCTCTGATTCATGTGTTGAGCCCTGACCCCTAGTGTGATGTATCTGGAAGGGGGCTCTTAGAGAGATAATGAGGGTAAGATGAGGTCACGAAGACAGGGCTCTCCTAAGGCAAGTTTTATCCTTGCAAGGTGACACAAGTCTCTCATCTTTTGCACACCCCAAGGAGAGGCCTTGTGAGGACACAGTGAGAGGGTGCCAGGAAGAAGGCCCTCAGTCAGATTCAGCCATGTGGACACCCTGATCTCACATTACACTCCCCAGAATCATGGAGAGTAAATGTGGCTTAAGCCACCCAGGCTGCGAGCCTGAACTGAGATGAAAGTTTTTTTTTTCTTCATGATATGATCTTTCTTTCTTTTTTTTCTTATTTAGTGAGATGAAAGTTTTATAGATTATAGAGAACCTGTGTCATTTGCCAAAACAGGTGATGTTACTCATTTCAGAAACAGGGATCACTTATAGAGGTTGAAGGGATAGCACAGTCTGGTTAAATGGCAGAACTCTGGTTAAACTGGAACTCTGGCCTTTGGCTTAAGTATTTCCCTCTGTGGTTCTTCTGGGTCTGCTTTGCTTAAAGCGGTCTCCTGTCATGGGAAAGCTCTAAGGTACAGTGCACGGTGTCAGACACAGACGGCAGAGACCAGTTCCCAGCTTACCGGGGTCGCAGAAAGGAAACCTGGGCCCATGTGGAACTTCAAGCATCTGAGGCTGGAAAAAAAGTGTTCAAGGTTGTGGTCTGAGGCACAGTTAAGGATGCCTGGCCTGGGACTTGCTGCATTAAATTTCCTGTAACAGCTAGGGACACCTTACTTCTCTGTGTCTCAGAAGTGTTTTCACCTGTAAAGTGGGAGTATGGTATATCCCCCTTGTGGTTTTTACCAACTGTTGATGAGATCACATCTGTGAGGTATTTTTAGGGCACTGAGTGGCACAGAGTCAAAACTTGCAAAGAGACGGCTGAAGGCCGTGGCCTGCACTGGAGAGTCGGGGGGAGCCTCACCTGATCACGACAGCCAGTGCTAATTAGAAGTGTCACCCCAGTCACAGCCTCAGTGACAACACCCTCCACACCTGAAGACACGTGCACAGCTGCCATTCTTCGCCTCCTATGAGGTTTGGATGGGGAAGCTGAGGCCCAAAGAGGACATTGTAAAGCTGAGTACGCAGTATCTTTTAGAATCCGAGAGGCATATTGGTACTCTGGCTTTTCTGTTGTGTGTGTGTGTGATCTTGGGAAAGTTATTTAATTTCTGAGACCCTGAATTTATTTATTCTGAGAAGAGAAAAAAAGTGATAAATGACTATCTTAAAAGGTGCCATGGGGGTTAAGTTAGAAAGATAACATGAAGTTATTCCTAAAAATGTTAATTTCTGTTTCCCTTCAAGTAACCTTTCTGTAAGTTCCCCATGAGCTGGGAAACATCTAGACCTTGGGTATTGTGAAACTGTAAGCGTGAGTTTACAGAGAGAAGCTAAAGATCTGGATGAGGTATGTCAAGAATTTGCTATTGGTGTCCCATCATTCCTAGACATATGTAAGAAGAAAAGGAATATAAAATGGAGTAAGAACAAAAGTGGAAAGTCCCTTGTGGTGTCTCTATCCAGAGCCTCCAATGGGTTTCAAGATAGACAGTGGCTGAGTCTTATACAGAATTAGAATTTATACATGGACATTTAATGAGTCCTCATTAAATTATTCAAGCACCAAAAATTTTGTAGCATCTAGTAAGTGTGAAAAGCACCTGGCCAGGCTTTTAGGGCTACAAAAACCCATAGAACAGTCAGTGTCCTCGGAGCATCCTATTACAATACATAAGATAAAAGCGAAAGAAAAAAAAATGCTTCACAGGAGTGTGATAAGGGTCACTGTAGTGGAATGCATGTGGAGACAAGCGGAAAAACCCATTTTTAGCCTGGAGCTGTCAGGAAAGTGACATGAAAGCTGTCAGAGCTCAGAGGCGAGGAGACAGGAGCCCGGGTATTTGAGGACTTTGAATTTAGTGTGGTGGGGCACGGTGCACACCAGGGAGCAGAGAAGCCAGAGCTGGGTTGAGCCTTCTTTTCGGAAGGGACTTGTATTGCACTGAGTTTGAACCTCGTAGGATAGGTTGAAGGGAGCCACAGAAACCTTTTTGAAGGAGGGGAGCTCGTGTTTTAAAAACTGTTTCTGATAGAGGGTGAAACAGAAGTTGGATGGGAAAGGGGTAGACACTGAAAACAAAACAATCAGTAAAAAGACTCTGGAAATGTCACAGGATAAAAAGTGAGGATCTGAACTTCGCACAAGCAGTGCAAGTCACAGTGACTGATGGTGATGGGCTGGGCTTGAGATACAGAAATAATCCCATATGAATTTATGAATGAACACATGTGTGCACAAAATATGCACACACAGAGGACCAGCTGGTTTGTTCTGTCTTTAATACGACACGATACCTGTGTTCCGCTGGTCCCCTGCTCTCCACAGGAGCCTTCAGGCCTGACTGTGGCTTCTAACAGATCGTCTCTTATTATGCCCTGTTCTCTTACTTCTCTGCTGCGGTAAGCCCAAGTGGCTTTTCATTTCCAGGCTAACCTCAGATCCAGAGTATGAAGTGATTAAACACTGCCTGTGAGGTTGTGGTATTGGAAACTTCCTCCCAAACAATGTAAGTGCAGGGCGTATGGCTTGTCCATAACACACACAGCACACCCAGGCTCAAGAGCAGCTTGGCTGTGCTCGCTTCTGCTGTCAGGTCTTCACATTTACATGCTATTAGAGCTACCAAGAGAAAAGGAAATTAGCACTTACCATGGATTTTTATAAATAAATATTGCATGTATACAATAAAAGAAATAAGTACTGTTAAATGTGGCTTTATTGCAAGTTGCACTTGAGGAAAAGACAGAAACTCTTGTGAAAGGTGTATGTGTGTGTGTGTGTGTGTGTGTGTGTGTGTGTGTGTGTTATTTGAGACAGTCTTATGTGACTTAGATTAGCCTTAAATTTCTTGTATAACCAAGGTGACCTTGAACTTCTGATTAGTTGGAATTGTTATCCTCTTTCATAGACAGCAAAGTTTGGAAAAGAAAGATCAGGTGATCTTCCCAAGACCACACAGCTGGGATGTGGCAGGTCAGGATACAAGCCCGGATCCCTTGATCCAGAGCCTGGGCTCCTTCCATCGCTTACCATGCTCATCTCTTCACCATCTGTGCTCCCCAAAGTGGCTCAGAGTCACTGCTACAGTCTCCATCCCCTGTCTCTAGAGAATGTTAGATTGAAAGGAGACTGAGAAAAGATCAATGCCAACAACAGCAGCAAGTCCTCAGGCTACAGGTCCAGTTGGAGCACTGACTCTGTAACTGATGTCTTCCCTCCCTCGGGGTTTTACTGCTTTCACACTGAGTGCTGGGTCTCAGGTCTGAGACGTTAACTGCTTCCTAGAGAAATCTATTCCTTCCCCCCAAAAAAGAAATCTATTCCCTCCCTCTTTCTTTCTTTCTTTCTTTCTTTCTTTCTTTCTTTTCTTTTTTTCTTTCTCATTCATTCATTCATTCATTCATTCATTCATTTCTTCTTTCTAGACAGCATCTCCCTATAGTCCCAGCTGGCCTGGAACTTGCTATGTAGACCAGGCTGGCCTCTGCTTCTTGAGTGCCAAGATTAATGGTGTGCACCCCCACAGCAATTGTTTTCTTAATCATGAGATTTCTAGTCTTAGTGAGCCTGAAAAGGAGCTAAAGAAATGCATGAGCCGAGTCTCACTAATGTAAATAATTTGGAGACTATATGTCAGGAGAATAAACAAGAAGTGACTCAATCATAGCAGAATGGTTTTGTTTATAATCAGTGCTCAGTGTCTTAAAGCACAAGCCTCTCTCTCTCTCTCTCTCTCTCTCTCTCTCTCTCTCTCTCTCTCTATCTCTAGGATAAAGATGTTCCCACATGCTGCTGGCATGAAATGTACATCTAAGGATCCGAATCCAGAGGATAAGGGAGGCTTCTACAACAAAGACTCACGGAACTCCCTTTGTGATGGAGCTTCTTATCCTAGAATCTGGATCTTAGCTTTTTCCTGATTTGCACTTAAAAAGAATATTCTTTCAAAGCAACAGATAAATCATAGTTTCAGGTCTATAGGTCTCAGTGATATCATGGATATCATGCACAGAAATCACCTGTGTTTTCTTCAAACTGAGAGGCTAAAAGGAATAAAAATGAAGCTCCACATTAAGGCAGAAAGCTTCAAGTTGAAGGAAACCTGAATAACCTTTCAAAGTGAATGAGCAGAGCTGCTGGGAATCAGAATCCCTCTCTGGACATGTGACCTCAACAAAGGCTTTGGGCAGAGAGGGGATGAGCCCAGATTTGACCTGTACCTGTAGGTCAAACCCCCGCTATAGGTTTCTGTCCCCAGTTCCACCATTAAGCTAGTAGTAAGAGACAGGTAGGATTAAATGGTGACATTTGAGAGGTCCTTGATGTAGGAAAAATGACAGCAACAAGATTGTGTGACAGTCCTCTGGGGCTTAGGCCAAATCCTCCAAAGTGCCCTCTGTTGCAAAGAATTCTGTGGCTGAAGAGTTTAAGCTTGGTGAAATCCACAGGGCAGCCAAAGGGCAACCGACACCAGAGGGGACCAAAGGATGGAAGAGAGAAACCACGGAGCTTCTACCTCAGGCCACATGTTCTCCCACTGACTGAGTGGGCACAGCCTGGTTTGGTCTCCTCAGGGAACCACCTTCTGTTGTTACACAGTGTCAAGCTGCACTGAAGCTCTTGCATGGAAATCCTTCTGGCTGGACCTGAGCTATCTCATCTGGCCTCCTGCAGGTCTTGGCCTTCATTCTTAGATCTCTTCTGAGTGGCATCTCTTCCACTCTGCTCGCCAATGCAAGCCAGCCATTGCTTCCTGACTTCGATCATGGATGCAGTTTTGTTCAGGTTCTTCTTCTTCTTCTTGCTGTTTCCATTCATTTCCCAGATCACTCCCTCTCACCCAGTGCCCAGGATCTTGTCTCTAAGGTGTCACCCTTCACCCTATTTCCCCATAGAGAAAGGTGGGGATGTCCAGCTTCCCGAAGACTGACATCATCATATTGACAACTAGGGCATCAATAAAATGCATATAATGAGCCGCTCTCTCTTTCTTTGGTGTTCATGAAACACAGACAAACAGAGTTAAGAAGAAAAGAAAAAAGAAAAGAAAAGATTCATGGAGGCATATATCTGTAATCCCAGAACCTGGAAAGCTAAGTCAGGAGGATAGAAAGTTTGAGGCTAGCCTGGGTTACATAGTGAGAACTTGACCAAAAAAAGAATGTGTATATATTATATATATATATATGAATATTTAAATATGAATACATATTTAAATAGTAATCCAAATGTAATGTTATGAGCTAAATATCATGTCCCTGAATCAAGTAGAAAAGAGGAGAGTAAGAGAAGTTTTCTCCTAACTTGTCTAACAAGAAAACAGTAGGGCAATGAACAAAAGGACTTAGAACACAAATGGAATTAGAATGTGGAACCAAGGAGTGGGAGGTGCAAGGGAAAAGGTTATTTGACTAAAATCATAAATATAGCACTTCCTTTCTGAGGGGGGTTGATGGGAACTATATTTCTGAGACAAAGCCAATAAAATAAGTGCTTTCTCATGTGAGGAGTGGGCTCGTGACTGCCTCAGATCTGTAAACCAACAGCTAACTGGATGCACATGTGTTTATAGCCTTTCTTCTTTGAAGCTACAATATAGTAAAATGTTTATAGTGTTAAGCTCCACTATAAAAAATTGTTCTTTTGAGGAGATGAATTAAAGACAGCCACTACAATTCTATTCCACAGAGTGAGTTACACAGTATCAAAGACTTTGAAATCCCATGGCCTTTTTGAAACCAAAACCCTTTTACAGTTGTACAAGATTTGTACCACTATTGGCCTCCCAAGAATATTTTATTCCAGGAAATGTTTCATCATTGGCCATTATAAGTCTGGGAATCATGGTTAGAATTCTACTATGTGATGGATGACTTTGCTCAGAGAAGACCAGAAAATGTATGAAAAATAAGAGCAAGCTTATAATGTATTTTTGTTACTGGTTCTATTAAAATTCCACTCATAAAATAGCTTGAAGCAGCTTTTTATTTAGACAAATAGCTGATTCTGAGTCAAACTGGCCAAGAAAATCATTCCTGCAGGCTTTCTATTTTTGTTCTCCAGGAATCCATGGTTCATAAAGACAACTAGGACTCCGCAAAGGGAAGGCAAGCTAAAATTCACTCCAATGGAGTGACAATACTTTGCCTGTGGAGGCCTAAACTTGTGAAAGGTTCATATTGCACGGATTCAAATTCTTTTCCAAATCCAGTTCTCTAAAATCAGGAAAAAGAGAGAAAACTCTTATGTAAAAACTATACTTTCCAAATTATGAACATTCTTTACATTTTCTTTTGTGCGTGTTTGTGTGTATGGATACATATGTATGTGATGTATGTGTATATGTATATGTGTTCACGTGTATGTGTGCACATGTGATTGGTGTGCACACGTGATTGGTGTGCACATGTGTGTATGGGTATGTGATGTATGTATATATATGTTCACATGTATGTGTGCACATGTGGTGTGTGTATACGTATGTGATGTATGTATATATGTATATGTGTTAACGTGTATGTGTGCACATGTGATTGGTGTGCACATGTGTGTGTGTATGTAGAATCATTCAGCTTGTGTTTGAGGCAGAGTCTTTCATTGGCCTTTCATTGCCTATTAAGCTATTCTAGTCGGCTGCTGGGCCTCAGGGATTCTTGTACTTCCATCTTCCCAGCTCTGGTATTACAAAAGTGTGCCGTCCTTTCTCTTATGTGTGTTCTAGGCCTTGAATATAGGGCCTTATGCTTGTGTGCCAGGTTCTTTAGCAAGTGAGCTGTCTACACAGCCCTCCACTTTCAATGTAAGGAATTATTGTTTCTCCAAGCTCTGAGCAAAAGAAAGGAGTTTCTTGGGCTTGTAGAAGTGTTGAAATAATGTTAATCATGTCTTTGTGACAGGGACATTGATACCAGTTACTGGATAGAACTCCGGACAACAAAAATACCAGCTAATGTAACCATGTAGTCAGAAAGTCATCATCTCCTCTACATTCTGGGAGATAAAATTAAAACCAGAATGTTGCTTTGTTGAAACAGAACCAGAACAAGAACAGGTAGTTACATAAAAGGCAATGCCATTATCATAAATACTTAAAATTAAAATGATCTAACTCCATAATCCCTCACAATTTTACAGTCCCAAAGTACTTCTGGAAGAAATTTATATTTTGAAGATCTTGCATTTATTACTAAGCAATTTATTTTCCAAACATGGTATTAGATAAAGTTACATTTTGTTTAATTTTCTAGGCAAAGGCAGGATGAAAGAACCTGATTAAGCTGTGCAAATTTATGATGGATAAAAATGAGGTTTCTGTAACATGCATATAATCAAATGAAAAAATCCAGGATGAAAAGGATCAATATTGTATTAGCCTAGTTACAGCCAACTCTCTGTATCCTACTGATTCCCTGTCAATGGATATACAGGGAAGATGTAAGGTATGGGAATATCTATAGATTGTTGGTATCTGGAGGTGGTCCTAGAACTAACTTTCCAGGGGTTCTTGGGATGATTTGTATCTGACATCATAGAAAAGGTGAATCTAAATAGTAAAATGATTAGGGGTCATGAAGGGTCATGGGGAAGGAGGAGAGATGGTAATTTACTCACAAAACACAGATTTTTTTAGTGAAACTATTCTGCCAGATACTAGAATGTAAAAGACATGTCACTGTACGTTAGTCTAAATCCATAGATTGTGCAACACCAAAAATAAATCCTACTATGACCTACGGCCATTGACGTGCCAATGATGTGCCAGTATACTCTCGTCAACGGTGGGAAGTGTCACGCTCTCTTGAGGACACTGCGACTGAGGACTGCTGTGCAAACAGAGGACAAGAGCATATGGGAACTCTGTATCTTTCACCGAACTTTGCTATAAACATTTGTTAGCTGTTAAAAATGAGGTTTCTATTAATTTTTTTCCTAAATACTGGCAATAATTCTTAGACTTGCCACCATGAAGCTCAAGAAATTCTGAAAGGCACGCTCCTGTTTCGTCAGCCCTCTCACATCTGTGTCCACCCCACTGCCAGTTGTGTCAAGCCTCCTCATCTTCCTCACGGACACTGAATTCTTTCATAACTAGTTTTTCTGACTGTGTTCTTCTCTCCTATCTGGAGCCAGGTGACATATTGAAAGGTTAAGTCCCATGGTGTCACTTCCCAGATAAGAGTCTGTCCCAACCCCTCACTCCAGATTTTACTTACTAGCCCCATCATTCTCCACTGTGTCCTCCATCTGGAATCGCCCATATTTTCTCCCAAACTACACAGTTATGCTTCCTTGGAACATCTCACCCCATCCTGTCTGCCTGGGGAATTTCTGTCTTTCAGATCTGAACAGTGGAACCCTCGAGAGGAAGTATCAGCTCAGGAAAGAGGTCAGAGGTGGCTTTCCTTTTCACAATACGCAAAACATCGTTTCCTTAATTTAGCTGGAGGAGCAGAGACTGCTCACTTTAAGAAACTTGTTCTTGGGGGCTGGAGAGATGGCTTAGCGGTTAAGAGCGCCGACCGTTCTTACGGAGGACCCGGGTTCGATCCCCAGCACCCACATGGCGGCCGAGAACCGTCCGAAACTCCAGTTCCAGGAGAACTCCAGTTCCAGGGGAATCCGACACTCTCTTCTGACCTCTGCGGCATTGCACGACACGGGTGCACAAACTTGCATGCAGACAGTACATTCATACACATACAGAAATAAATGAAAATTAATAAAAAAAAGAAACTTGTTCTTTCTTCATTTCCACCACCAAGGTAAAATTTACTTGGACTTATTATTAATCACATACTTTAAAAGATTTGTTTATTTTTTATACATTTGAGTATTTTGCCTGTATGTATGTGTGTGTGCCATGTACATGCCTGAAGCTTGAGGAGGCCAATCGGAGAGCTTACGATTTCCTGGAACCATTGTGAGCCACCACGTGGGTGCTGGGAACCTAACTTGGTCCTCTGCAAGAGTAGCAAATGCTCTTAACCGGTGAGCCCCCAAATCACATACTTTTAGTATAATATAGAATCCATCATGCTTAGTTTGTCTTTGTCTCTCTCTCTCTCTCTCTCTCTCTCTCTCTCTCTCTCTCTCTCTCGTTTATTTATTTATTTTATGTGTATGTGGGAGGGTGGGTGCATGTGTACCATGGCACATGTATGGAGGTAAACAGACAATTTGAGGCTGTTCTCTAACCATTCTCTCCTTCCAGCGAGGATCAAATTCAGTTTGGGCTTGGAGACAAGTGTCTTTACACACTGAGCCATTTTACCAACTCTCCTCCTCCCTCTCCCTCTCCCCCTCCCCCTCCCCCCTTTCCTTCTCTTCCGTTTCCTTCTTCCTGGTGCTATGGGATGAGAAGCCTCTTGAATGGATTGGCAGGAAAGTATTAGATGTAGGGCAGGAAGCAGGGGAGTGTAAGATGAAAAAGACTTTGTAGACTAGCATCCCTGGGTAGCTGAGGGGTTATCACAAGGTCCTTTCGAACCTACCTTGGACAGCACTGTGTAAGGGAGGAAGGGGCAATGGAAACGGGTGGCAAGAACTACAGGCCAAGTTTACCTACTTTACAACACTGCTTTTGTTTGGAAATAATCTATGAAAAACACCTATGAAAGTATCAGGCATGGTATAAGGTTTTATATAAGGTTTTTTATATATTTATATATATTTTATATAAGCATTATATAAGGTTTGATATTATTATTTTGGATGCATTTGTGGTAGGGTTATGAAGTGGCTGACACTGTCCAATCAAATTGGCAGAAGGTCATAGAATATCTGACAGCTCAGTCGGCAAGAGAGCAGCTGGGCAGCTCAGATCCCCTCATCCCTGAAGCCGAGGCCGGTAACAGAAGGAGACTGATTATTGGAGGGATTGATCCTCTGCAGGACAAGCCCACCTGGTCACCTGTCCCAGGGGAGCCATCGCCTCCCGCAAGCACGGCCAGGCATTTTCTGAGGCTCTACAGACAAGCACGGAGAAGCTGCCAGCCGGCCCTGGAGTGTGAGATCAGGAGGAATACTTTAGCTCTGATGGGTGGATTTCAAAGCCTGTTGCTAAAAATGGCTGTTAATAGGCTTTTCTCGACACCAGTCATCTCTCCTTCTATTTCATCAAGCAACAACTGTGCTGCTATCCACTGTCCTATGACCTCAAGTGGTTTTACCAGTCAAAACAAATAACCATGGGCTAAAAAGACCAAAAATAAAATAAAAGAGATAAGAAAGGAAAGTCTGACTTAAAGGCTCAGCTTTCTGTCAACAGTTCATGGACTATCTTTGAGATTACACTACTGCAAAGAAAAATAGAAACTTAGAAAGAAGGTGGGGTTGGGAACATGTTTCCTCAATGGAATGGACACATGGGAGTGACAGCAGAGGCTGGGTTAGCAGGTGTTTAGGTATGAAACAAACGGCAAAGATTTATGCATTTCTTTGCCTTTCTGTGGAAACTGAAGAGTGCTTCTGCATAAGTCAACAGAGGCTTGATTCAGGCAGTATTTCAGGATGGCAGGCAAAGTGCCACCTTTCAAGAGCAGAGAGTATAAGAAGCAGATGCAGGATTTGGGGAAGACGGCTCAGTCTGTGACGTGCTTGCTACATGGGCCTGAGTGCAGTCCCCAGAAGCCATGTGAAAAATTTGGGCAGACTGGCGCACACCTGTGATTCCAGTGCCTGGGAGATGGACAGGAGGCCTGGAGGCTTCCTGGCCAGCCAGTCTAGCTGAATTGACCCCGCCTCAAAAAATAATGTGGAGAGTGGATGAAGAAGGCATCCGATATCAACCTGTAGCCTTTGCATGCACATGCACATACATCCCCCTCCACATATACATGTGTACACACATACATACATACATACATACATACATACATACATACACATAGTACACTTAGAGTATTTTAAAAGACAGACAAATGCAACTTGTGTCTCCATTCACTGCTGACTCCCTAGGCAGGATGAATACAAATCATCTGAATGTCTAAACCTTACCTGTAGAATGGTGTGCAATGGTACAATAGTATCTTCCCAAAGACAAAGCACTGGACAGGATGAACTCAGTCATTTGGGGGAACACTCATCCTGAACCCTAACAGGAGAGATGCTCACTTAAAATACCCACAATGCAAGTGTGTCTTACCCACAACAGAGCATAGGGAGACTCTAGAACTATCCTAAAACTCCCTGCCCATCTGTCTGACTGTTACCTGGGTAACTTGGGCTAGCCAGGCCATATTTATCTGAATCTGAAGCAACACTGTAAGTTGTATGCATGCTAAGCTACCATCATAAAAATTCTTTTATCATGCTATCTTCCTATCATAATCTCATGAGACTGGAATTGTTATAGCAAGGGTGAGACAGAGATCTACTTAAATTTGGATTTTTTTTTTTTGGTTTGATGTAGTTTTAAAAATCCTGATTAGAATGTGCCAAAACTTTGGGACCAAAATCCTGAGGCTGCTGATGCCAACCACACTCTTCAACACCAGCATCAATTTCCAGAATCACAGTTTCTTTGAATGACACTTGAATTTCTGCTTCTATAGACATTTTTTTTCTACAGACATTTTTATCTGAGGTTCTTTCAGGACAAGTGTTTAGATTATGCAGGCTTAAGCTCCATTAAGTACAAAGAAATTATCAGTGGAAGCTATCCACCCAGCCTGCCTCTTCCATGACTCACTGCTTCCCTATCGAGTCTGTCAAAGTCAGATGTAGTCCATGCCCATGGAGAGCAAGTTCGGCCCTTTAGTCTTCCTCTCTCCTGGGTTGGATGATCTAACCAGGCAGAGACCAGATCTTGAACCCTTCTGTGTTTGTGGGACACACAGCTTTGTAGACATGTTAGAGATACAGGTTAACTGAGAATTAAACATTTACAATACACTTTGCATACGTTTCATTTAATCAGTAGAACAACCTGTGGAGTTGATATGTTTTATTGTTGTCCCCATCATATATGAGAAAACAGGCTCAGAGAAATAGCTTTCTTAAAGATACCAAATTCTGTAATGGCAGGGCTGGGATTAGAATATCTAAATACCTGAGGCTGGGTAAATGTAAACTTAATTGATTTTTGTTTCGACTCATGGTTCTAGTCCAAGATCTAGGGGTCATATATAGTGACCATTTGGTTTTACCAAAATTGTCTGCATGTGGCACAGGGCAATTAAGGGGCAAGAGACTCTGTGTGTGTGTGTGTGTGTGTGTGTGTGTGTGTTCTCTCTTATGAAGACACCAATATTCAGTCATCTCTGAAACTCTCCCGTGATGACCTTATCTAATCACCCTCTGAAGCCCTACCACTAAATATCAAAGACCATATATTAAATATCCACTCTCTAAATGTCTCACAGTAAGAATTAAATTTCAGCATATGAACCATACTGGGAAACATGAGATTTTTCTGGCTGAAAAATTCCCAGATTTTAGCCTGTATGTTCTGCTGCCTAATACCTGATTACAGACATGGCTCTCAAGGGATCACACAGAATTTATTCTATTTTCCTTTACCACCAAAGTCCTTGAACCTATTTCTAATTACGGTATGTCTAAGTTTAATATCTTGGAATCAGCCCCAGGGTACGGATAAATAATCTCATCACAAAGATGCTATTCTTTAGATTCAGTACACCTGGGCCAGCTTCAGAGCAGAAGACTCTCTTTTTTTTTAAATTTTATTTATTTTTGTATGTGTATGAGTGTACTGTCTGCATGTAGGTTTGTGCACCCGTGTCGTGCAATGCCACGGAGGTCAGAAGAGGGTGTCGGATTCCCCTGGAACTGGAGTTCTCCTGGAATTGGAGTTCCAGATGGTTCTCAGCCGCCATGTGGGTGCTGGGGATCGAACCCGGGTCCTCTATAAGAGCGGTCGGCGCTCTTAACTGCTAGGCCATCTCTCCAGCCCCAGAAGACTCTCTTAAAGACATAGTTTCCAAATATATTTGGAAGGAGACTCTATAAGACATATATTTCCATATGTATATGACTAAATTACAGATTGCTTTTGGATTTTGAAAATTTCCAAGTCACATGGACAGATTTAAAAATAATTTATATTGTCAGATAAAAATTTTCACCACTTTTTCTTTTTTCAGAAAATTGGGATGATGGTAGGTGATTGGTGTATTTATTGACTTTCCCCCAGTGGTCTCTGATCTGTTGAGATGAATATAGATAGAATCAATGTAGTTGATGTTTATTGAGGCTATATCATCACTGGCTATGTATGTCCATGAACATCTCCTGGATCTAAAGATAGCAAGTGACAGAAACAGGCACATAACTAGTAATTGAGCTCAGACCAAGTGAGAGTTAGTACTACCTATGTACTAAATGCTAAAGGAATGCAGAGGATGAACAAATGCCTTCTATAGGGCATTATCCAGGAAGGGGCATGGCAGAAGAGATGCCGAGTCCTGATGTGTGCTGAAGATTTTAATAAGTGGCCTAACATGAATAGCATCCTTGGCTTTGTGCAGCATAAAATAAGTTAACAAACAAACAAACACCAAAGAGCATAGACTAGTACTCAGGATATAAACTCTCTTTATATGTCTCTAGCCAAATTAGAGATTTTTATCATTGTGATACTTTTGATGTGAAATGGCCGCCAGAGGCTCATGTGTTTAGCTGTTTGGTTCCCAGCTTGTGAGCTGCCTGGAAAGGCTGTGTGGCATCTTTAGGAGGTAGAGCCTTGCTGAGGAAGTGTGCTTGTTTAGAATAAGGGAGTCCTGAAGTTGGAGGAGCTGTAAAGATCACTGGATGTCTCCTATAATTTAAATATGTATAATTCTCCCAAGACTCTTTTTTTACATATTAAATGCATCACCACACACTTACCAGTTCCTATATCATTTTAGGGAGTGGAGATTTTGTAGCCTGGATTCCCTCCTGGTCTCTCTCTGCTTCCTGACTATGGGTGCAATGTGACCACCCCTGCTGTGCTGGCTTTCCCACCTTGGACTGTATGTCCAAACGAATGAACGAACCTCCCTTAAGTTGCTTCCTGTCAGATTCTCTGCTACAGGTTATAAGGCCTAGCACTCAATTCCTCTTCCACCCTCGAAGGCCATTCCACCACAATGGTTATAGATGGTCATCTCCTTCTAGCCCACTTAAACAGATTCTCCCTTGCCAGCTTCATCTGCCAGTTCTGCCACCTGGAACTGGCTCCCTACTCGCTGGTCCTCCCCTCACCCACCTTACACTGTGAAGTCCTTGTAGGTAGAAGAAATGCTGTGTTCATCTTGAGTTCTCCGCTGCCTAAAATGGAATAGGAACACAGCAAATGCTTATTGATGGAACTCTAAATTGAGTCTTGGGAGAATTAGAGGACATCTGGTGATCTTTAAAGCTCCCTTCAGCTTCAGGAGTCCCTGATTCTAACTAAGCAATGGCAGTGATGCTAGAGGCCCACAGCAGGGAGCAGGACTAGCTTGGTTACCATCTTGGGAAGACCACAGCATACCTGATGTCACACAGTAAACCCCAGGTAAAGTAAAAGAGATCTTGTACACTGGAAGTCTAATGCACACAGTGGGTGCAGGCGTGGATTCTAAAACCAGGTAGGCAGGGTGAGCTGAGTAACCATGGGCAAGTAGGTTAGTCCCCTGTGCCTCTGTTTTCTCATCTGTAGTATAAGAATAATAACGTTGTCTACCTAAAAAGTTGCAGTAATGCAATGCGTTAATGCCTATGTCAACTATGAGTATGTCATCAATATGTCAACAATAGAGTAATCCCTAGCGTACTGTATCTCCTAAATGTGCTAGCTGTGGTAATTATCCCTTTACTTCCCTATATAACACCAGCAAAGGAAAATGGGTCTAACATGGGTCTGAGCTGGCATCCTAAATAGCTCTTTCAAAACCAGGGGGAGAGAGGATGGTGACAGCGAATTTTCCTGGAATTTCGCTACAATGTCTAAATTGGTGGTTTCAGCCTAGGAAGTCGCTCCACAGCCCCACAACTCGGGAGAGATGCTAATTCATGGTCATGCAGACTCCCTCCTCCTGTTTTCCAAAAGAGCAAAATGAAGGACTTAGCAGAGTCTGCATTCTCCAGACTTCTACACTCTAGGGGAATATGTTTCAGGACTAATTGTGTGGGCTTCTTGTGGCTCACAATGAGAAAACAATACCAAATGAGACAAAATGCTTTTAAAAAGTAATATTCTCAGGTTGCAGACCATTCAACACAGCCCCATAGTCCCTTCAGTTTTTAGTAGCCTGTTTTAAAAGCAAATGTAGCTTTGATTTTTCTCTTATTCAAGTCCCTTAAAAGTTGATATTTCCATCAAAAATTCTCTCTCCTCAAATGACTGGGGTATATTTTCTCTTTCCTGTGTCCCTTTGGTAAGAACTGTGTTTTAACCAGGCTGCCTGGCAACGCTTTGGGTACAAAATGAATGCATGCTTTTAACCACTGACCTTGGCACCTCCAATTGTAGGATACGTCAGATTTTCATCACACACTCATAGAGCATCTTTTGTGCTCTGCATCAGAAAGGCAGTCAGACACTACCCCCAAAGGACTTCCAAATGTACTTTCTACACATCAAAGTTAAGGTTCCTGAAGTTAACTATAATCCATGTCTTTGCAAACAAAAGTACTCTTGCTGCAATAGCCAACAAATCAATAGGCCATTTTTCCACTCTCACTGTACAACTGGCATTTGGAAAGAAGAGGGCAGATAATAAAAGAAATCTTTGGTAGAAATGGCAAAAATGCAAAGTAAAATAAACCATAAACCTCAGAGCCTACAAGGGCCAAAGGCAACCGAGAGATACCACAGTGGGGAAACTAGAGATGAGCTTGAAAAAGTGTCCAAAGAAACTTTATATAGAGCCAAGACTAGAAACATCTGAGATGCCTGTTGGCCCGGCTAGAGCCGGACAGCACATATCTGCCTTCCCATGCGGTTGCTTACAAAATCTAGATATTGCTGTTCACAACTGCTTTTAGAACGGGTCACAGGGTCCTATGGTAACATTTTATTATTACAGGAATATAAAACTATTACCTGCAGAAGACAGTTCATTATAAAAGCTTGAAAGAGAATGACTGAGAGATTTCCATCCATTTTACAGATGCATCAGCTTCTAAAAGTTAACCTGAATATTATTCATTCAATTCTAGAATCTTAGCTCCCAATAGAAACTGTCACCTATAATTGAAAGGATAATGGGGCATTAAAGAACCATACAGAGTGTAAATAGACTCCCCAGTTCCTCTGCTACACAGAGGCATTATCAGATATTTACCTCCAAGCCATCTTCCAGACTTACATCTTCTTTTAGAAACACTTATTGGATATAGAGTCCACTTAGTATTTTGGATTTTCAACCAAGCAGTCAGTCACAAAAGACAATGTTTCTGACAAAGCCCGGCATAATGAATATACAAATTCTCATTTAGCATACAGTCCACTTTCTCTGGAGAACAATTAAGCTATTTATGGGCATATGTTCATGAAAAAGCACTCTGCATATCAACTTCAGGTTTCAGGAAAAGAGAATCTCCTTCCATAGCTTCTGGGACCTGTCACATGCTCACCCTCCTTTCAAATCTTTGGAAGTGAGGCTGTTCCTGTTATGGTTTGCCTCGTCTTCAATAGGAGTCCTGAAGGACTGGGATTAAGAAGTTCAGGGCAGGAAGGAATGCTCTAAGGTAGTCAAAAGTGGAGGGTGGGCAGGTCCAAGGATGTTGGAGGTGCTGGCCGGAGCTGAGCCTCCTGCCTCTGGTCTACTGTTTACATAGCTCTTTGGGATTCTTCGTGGGGCTCAAGAACTGCTTCCCTCCACTTCTAGTTTGCATTTTCTGAATGGGACATTTTTCTTCCGTGAGCTTTTTAATGTTAACAAAATTAGAAATAAAGTAAATGTTTCTCTGCTCTCCTCCCTCAGGACTACACTCTATGACAGTGACACAGAAAGGACCAATGTGAGACTTGTCCACACCCTGGTTGGCATGTCAGTACTAGTGATGGGGATACTAGAGAAGGAGAAGCATTAAGTAAGGGTTCTGGGGGAAAGAGAGGTGAAGGAAAGGGAGGAGGGCAAGGAGCTCCAGCAGAGGTCACCATGAATGGCTTCCCCACTTGGCAGCGTTCTTGGAGACTGTTGTGCATCTCCCTTGGGCTATCAGACCGAGACTAAGGATTCCAAAGAATTGGAATTACTCAAGGGGTCCAAGTCTAGGGAAAGAAAAGGTTGGAATCCTCGTGCCAGCCCGAAAGTGAGCTTGTCTCTCAGAAAGAGATTTCACTTTGTGCTGATAATAGGCAGGACAGACCAGAGACAGGAGACAATGATGTATTAGTTATAGCTAATAACATGGAGATCACACCTTAACCAGGTATGTTTAAGGTATGTTCTTGTTCTGTAGTTAAACCTAAATCTCATGTCAGTATGTGGAACATGGATTGGAGATTGCTAGACCTCTTCCTATGGCCATATTGTGGGCATACTGGCTAAATCTCTTCTCTGCTTCTCACTATTAGTTGTTACTTTGATTAGCCTGCTGAGGACAAGTGGGTAGGCCTTTCTTGTCAGGGACCAGGCTTTGACTCTCACAACTCTGGGAAGAACTTGACTCCCTTACTCAGTCTGTCTGTTAACTGTGGGCTAAATACTTGACATATCAGACAAAAATGGACATATATCCTGCCTAGATGGAGCTTAATTATATAAAGGAGGAATAAGCCTGGTAGAATCCTTGCCTAGCATGCATGAGACTCTAGGTTCAATCCCTAAATGCCAAAAAGGAAAGGAAAATTATAGAAAAGAAATACAAACAATAAACAATAGCAATAATAAGTAAATACATTTAACAGTATATTAGGAAGTGTTAAATACCATGAGAGGAAGAAGAGCATGTTGTAGGATTTGAAGAAAGTTGGAAGGAGTATTTATTTATATCGTATAGTGTGGTTAGAGAAGGTCTCGCTGAGAAAATGGGAAGTCCCCATGGAGGAGACTAACTACTGCATCACTATGTTGGGAAACTGTGTCCTAGGAAGAGGGACCAGCCAGCACAAAGACTTTATATGGGAGCATGCCTAGAGTGTTTGAGGACCAGCTAGGACACCAGGGTTGTTAGAGCAGTGAGTGACATGGAAAAGCAGCAAAAGATGAGAAGAGATCCAGGTTATGAAGGCATTGCACATTCGTTGACTTGGCCAGGTTCTGAGCCAAAGAGTGATGCAGTTATATAGATTAAGCAGTCAAAAAAATAAGTCAACATTTCTGAAGTCTTTATAACAAACATACAAATATTTATTTAATGCACAATGTAAAAAGGATAACTCTGCTCTTACATTGAGAACAAATGAGAGGAGAAAGTGTGGCAGCCAGGAGACCAGCTAGGAAGCTGCCCTTAGAAGTGTTTCTGCAGCCATCCAGGAGAGACAGTGGCTTACATCAAGTTGGAGGCTTGTGGGGGCAGGGGCTAGATTTTAGATTTAGTCTGAAGACGGAATAAGAGAATTTTCTGGTGGTTTAGATAGGGAGTTGTGTAAAAACATGCCTAAGGTCTTAGCCCCCCAAGGTGGGGTTAACACACAGAGAACTGGATTGAAAGATCAGAAACTCCAAGACCAACTAGGAGGTTCTTACACAAGCTAACTATGATGAGGTAAAGTTATGAAAGCAAGGTTGGTGTAGGTGGGCATGCAGATGAACAGAGATTTTAAAGGCTGAGGTAAAACTGGCAGAGCGAAAGAAAGAAAGCTTCACAGCAACATTCTTTGATCATTTCCTCAGACATTTGTATTTCCATTCTTCAACAGGGCAGAAACAGAGACTCCACAATTCTGTTGTAACTAAGTGGGCATATCACCGAATTCTGGCCAACTGTATGTAAGTAGAAGTCGTGTTTAAGACTTCGGAACAGGGAATCCCCTTGACTCGGGATTCCAATATGGAATTAATGGAAGGGGTAAGAGCAGCCATTTTGGACCATGAAACATAAAATGCATGGCAAGGATGACAGAGCAACAGGATCAAGCCATGTGCCAACCCATGAGTGCCTCCTCAGACTTGTTTATATGTGGGACATGTCATGCTATCTTGTTTAAGCCTCTGTATTTGGTGTTCATTTTGGGGGATGGTCTGACCTTTATTCTAATTCATACAATTTCTTTTAGCCCTAATGCTAAATATTCATCAGTCCCATGAAGACAAGGAAGTATTCAATAGGGAAAGATTTCATTTCAACCTATTTCTGCTCATCTGGTCTTGAAATTTCCAAACAGTGTTTGAGCTTCCACTCCTTGTGCCAGTGTACCAGAGACTTGGGTCTAGAGTAAATGGTGGAGGAACTCAGGGTTAGTTAATAATTTATTATTTCTCTTTCAATCAGGACACTCTCCAGGGACTGGAGAGATGGCTCAGTAGTCAAGAGCAATGGATGTTCTTGAAAAAGACCTGGGTTCAAATTCCAGCATCCATATGACAGCTAACAACCATCTAGTTCCAGGAGATCTGACACCCTCTTCTGTCTTCTGTGGGCACTTCACAACATGGGGCACTTACATACATGGAGACATAACACTCATACACATCAAATAAAAGAAATAAATCAGGAGACCCAATTCTCTGTCATATCTGAATCAGAGGTCTTAGGGAAACATATTACCTGCCTTAGGGGAAGATAATGACATTGCCAATTAAACCTCATTCTCCATACAATCCCCTGAAAGATGGATAGCATAAGTGTATAAGGACATACTCCTCTTACTCCCAAAGAGAGGTAAATCAAGTTCTACATTGCCACTAAATAAAAATATGTACTTCATTAAAAAAATATGATTGTGTGGGAATACAATAAAATACCACTGAATGCAGAAGTGATTCAGGTGATGTAGGGAAAAAGGAAGCCACCTGTGGCTTCTTTTGTACTAAATTTCCTGATTCTCTGTTTACACCAAAACCTTGACTTAGACAGGATTTACCTGTGCATTAGCAAACCTGTGACACCTTGGGATCAAAGGTATTGACACAAAGTACTCATGATATTATGGAACATAAGGCAGGGGGTCTGAAACCAGCTCCTGAGATATGATGTCACTCTGGGTGTAAAAACAGAATGCTGTGAATGAATAAATGAGTCCTTCTTATCATCAGTCATGTGAAATCTTAGCCCATCAGGCTTGTGTAGTAGTGACCAGTGGGTTGGATGGTGGACCAGCAGACCACCAACCTGGGAAGTTGGTGTGTGGGGCTGGAAGGAAATCTATCAGGTTGCCAGCTGTGATGTGTGGTGAGTGCCCGGGTGGGAATTAGACTGTAGAGCACCTATCAGGTGACAGTCTGACATATTAAACTGTAGAGTGCCTATCAGGTGACAGTCTGGCATTAGGCTGTAGAGTGCCTAGCAGGCAGCAGCCTGGAGGATCTGGGAGTGCCAATAGGGCATTGCCTGGTGTAGATGTTAGATGAGACAGGTGGGCAGTGGAAAGGTTGTCAGTCCTGGGCCCCAAGGTTTTGGACAGCTGCTGGCCATTGTCTTGTGTTTTCCCTTTTCCCTGTAATCCAGTGGACAAGGTTTGTGAGGCCACCTCCACATGTGGCAGAGTGACACCACAAGGAGAGACCTGTGGGTCCTCCGATGCTCAGCCCCTGATGCAGTGCTGGTTACCAGGTCTTCACACATCCGTTGATCAAAATGTCCCAAACTGCATGGAAGCCTGTCTTTGCTGTGCCTTGAAATGTCTCAGGCCCATTCATTACATGGAGTGTTCCAGTCATCAATCACAGTGTTTTGATGAAGCGGCCTTTTCATTCACTGAACATCAAGATTAGGAGATCAATAAACTGCAGTGACTGGTCCAGTATCATCTTGTGTGTGAGTGTGTGGGGATGTGCTGGTGTTGGGTAAAAGGGGGAGGCTGGGAACTGAAAATCTTGCAATATTATAATCAAGCAGTATTTTAGTTTCCTTTCGGCTGCTGCGATAAAACCCCCTGCCAGAAGCAACTCAGGGGAGGAAAGGAGTTACTTACGTAGCTTACCTTCCCAGGCTACACTCCATCATTGAGGGAAGTCAGGGCAGGACCCCAGGCAAAAGCTTGAAGGCAGAAATTGCAGAGGAGCAATGCTGCTTCCTGGCTCCCTTGCAGGCTCAGGCTTTGCCACTTTCTTCTATGGCCCTGGACAAGCTGTCCAGGGAATGGTGACACCCATAGTGGACTGTGCACTCCTAAATCAATAACAACCAAGACAATATCCCACAGACAATCCCACGGGCCAATCTGATGTGGGAATCTGATTTGAGAATCCTTTCTCAGGTGACTCTAGGCTGTGTCAAGTTGAAGGGTGAGCTAACTAGAACAAGCAGGTGTATTTCCTCCCAAAGAGGCTATGAGAAACAGGAGACAAGAGGACTGAGCTGTGAAGTAGAGATATTACTGCCAATAAGGCCCAGAAGGGAGCCATGACTCAAAATAACCTAAAGAGCAAATAGTTTTTATCTTAAGTCAGGCAGGGAGATTGTCATCTGAGAAGTCAGTCTCTGTCTTGTTTGGAATCTAGTGTGGAAAACAAATTAGTCACCCAAGGTAGTAATGTGCCCAGTGCCATATTAAGTGCCCCAAAGACAAGTGCCAAGCGGCACTGAAGAGTGTATCAGCACAGCCTTCCAAACAGTGGTATATTGGGGACAGAGGAGCCTGGGAGACCCATCAAAGATCACATGGCCAGAGTGTGACAGAGCTGGATCCAGCAGGCAGTGATTACACAATAGCAGTGCCTACCAGCTCAGTAAGAAAATTCCTCTCCTCTACTGTCCTCTGCCCTCAGTGTCAACTTAAATGCCTCTCCTGATCTGTCCAAAACATACATACAGTATACATACAGCATACATACACTATACATACAGTATAGTGACTACACTGCAATAATTTAATGTTAATTATTAGATCCTTTGGGAGCTAGCTTGCTCTAGGTACACACATGCTAGTTATGAGTTTATGAAACACAATCATTTTAGTTCTTCCTCTTGAAGAGTCACATTACAGCAAAAAAAAATCTGTCCACAAACCCGCCCATTAACCACAGCACCAAAGGCTCTCTCAAAGCTTCCCATCTCTTTTTGTTTTCTCTCTGGTAACTTTGTTGTTCTATTTACCTCAGCACAATCGCCCTCCCTGGAAACTCAGAATGATCGAGCTCTCCAGGACATTCAGAAGGTGGAGAAAGACACACACACAGCTGCTCCTAGAGGGCTGCCTCGTGACTGCTTTTCTCTCTAGAAGGGGGATGCCAACTGGCTCTCAGTAGAATCCTAGATAACCTCCTCACCCTAGACCAGCACCAAGCATCTTCAAAGATTTACAAAAACATTGTGTAACATTATGAAAGATCAGGACCTATACATTTATGGATACCTATTTATATTACTTGGCAAGATAAGTCATTTTGATAATTTGCATTGGGGATAAGAGGTCATGGAAAAGAGTATTTTTAGGGGATTAAAATCTAGGACCATAAAAAAGGCATTTGAATTCCTCCTTTATTTTTTTATCTATTCACAAAGCAATAACTCCTGGGTGGCAATATACCCATAGGTCTAAGGCCTTAGGTAGGAATCCATTATTTTGCTCTTCATAATCCATCTCTCTTCCCTCGGATGATAAAATCCAGGTTTATTATGGGGAACTGTATCCTTCTCTTCTAAGCCATTTGGTGTGGGTGGCCAGGGGTAGATTCCAACTGGCTTAAGTCACTAGTGATTGGTTTCAAAATGGGAAGAGAATATAATCAGAGTCTGTAAGTCAGCAGGATTCACATTCTCAGACTTTACATAAAGTATATTGTTGTTTTGTATATTCTCATAGGAAGGAGGTTCCAAAAGAAAGAGTCTCTATCTTTGGGGGTGTGTCGCGAGAGCACAGGAGGTGGGGAACTTGGGGATTATTGAGGAGGACTTGATTGGATGAAGCCTGGTGAGGAAGCTGACATTGTAGAGTCACAGCAGGGGCCATGGAGACGGTCAGGAGTCACTTCAGCTTCTCCAGCAAGCCTCACCTGCAGTTCTTTTAGATTATGTTTAGGTGAAGAAGTCTTTGGTTCCTTTAACCCTGTTTCCATCTCTAACACTACCAAAGTAACCGAACTGATACAAATACCTTAAATACTTTGGAAAGGAGTTGTGTGCAGAGAATCGAAGGTCTGTTTGTGGGATAGCAGCTAGTAAAAAAAAGGTGCAGAGATGGGGCTGGAGAGATGGCCTAGCGGTTAAGAGCGCCGACCGCTCTTGCAGAGGACCCGGGTTCGATCCCCAGCACCCACATGGCGGCCGAGAGCCGTCTGAAACTCCAGTTCCAGGAGAACTCCAGTTCCAGGGGAATCCGAGACCCTCTTCTGACCTCCGCGGCATTGCACGACACGGGTGCACAGACCTGCATGCAGACAGTACATTGATATACATACCGAAATAAATAAAATAAAATAAAAAAATTAAAAAAAAATTAAAAAAAAAAAGGTGCAGAGAAAAGAACTTTTCCTTAGGTTCTCTGAATTCTGCAGGAAACAGTCACAATACATAGCATTGCACAGGCGTTTCTACTGCTTAAAAACATGTTTTACACACAGGTTTCCTCACTTGAATCTCACAATCCTGACTCATACAATTATTAACATTTTAATTTTGCAGTGGTTGCATAGTTTCATATAGTTTAAAATATATTTCAAATTCAACGTTTTTTACTGTCACCATAACCAAATGAAGTAGGAATGGTATGTCTTTCATAATATTCATTTGGGGCTCAAGGAAGTTGAGAACTGAAGTTAAATGTGGAGGAGGCAAGCTGCAATCTTTGTTTCTGACTTCTGTCACTCAAAATGCTTAGAACCAAAGATACTAACTCTACTCCCACAGAGGTTAATACACAGGTGCTTGTAGTAGGCTAAGCATGGCCAAAGCATTAGAGACTTGGATTTCTGGGGCAAAGCCGTTATTAGCCAGCTGTTGACCATGGGCAAGTTCCCAGGGTCCCGAATTCTGTTACAGAACGGGTTGAACTCCGATCTCTGACGCACCTTACTGTGCTAACCGGCCTATACTTCCAGACCTTCTTGTCTCCTGTCTCAGATTCACTTATTCTCCCCAAATGATAATCATAACCTTAGCTGATGTTTATTCTCTCACTGATGCCAGAATCTGCGCTGAGATCTCTACCTCCATTTCTTTTTTTAATTTCGTCACCTTCCTAAGAATTATATTTAACAGACACATAAACTTTAAGTCACGGAGGTCAAATGAACTGTCTCCAAGAGCTACAGGAAACCTGACCCAGGTCAGTGGGATCACAGGAGGCCTTAACCGGGTCTGTATTGTTTGTGCTGAAGAAACTCGGTCCACGCGAATAGACGGAGCCGGAAAGGGGCGAAAAGGCCAAAATAAATACAGCGAGCTCCTGCCGGGCAAACCCAGAAAAGTCCCTGGAAGGACGCCCGCCCGAGGCTCCTTCCCAGGCCCAGGGGGCGGGGCGACCTTCCTCGCCAGCCGCAGAATCCGGCCTTCCTGCCCTTCCTGCTCCAGACCATTACCTTGTTGAGATGCGGGTTCCTGGTGACATCGTATCCACGCTTCTTCAGGGGCACCGGGCGAGGCGATGCGGACTTGGAGTGGCAGCCTAGGGCGGGCGCGGAGGGAGCCCCGCGCCGGAGAGGCCCGCAGGCCCCGCGGGACAGAGAGGCCAGGCGAGGGCCAGTGCCCAGCGCTGCGCCCATGGTCCTGGCGCAAACCTGGAACCAGGGAGAGACCAAGGTCAGGGGCGCCTCCCAGCCCAGCCGGCTCGTGCGCGCCAGCGGCGCAGCGGCCTGAGCCAGACGCGTGGTCCCAGAGAGGCCGGGGCTCAGATGGGTTCAAGGCTCCAGCCTCCGCCCCTCCGCCCCTCCGCCGAGGCCACCTGCTCAGCTCTCCATTAGGATGCTCCGGGCCTCGCCCAGCCCCGGCAAAGAGAAAGCAAGGCCTGAAAACACATCCCCTGGATAACAGCCCGCGCCGTGCCCGCCCCCCAGGAGAAGACGAGATTGCTGGGCTACTCCCCGCACCCTTCCATCCCGCTCGTTCCGTGGTTCGCCTCGGTGCCGCTTTCCACAGCTCACCTGCTTCACTCAAGCTGGTGTCTACGCCGTTCCGCTGCGAGCAGGCGGGGCGAGGCGCTGCGGTCCTGGCTCCACTCCTGTGAAAGGCTGTGCTGTGCCTGCAGCTGCCAGCTCAGCTCGCGGGTTGGTGCGTTCTGGAAAAGCGGTCCCCAAACCTTTCTTTGTGGTGCCAGGCTTCCTTTGAGGATGCGCGAGGGGCACCTCATAACCATAGACACATGTCTCTCCCTTAACAAGATGGCAGTTCCCTCCTCCCTCAGGATGCACCTGGGCACTCTCTCTCTCTCTCTCCATCCAAAGAGGACTGAAGGCATCCAGGGCGAGCCTTTTGGATCAGCATGACCTGTTTCACTCCCCGCTTTTGAGCAAGGCCCCTAATCCAGGGTGCTGTCCAGTACGGTAGACGTTAGCCGCTTGGGGCTCTAAATATGTTAACAAATCACTGCAAACAGAATACAATTTTAAATCTGGTTCCTCAGTTGATCTAGCCACGTTTTGGCATCCTAGAACCACTTGTACACGGGTGCAAAAGCACTTCCAACTGCAGAAAGTTGTATTCTATTGATGGAAGATCCTCAGTCCTTAAGTGGGTTCCTGGGAAGCCATGCTACCTGCTGTCATGGATGTTAGAGTCAGACCTGCACCTTGATGTCCACCTATCCCTGAACTTAAATTTATACTTCCTCTACACAGTACTCAAGAGATTCCTTTTAAAGTAAACACGTCACTGTCTGTGGGATAACCTTCAAGTCTTAGGAGATCCTCTTGGTGAGGCCGCAGCCTGGCTCCCGTCAACTTCCTCTGGCTCAGCCTGCTCTCCTCTGTCCTGTCTTTGGGCTCTACCTTCACTTGCTTCTGCTTCTCCACCCTACTTGGTTTCCTGCCCCGCAGGGGCTTTGTGTCTGCTACTGCCTTTACATGCAATGCTATAACACAGGCTTCCAAACAATGGCAGCATTCCATCTCTCAGGTTGCCACTGTAGGCCTTTATCTCATTGGCTGTTGACCAGCTCCAGAGGATACACAGTGAAAGGGTTTTCCCCTACACATAAGTTTAGACAGTTATTAGCTCATTTCTCTGATGTTTACTGTCTGCCTAAAATACAAGCTTCACTAGGCCAGGGTCTGTGAAGCCATTTATCTTTGGGACCTGGCATGTTGTGAATGAAGCCGAGTGGTAACTCTGCTCATTACAATTATGAGCCCTCAGACTGGCTGCCAGACAGACGCATGCTTCTCTCTGACTCACCTTCAAAGCTCATTCTACCCCGACAGTGGTGCTGGGTTGCTCCTACCTGGGCTCCTCAGGAATGGTTGCCTTCACCTGAAGTCTCTCCCCCTGAACTCCAATCCCCAACCCCCAATGATCTGCATTAAAATGTGCCCCTTAAAGTGATATCGGAATTCCTTGTTGGAGATATAGAAGCAAGGTCAAAAATGCACATTTCTAGGTACTATCCATGGGATCTTATCCAGTGGGGGTTAAATGCTGCAAGCTGGGGTTATCTTCGGGCTAGATATTTACATAAACCTATACATGGTATTTTTTAAATTATTAAAACCAATTTGAGTCAGATTTTTTTCTGTAACCAACAGTGTTAACTTCTTTCAATATTGTTCTTATATTTGTACGATCTTCCCACAATCTACAAACATCTTGAGGGCAGTGACTATGCATGTGTTTCTATCTTCTGGAATATAGCAAATCAGAAACTGTCCAATGAGTCTGCCCTTGTTCAAAGCAATGAGTTTAATGTCTCACCTGGAAGACATTGAACAGGTAACCTCAGTCCTCTGAAGGCCAGATAAACAAGGATATAAGTAACAACAACAACAACAAAAAATCCAAAGAAATAAATATAATTTTAAAGTAACAATTCCTTGAAGCTTGTACAGTTTGCATGGCAGTCTCTCCTGTGTCATAACCTGGGGCTCTATTCGTGTAGCCCAGACATGGTTCTAGTTATATTACTCATTTACTGGTTACAGTAATGTGCTAAAAGCAAGCCTCAGAGGAAAATAAGGTGTCTTCTCAGCCACAGCTTTTCCAGGACCTGGCTCTTCCTCTCACACACGGTATTTTGATCTGCTCCATAGATGCACTAACTGTACTTCAACATCTAAATTCTTCCATGTAGAAAGAGGAAAGAGGAATTGGAAGTGAAGTGATTCTCTCTGAGGGAAAGGAAATGGATTTTGCACAGTCATTTGGTTTCTGATCACATTTTGTTGATGAAAAGTACATTTTATGGTCACACAGAATTTCAAAATCACATAAAGTTTCAAGGAAGACTGGAAACTATTGTGTCTGGTGAAGAAAGTGTGTGTGTTCTCTACTGAGGCTCAGCAGGGAAGTCTATTACTAAAAGGAAGAATGGTAGAATGGCTCTTAAGGAGTAGTAACGAGAAGTCCAGATATTTGCTTTATGTTAAAGTGCTTGGCCGGCAGGAGAGGCTCAGGCACTGTCATCTATTATTGCTATGTGTTTTCCATCTCTGGTTTTATGATAACTTCCTTACCTTTCAAGCTGAACATAGGATTTTGGAGAACAAATTTAGAAGCCTGGGAACATTCCAGAACTTCTTTCAATTCCATAAAATCACTAACATTCTTAACCTCTGGTCTGGCAGTCTGTTTTAGCAGTAGATAAAACCCATGACTCTTCTTTTACATCCCACCTCCTGACCTCTGCTACCATCGTGATGGGCCTCCGAGGTAGCAGGGTACCCATCTCCTTCCACCTCCCTGGCCAGAGGTTCCATATCCAAATGCAGTTAGTATCCTTGCTTTCCTATTACAGTCAGTGAGATCTGAATATCTACTTGCAACTTTACTGAATTGTGACTTCGGATTGAACCCACCATTTACAAGCCTTAGCAGCTTCAGTATCTGGGGCAATGCTTGTCACAGACAGTGCATCAGTTTGTTAAATTAAGTAAAACTGATAGCAAATTTTGGCATAACCTTTCAATAGTGGACAGAATGAAAGCCAAATCTGGTACATTGTCAAAAGAGCATCAAACAGACTCAAATTAAGGTTCTGTTCACTCAGCTGTCTTGAAACATAATCACTTGTCTCTGAAAGCAGATTTTAAGTGCCCTACATACTTGTAAATTTAAAACCCATTATTTTTTTCCTATATCCACTGTTTCAAAAATTTATTCATAATATTCTACCCAACAAGCCATGCTCATCATTGCCCCCAAAAGTACTCTTCAATTTCCACCACAGCTAGTAACACTTGTTAATTTCTTTTTTTTCCTTCCTAATTTTATTTATTTATTTTTTTCTCTTCCTAATTTTATTTCTTTCTAGATATGACCTTGTTTTTCTTTCTAGGATGATTTGCAGTATGAACTAGGTGATCTGATATGGAAAATTGTAATCACTTATTAAAACCAAGCATACAGGCAACACTTGTTAATTTCTTTGTATTATTGTTGTTTTAAATTTTATGTATTGCCTGCATGTATGGAAGTGTACCCATGTCATGCAATGCCTGCAGAGGTCAGAAGAAAGCATTGGATTCCCCTGGAACTGGAGTTCCTACGGTTGTTAGTTGCTATGTAGGTGCTGGGAATGAAACCTTAGTCCTCTGTAAAAGCAACCTGTATTCTTAACTGCTGAGCCATCTCTTCAGCCCCAACTGTATTATCTTTTCATCAAAAGAATGGTAAGGAATATTCATCCCCTCTTCATCTTTGTTGTGAGGCTCTCTTACACACACACACACACACACACACACACACACACACACACACACACCACATTCTGGGGCTTTGCTCAAGCCGTCTCTTCTGCTTCCAGTATCTACCAGGTGCAGTTTTAAAATCAGTCTCTCTCATGATTTATTCATGTGTTTGTGTTTTCTTAACCTCAGGGGTTTTATAGAGGCCAACAGCTTTGGACTCAGATGGTCTGGATTCTATCAGTGGCCACTTCATGTGATCTTGAGCATTCTCTGTGACCTCTTTAAATACACCATCCTCATTCTAAAACTGAGATTACGGATTTGCTTATTTAAAGAATACTGTAATGCACTAACCCTATGCCAAGCATGGTTCTAAACACTTAAGTCCTCAATTTAAGATTTTGTAGCTGTGGAAACTATATTTCTAATTTTGATCATTTCCCAGGCTAGCAAGTTGTAGGATAGATACACTCTTGATATGCTGCCCAGCAATAGAGAGCTATAGTTTCTAGCCACACAAGAAGAAGAATAAGCAACCAGTGTTCAGTAGTACACAGTGCTGCTAAGCTTTGATGTTTGGGAAGTTAGCTACATTCAATATATTTTCAGCTAATAATATTCTCACCTCAAAATGGGTTTACCAGAATTTAACCCAATTTTTAGACAATGAACACCTGTACTAATTTAATTAATCTTATGATTGTTTTATGAAACAGTGAGCTGGCCTTCAAATTACTTCTCTCACTTGCAGAGCTATCAGTTATACTCTGAATTATGGCTGGAGCTTGTATCTTACAAACTAATTCTTTGGCAATAGGTGTCTGGATAATTGCTATTAATGGGGGAAATAGAAAGTGATCGAAGGCTGGGAAGAGAGATTTTCTTTATTCTGTTTGCTTGCTGTTGGTTCCTCTCAGTACCCCAAGTCCAGCCACTGCTTCCGGAGTGCAGCCTCCTTCCTCCCCAAGGCCGCCTCATCAAGACTTCACAGACTTAGCAGAAGGTTTTGTCTCTTGCTCCTCATGCCCAGCCTCTGATGCTCCCATTGGCCAGTTTCATTCTCCACCTTGAGCGATGACGCTTCTTCCTACAGTGGCTGCTGTGGTGGCCTAAGCATTTTCTTCCTCTCATTCAGCTTCCACAGAGCCCAAGAAACTCATCCTTTATACTGAATTTCTCATGCTGAGATACACATAGTATAGTTCTGTTCACTTTTTTTTTTTTTAGTTCTGTTTACTTAACTTAGCCCAGCTTGATGTAGGTTGCAAATTATGATTATTATCCCCCCTTTTGGTAAAATTTTATTGAATTTTTGTGTATTTAATACAGAACATCTTAATCATCCTTTTTTTTTTTTTTTTTTGGTCTTTTTGAGACAGGGTTTCCCTGCAGTTGCAGCTGTCCTGGAACTCCCTATGTAGATCAGGCTGGCCTTGAACTCACAGAGATCCACCTGCCTCTGCCTCCCAAGTACTGGGATTAAAGATGTGCACCACCACGCCCAGCCTTAATCATCTTTATACCCCTTCCCCATTGGCTCCCTCCCATAGCCCCCCTCACTGAAATTCATACACCCCATCATTTGTGTTAATATCAACTTAGTTCCCAGACGTTCTTCAGTGCAAGTTCATCCACTGGGATCTAGTCAGCCTATCTAGAGTCCCTCACTTTAAGAAGATCAGCTCTTCCTCACCCAGAAGTAATCAGCTGCCAATAATTCTTCCACTAATATTGAGGCCTGTTGTTCATTTCCTCAGTTCTATCTGCTGAGTTTGCATAGGTTTTGTGCGTGCTGACACCATTGCTGTAGGTTCATCTGAGCAACGTCCCAGGAGCCTGTAGGACTCTATATTTCCTTATGGTCATTTACCTTCTCCCTGGCTCTTGCAATATTTCCACCCCCTCTTCCACAATGGTCTCTGAGCTCTGGGTAGATGGAGTTTAATATAGGAGTCCCGTTTGAGGACCCACACTCTACAGATACTCCACTTTGGCCATTTGTGACCTTTTGTGTTCCTGAGTCTCTGTTGCATGAGGGAGCTTCATTGATGAGAACTGAGAGATGTATCAGTGTTCTCTTTACCCTGGTTCTATGTTCCATGAGCCTTATATGTAGAGGTTGCATTGTATTTGTGCAATTCGCAGGCAATGTCTGTGTGTGACCAGTTGTGGAACTCTGTTTTAATCTCTGCCTCTTTGATGAGTGGTGACTGGGATACTTGTCTGTAAATATAAGGATTCATATTTTGCACATAGTAAGAAATTACATTTGTCTACGGATGTAACAGCGTTGGGGTTTTCTCTAAGATACATGACATCTCCAGCCATGTGTATCTGGCTATGTTTACAGCACCACATGTGATTTTCTTCCCATTGAGTATGCTTTGAGTCCACTTAGGCGTCTGTTGATTACCCCGAAGATAAAGATGTCACTACTGCATCAATGTTGAATGCTGTGCTGGTCATGGATGTGGTTATTAGGCCTTAAGGCTAGAGTTGGACCATCAGTTGATGATCTCCTTTAGAGCAGTTTGCACAGTGCTCTCTAAAGCTATGAGAGCCAGCCTTCAGGGGAGGTGGCTTCCAGGTCACTTCTTGCTCCATTGCTCCAAATCATGTCTCAGAAGTAAGTCCTGTCTTTAGCAATAAGATTTTACCTCCAAGTTCTGGGAGGCAATCAAGGGTTGTGGCAGTAGCCTGTTTAATTTAAATTTGGGAGTCTCTTGGACTCCCCTGGGCAACAACTCCAAGGAAGCTTTCTCCTGTCTGGCACTGTTTCTTGTTATGTAGCCTTCAAGCTATGTACATGGACACATGTAGAGATATTGTATGTGTAATTTGTCAGTAGGTTTTTGGAATAATAGGATTCTCTCTCTCTCTCTCTCTCTCTCTCTCTCTCTCTCTCTCTCTCTCTTTCAGTGGCTAGGTGATGGGGTGAACCTGTGCTTGGTTGAGCACCACAGGGATCTGGCACCCACTGTCCCTTCCCACAACCTCTTTGAAGCCTGGATGAACAGATCACCTGCTTGTCAAAGTGCAGCTTCTTACCCTAAGGCCTTCCTTTGAAGTACTGGGCATAAAATATGTCACACCTCCTTCTATCAATTCACCCTAAGTTTCCTTATCCTGGCAGGGAGCCATAATGGCTCTTCCCTTCCAGGCCCTCACTCCCCAGCCTCCATTCCCACCTCACAAGGTCCGATGAATAGGATAAAGGCCTTGACTTTTGCCAATAAGCTGAGTTATTCCCTCGGAATTTCTCCAATCTCTCCTGGGTCAGTTCTTTCGCTGACAGGTCGGGTTCACCCCTCCCCCTCCTGGCTCCCACCTGAACCCCAGCAACCAGGCTGAGCAATGGGCGCATCTGCTCGTGGGAACAGAGAGGAGGCAAAGCAACAGCTGGGCATTCTCTCTCTCTCTCTCTCCCCCCATTTAACCCTCTCTCTCTCTCTCCCCATCTAACCCTCTCTCTCTCTCTCTCCCCCCATCTAACCCTCTCTCTCTCTCTCCCCCATCTAACCCTCTCTCTCTCTCCCCCCCATCTAACCCTCTCTCCATGCCCTCCGCATTTAGAGTATCCCCATTCCCCCGTTTCTCCTTTGATAACCCCTGTGTCCTGTGCTCCCACTTCTCTTGAGCTCCTTCTTCCCCTTTGTCCCCATAGTTCTTTGTGTGACCCCCCCCATTTAAATACCCCATTTTAGCCATTCTTAGTAACACCAGTCTCCAAATGTTATTCCCTTTCAGGTTATTATCCCCATTTTTCAAATAGGAAACGAAACCCAGAGGCCAGGGCAATTCCAAGATATGGGAGGACTGCTATATGCCAAGTGCTCTACCAGCCTTACGACGAGCCCCAGCGATCGGTGCTCCTCTGATATGCTATCCAGCCACCATCATCACTGTCTCCTCATCAGCTCTCCATTCTGCAGGATACCTCCGACAGGTCCTCATGGAACCGTTTCCAGGGCAACTGGTTTCTCCTCTCTTCTTATCCCTCTTCCGCCTCTCTGCCCCCCTTCCTTCTGCACTGTATCTTGGCTTCTGCTTTTCTATTTACCGAGTGAAGAGAAACATTTTCTGACATTCTGAAACTACCACAGAGAAAAACGAAATCGCAATTTTGTGGTAGAAGAAAATGTTTTATTTTTCTGGCACCATGTATCCTCTGGGATCTTCAATTGAATTTTCATAATTGCAATACCCAAATTCTAACAAGCAAAGAATATATATTTGAAATAACCACATCTCTAATCCAGGTGGCCACCCGTACGCAGTCATCCTCAGGTCATTATCACAAGAACTTTGAAATCTTTATACTCCCAATCCTGCCTTCTTAAGTCATCATTGTACCAAACACAAGAGCTTTAAGATAGCGTATAAGACACTGCATTTCACCTGGCTCCCTATCCATCTCTCATTTAGCCCTGAAGTTAGAGCTCAGCAGACTTGCTCTGGATCCTAGCCTGGCCGGTGGACTAACTAGCTCTTATTTCCATGGCTAGCTAAACACAAGCATTTTATTTTTATTTTTTTCAAAGCCAATGTTTTATTGAAGCTCTGTGCATTTCATACAAAATTACATTACAAATCAAATCTAGACCCAGCTTCCCTCCGTGCCCCCCAACCCCACCAGAGCTCATACATCCTGCCAAGCATTTTAAAGGCCTTTTTGCAGCAGAAGTTCTAAGAAGTGTTGTTCATGGTCAGAGTGACCAACGAGAAAGCTAGTGACCAGTGGTTCTTTCTGGCTATCTTCCTGACCTCTGGATTTCCCTGAGGGCTTTTTAAGGAAAAACAAAAAAACAAAAAACAAAAAACAAACAAAAAAAACCCAACTCTACTTTCTGCCCCTCTTGAAGTTCTCTATTCAAGCACTCCCGCCTCTGACAGCCACTATGCCATTTCTCCATTATGTTCTGGGCCCCTCCATTGCCTCTTTCCTCACACAAAAGTTAGACAAAAAGGCAACTGTTGGAAAAACGCAGCCCGCAAAACAGAAACCCATGGTAGCAGCTGCTGAGCTAAGCAGCAGATAAGGAGGAACAAATCTGGACCCTCCTCATTTGTTCGGAGGTCAGAGGGACATCCCAGCGGGGTAAGGGGAGGGCTCTTTGTCCACGATGTGATTTGCCCATCTGGCCCATTCAGCATCCCCTGGACCAGCTGCCCTGGGCCACCGGCTGCTTCCCTGCATCCTCCACGGGCTCTGGGCTTGTTAAACTGTAATGAGCAGATCTTCTTCTTTCCCAACTGACTTTGCAACAGTCCCCTCGCACTTCCATAAAGGAGGGTCAAAGGAAACGTTGTCGCTCCTGGCAGTCGTTCAGCCGGACAAAACTCATTAGCAATCTGGAGGGATCTCAAGGTTTTCACTGCAGAGTTTGGGTTATTTGCTTTCTAAGTGTTTTTAAAAGCATGTTTTCTCTCTGTGTAATTGGTGCGATTAAGACAGGCTGTTGTTCTCAGTGAACTTGAGTTCTCTTCAGCTCTTTATCACCTCAGTTGGTTTCTGTGTTCCCTTCTCAGGAGGTTCAGCCACTCCACCTCCTCTCAGCTGGTATTCAGCCTCAAATCCACTTGCTTGATTCACTGAGCCTTCCCCCAAGGAGATGTAATTTGTTTCCTTTGTGGATTCACAGCTCTTGAGTTTAGCTTGTGCAAGGACGCCAACTCCGCCTTCAGGAAGCCCACAGAGCACCATTCACTGGGCTGTGAGACGCAGCGTGGATTTTGATCAAGAAGCCAGTGTTTCTCCCTACAGGCTTCTTATTATCAGGAATATTAGCGCTCTGAGAGCAGATGGATTTCCTTCTCTTTAGCCTTAGGCTTGGCCTCTGATCTTGAAGAGTGCTGTACAGGGGTGAAAGTGGAGACTAACCAAGCAGCATGTGAATCATGGACCAGGCAGGTGCTGTTTTGGATCAGGGAGATGCTGCTTTGCTCAGCAGGCATCATAATTATCTGCAGATCTTACTTTATTTTTAACAGCTTCCATGTTGCTGTTTCAAAGCAGATTCTGAGGTCTGAGCTCTACTGGCATACTATGTAACATTTTCATTTGCACATTAAAATAAAAGATGTGAGCAAGGTTGCCATTTCAGGCTGTCGTCTCAGATTTGTGCCCAATTAAAAGTCAGCTTCGTGGGATAGTTATTACGAGCTTTCTCTGTAGAGTCAGATACTCTGGGGTTAGATCTCAGTTCTGCCATTACTGGCTATGTGATCCTGGGAAATTTGCTTAATCCTTCAGAAACTCTATCTTATTACTGATGATCATAATAGCAGTTAGCTTATAAGTGATTGTGAGGGTTAAATAATTGCACACAGTAAATCTTCAGTAAATACTAAGTATTATTTCAATACTTCATCTGTGTTCCCAAAGAACAATTCTGGGTGTGTGGTAATACTGAAAAAAAAAATTGCTAAATTGCATTTGATTGAATTTTCACAAGCTCAAATTTCAAAGGCACAGTGTGAAATATTTGTCTATTTCCAAAGCAGGTAATACTACAGCCAGATGCTGAATTCTTATAGTATTTAATTGTATTTATGTGAGCACAGAACACACAGACACACACACACACAAACACACAGAGACACACCACATAAACAGCATGTTAGCTATTGTGTTACGTTCTATTAAAATAAGAGTTTTATGGTCTTTCCCTGGGTCCCACTCACCTCATGTTGCAGGCAGGTTCACTCTCACCCCATGGCCTCCATTTTGCTAGCTCTACCCCCTCCAGCACCTGCAAATGCCAGGACCTCAGCAACCCCAACTTTGAGTCAACCTCACAGAGGGGAAAGTTTATGATCCATTTAGCAGAGTCAGGCTTTATGCTTTGAGCTGTGTTGTGGCTGCTCTGTCTTCTGCTCTCTGGGGCTGTGATCACCTACTTCAGCACACGGAAACTGCTGAAACCTGCTCCTATTCCATGTGTGGCCCTGAGCACCTTAATCAGCACCCAGCAGTGGGGGAAAGCTCTGCTCCTATTCCATGCGGGGCCCTGAGCACCCTCATTTCTGAATCCTTGTGAGGAGTTGCTTTCTTGCTGGTGTTGCTAGAAGCGCTGCTGTTTCTGCCTGTCTCTAGATTTCTGTGGGGTTTCACTTTTTCATCTCCTGCTGTGTGTGGCAGAAGAAGGTGGGTCTGGAAGTCTAACACTCTTATGGTTCTTGCAGATTTACCAGTCCTGGAAGGGGACAGGTCTCCAGGAGAACAGCATGCACCTCTACAGACCTGGTTGCGGCATCTCTCCCCTCCTCCACATTCACAAAGCAGATTCCAGGACAACCTTATAACATACTTGGAACCCTGCTTCCTTCAGTCCCTGCTAATCCTAGTCTGTCTTGCAAACAGTCTTTATTGTGATTTTCCTGGAGAAAATTTCTCTTCTCTTCTCTTCTCTTCTCTTCTCTCCTCTCCTCTCCTCTCCTCTCCTCTCCTCTCTTCTCCTCTGCTCTCCTCTCCTCTCTTCTTCCTCTCTCTCTCTCTCTCTCTCTCTCTCTCTCTCTCTCTCTCTCTCCCCATTCAAGCCTCAGTAGGCCAACCAAGTAAAGTAGACATAATATCTGCCAACTGTAACTATGTTTAATTTCCTCTTCAGTAGACTCCATGGCTTCACATAAATCAGTGATATACCTAAGACATCTACAGAAGTGTTCAAAAACCCCTAATCTTATTTTAAGACTTATTTTAAGACCAGAGCAGATAGAAGTCCTCTGAACATAGAAGATGTTGTTTGAGGACACCCAGCCACAACACCTCCATATATCTCTAAGACATTTGCTTTAATAAGATTTGTGTAACAGAGGGGGAGGATTAGGTTTTTTATGAATCAGAAATATTGAAGTTTAGTTGGAAGCTTTCTAAAACTTCTAGTAATTACAGGGTACATGAAATTATATAATTCTAAAGTTGGAAGGGATTTCAGAAATCATCCAGGCTTTACATAATTAATCAGCAATTGTGCCAAGAATAGAAACTGCTCTCTGTGAAGTTTTCTAGGTGCCAAAAGGCAGTCAGCAGTTCCACAGTGGCAAGATACCTGGTGAAGTGGATTAAAAAAAAACAAACAAAACCATCCTTTCCTCTTTGTGGAAGAAAACTATTCATTAAGATTAATTACACTCGGCAACCTTATTTTGTTCATCATTTTCTTTTTGAGACAGGGTCTCCCTCTAGCCCCAGCTGGCCTGGAACTCACTATGTAGACCAGTAGACCAGGGTGGCCTTGACCTCACAGAAATCTGCCTGCCACTGTCTCCTGAATGCTTAGATTAAAGATGTGCACTGGCTTTTTCTCTGACTTTTTTCAAAAAGAGGACTCATGGTACAGATAGATATTTTCTCATTTTAAGAAGAAAGCAAGAGACTAGATTGATAAATAATCCAGACATTTAGCTCTGGAACTATCATAAAGATGTCCATTGGAATTCTTAAAGAAGTTCTAACAACAAAAAGATGGAAACACTGGACAGAATGAGAATTGATAATGAGAATTCATAAAAAGTTATCAGATTAGAATAATATATTTGCATTTTAGAAATCCTGCTTACTGTTCTGTATAGTGAATGGAATTTTTCTTACTAGCCCAGGATTTTAGCTCAAGCACCGAATTAAGATAAATAGGCAGTATTCCGTGTTTATATACTGATAGCAAGATCCTGACAGCCATGGGCTCCAGTGCTCTTAGCCAAAAAGACTTTCCATCTCTCAACCCCATTAGCAGAAGACTACAACCAATGACTGATGAGAATTTGTAGACAAAGAAAGAACCTTGAAAAATAGCCATACATGGGATGGGGGCTTCTATCAGAAAAGAGTACCCCACTTGGGATCGCCTGGGTATACCAGCACAAGGCAGCTCATGAGAGAGCTTACATCAGTCTTGGGAGATGGGGAGTTCTGAAGGCAGAGACTGAGTATAGCAGCCAGTGACAGAGGGAGAGGAAAGAGATCAGCGGCTTGGCAGAGTGACCTTCCAGTCTTGGCAGTGGTCTGGGTCAGCGGAGATTCTTCAAGGCCAAGGGGATACCAGAGAAAGTAGCTGAGCAATTCCAGGGTATGGTACCTCCGAGACACCTGGAAAGGATTATAGAAATAGAAAGATGTGGTGTCTGTCATCCCACTGGGAACTGAGCAGAACAGCACATGAAGTCAATCTGGGAGCTTCTCACCGAAGCCAGACCATGAGAGCTCCCAACAAAACACTTGCTCTTGCATCTGACATCAGAGCCAGTAATGGGACACTTGCCGCAAGAGAATGACAAAAAATATAACCTAAATAAAAATGCCCTTTGCCTTTTGCCCCTCTATATTAATTTCCTAAGACTGTCATAATAAGTTGCTGTAAGTTTGGTAGCCTAAAATGTTATAACTTTATTCTCTTCTAGTTCTGGATGCTAGAAGTCTAAAGTCAAGGTGTCAGCACAACCACTCTCTCTCTCTGAACTCCCCGAGAGATCTCCTGTCTCGTGCATCTTCCAGCTTCTGGTGATTCTGGGTACTCTTCAGTTTGTGGCTGCATCACTTCAGTTGGTTCCTGTGGTCCCTGTGCCTCCTTCTCTTCTTTCTGTCTTCTCCGTGTGTTTGTTGTAATACACTACCGTTGGCTCTAGGGCCCTTCTAGGATGACCTCAACTCATGATCTGTAACATGATTACACCTGAAAAGATTTTTTTCTCCAAATAAGTTTACAATCCTAGGTTCCAATGATTGAAACATCTTTCATGGGGTTACGACTCAACTCGCTGCAATCTTCATCCTACTTTTCCTCCTCCAGTCAGGTAGTATGCTGGTTAGTGTCAGTTGTCAACTCGAGACAACTAGGAAGAGGGAACTCTTCAGTTCCCGCCTCAAGGGTTCGGTCTCAAGTTCCTGCCTGCCTTCTCTTGATGATGGACTTGAGCTTTAAACTAAACTTTTTCCTCTTCAGGTTGCTTTTGGTCAGTGTTTTATCTCAGTAATAGCAAACTAGAATAGAAATTGGAAGTAGGAATGTGGGGTGTTGCTGGGATGAATCTGAACCATGCTTTTTGGGAAGATTTTAACTTGAAACTTTGGGCTGGAAAAGACATTGAGTGCTCAGAGATTAATGGGTATTCTGTGGGAAGTTGGAAGAAAAGAATGCTGAGAAATGCAGATGGTGGAAGCCTGGCTTGTGAAGTTTCAGAGGGAAGTTTGAGAGTACCTCAAAAACTATCAAGCCCATTTGTGTGATATTTTGAATTAAGAACCACTGGAAGTTAAACTCTAGGAAGTATTCCTCAGGGTTAGCACACAGAAACTAGCCCAGAGGGGGCCAAGACTCCATCTTAAGCTGGAAGTTGAGTTGAGCTTGGCACTAAGAGTCTTCCATATAGTACTGGGTTTGAAGGCATAGAGGGGTCATGGAGAGCATCTCAAGCTTGGAACAATGGCCAGGAGAGGTCATTGGTGAAGGTATAGGCTCAGTTACAGTGGAGACTCCAAGAATAAAGGAGTCATGAAGAGAAGCTGAGGTTTAGCACCATCAAAGGTCAGGAGAGGCCATTGGTAAAGATGTAGTTACAGTGGAGAACTCAGACGGTCACCAAGGATGGTAGCAGATGTGCAATGGACCCAGCCTGAGCCTGCAACACAAACTGTGTGTTGTGAGTGGCAGAGCCTGAAAAGTGGGGCTGCCCGAGCCTTCTGCAGCCCAGAAGGTCACGAGTGAGTACCAGACATTGGACACTGAGCTGTTTATAGTGTTCAATTTTGGTTTTGTTTCAGTCTGGTTCTAATTGTACCCTGGTTCTTCCCTCTTAGTGTAAGAAGCTTTTAACTTGTTTCTGATTTTACTTGAGCCAGTAATAAAGAGACTTTGAAATATTTTCAAGAGATAATTGAATTTTTAAAAAGCATCAGAATTTTTTAAGGATTATGTGATTTTTTTAAAAGTTGAACTGTTTTATATTATGATAATAACCTGAGATCTTGGGGACAAGAAATAAGAAGGATTATAGAGATATGTTTCTTTGTCAAGTTGACCAGGGGTCAATTATGCTGGTTAGCTTCAGTTGTCAACCTGATACACACACAGAGAAATCTCAACTGAGGAATTTTCTCTATCAGACTGGCCTGTGGCCAGGTCTGTGGGGCCTTTTTCTGCTTGCTAACTGATGTGGAAAGGCCCAGACCACCGTGTGTATGTAGTACCATCCCTGGGCTGCTAGGCCCGGGCTGTACAGGAAATGCAGCAGGTCAGGGAAGCTAGCCAGTAAACAGCATTCCTCTGCTCTCTGTTTTTGTTCCTGCTTTGGCTTCCCTTGAGGATGGACTGTGAGCTCTGAGCCAAATAAAACTTTTCCTCCCCAGTCCCTTTTGGTCAGTGCCTTATCACAGTATTCAAGAGCAAACTAGAGCAGATCAGAATTAGGGAGGGGAAGAGAAGGAAGCAATAAATTCTACCCATCCTCACCTTCCTCTTCAAGATTCCTCATGCTCTGTTCACATGAAGCAGGATCTCCCAAACCTGGGAGATCTCCCAAATCTCTTTGAAATGCATGTGAGATTGGAGTTTTAAGTTGCACTTCACTAAACTTTAATTAACTTAAAGCAACTTTGAAGTTGTGAGCTCTGCTTTGACTTTCTCAAGGTCATGAGGGGAGGTCTGATGAAGCATAGCTAACGGCAGCGATGGGAAGGGATAAGAAGGTATTTCCTGTTACAGTCCGCTGGGTTCAGCATACTCAATAAGGTGCTTAAACTAACATTGGTTAATAACCTATGGTTTTCTAATATGAGACCTCTAGTTGATTCTTTTCATTAAGAAAAAGCACAGTTTGGAGGGAGTCCTGCTAATATATATCCTCAGGGGACACCACATTGAAAAGGGATGAGTTGTTTGAAACAAATAGTCATGGAAATCTAAACTGTAAGGTTTGCATGTCAATCATTGGATTGGAAAGAGTGGGAATAAGTTCTTTTAATAACAGATATTCTCATCCATTTGTTAAACTATCAACTGCAGATGTAGACAGATAAGGAAAGTACAATGGGGCTCTTACCTCCCCCCACCTATCACATTCTAGTAATGCAGCCTCAAAATGCTTCACGTTATTTTGTAAAATCTCTGCCCTGCCTCTGTCCACACTGAATTGTTACTAACGGAAACCTGAAAGTCAGATGAGCTATTAAAGAGTCAGTTGTCTCCTTGAAAACCTGAATTTTTTTTAGTGATGCAGAAATTTTTTTTTTTTTACTTTCAATACAGTTCTCTTTTTCTCATGACTTCTCATTGTGATTTTATTCATTTCCATTCATGGTGTCAGCTTGTTGTACTCTTGATAAATAATGTTGTCTTTGTTGTCCAATGGTTAGTTTCATTTATAGTTTTCTATTACATGCACATTTCATAAACTGGCTTTCTTGACCTGCTTTAATAGGAACTTGGGGGGATAGGACAAACTCAAAAGTAAAGCTCTTCTGTGAGCCAGTGAAGATCATTGACATTATTCAGTATGTTAAACTATCGGTACTTAGAAGCCCTCAGTAATTTATTCAGTATGAGAAGTTTTAGAGAAAGTGTATATTAACAAAATAAAACGGCATCAAAGTCAGTACAGGTGATACCTTAGTTGGCAAAGTGCTTACTGCATAAGCATGAGGACCTGAGCTTGATCCCAAGCCCTCAGTAAAAACACACATGATAATGTATGTTTGTAATCCTAGCAAAAGAGAAGTGGAAGGTAGGCAGATCTCTGGTCCCAGGTCCCAGTGAGAGACACGGTTTTGGAAAATCAAGGTGAACATGTCAACACCTGAGTCTCACCCCCACACTCATGTGCACAAACATGCATGTACACCTGTATGTACACCTGCACCTGCACACACATACACACACACACACACACACACATACACACAAAAAGTAGGGAACATTTTTCACAGCAGAAATGAACTCAATAGCATTCAAACTCTTTTCTTTTCTTCCTCTACAGTGAAGCTCTACAGAGAGAGAATTCATCTTTAGTTTAATGGCTTCCAATCATTTCAAGGAAAAAATAAAGGCTATTAATCAATTTGAAACAATGTCAATTTAACCTCCATTTAACTAGAGTATTAGTATGCCCAGGTACCTCTGCTCTCCAATTTTAGATATAACTGAACTCTTCTCTTTTTCTTTTCCATAAGGTGATGGTTGAGGATATAGTGGAGAGGGGGTTACCAGGGAGAGAGGATTTACTTAAAAGAAGGGCATATGGAGGAGCGAGTGATGTATAAGTTCAGGGATAAAATAGCCCAGGCATCTGTCTCAGTTTAGCTCACAGGCCAGGTACTGCTCCTTTGAGTGTTTTAGCCAAAACGAGAAGTGCTTCCCAGAAGGAAAGGCAGCTTCCACAGCTACAGGTTTGACTCTCCTATTCTGCGATGGTGTTGCTCCACTGCTGTGGATCAATTTATTAATCTTTAGGAAGAAGACGAATTCTACTGTCTGATTTGGAGGTGTTAAGAGTTTAATTCCTGGACCCGAGACATGGCTCAGCAGTTAAGAGCACTGACTGCTCCTGCAGAGGACCCGGGTTCGATTGCCAGCAGCTACATGGCAGCTAACAACCAGTTCCGGGGGATCCATCCAACCCCTTCTTCTGACCTCTGTGGGCATTGCAGGACATGGTGCACTTACATACATGCAAGCAATACACTCATACACATAAAAATAAAATAAAATATTTTTAAAAGAGTTTAATTCCATTAGTACTATATCATAATACCAGAGCATTACATAAGATTGTTTGGATTACGTTTTCCCATGTATATAATCTCATGCCCAAATCACATTTGGGAATACATGCAAAGCATGCATCCTTTCAATTCACTATTGTTCTTTGCAAATAAGTATGTAGATATATGGAAGACTCTTGATTACCTCTGCCTTGGACACCCTGGCAATTCCTGATATCCTAGACCACATAACCTTTCCCAGACAAATCGCAGTTCCTTGTGGAATCCAGACTAGAGTTGAACATAACTCATTTGGTTCATAAGGCCAGTACATTGAAAATCCAGCATGCAAAGTCACCCAGATGCTGAGATTAGTAAAGCAGAAAATATGAGCATATACTCTTAATTCTAAATTAATTCGTCCTTGATTTAAACTTGGAAGTCAATGCACATATTCTAATCTGAAAAGTCATATGCCACCACAGTCTTCTTAAAGAATTAATAGGGTCACTTGGTTTCTAGGATACTATAAAAACTTAGAAAGAAAGCTTACAGCCAAATTAACACTGGATACGTTTAAGTTTATGTATCATAATTAAATTATAACTTAGCTTATTATTTTCTGAACAAATATAAATGATAGCAGTTTGGATATAAGGTATTTAAAAGTTTAAAATGTTTGTATAAATATATGTATAAATATATAAATAAAATAGAACTTATTTATATTTTGTTCTCTTTCACTGGTTTTATTGTAGGTATCACTTTTATTATTAGCATTCCGTTGCTTCTTGGCCTTTTGGCTAAGATTAAGTATAGCATTTCAAAGTAGTAGATGCTTTAGAAGTAGGAAGAAGATACAGAATAGGAATAAAAAAATTCTCCTGGGGGCTGGAGAAATGGCTCAGCAGTTCAGAGAGCCACCTGCTCTTGCAGAGGACCTGGGTTCAATTCCCAGCACCCACAGGGTGGCTAAACCCACTGTAACTACAGTTCCAGAGGATGTGATGCTGTTTGCTGAAGCTGTGGGTATCTCACAACATAGGTTAAGTACACTCATACACATGAAATAAAAATAATAAAAATTAAAAAAATTCTTCTTCACTTGTTTTGACATTAATGAATTCATAGATATCCTTCAACTGATGCATAATTTAGAATGATCAAGAAAGGACAGATTGAAAATTAACTTCCTGGAGTTTCTTCTCTGAGGGAAGAGCGCTGGGAACGTCTTGCAGTGACCTCTCCCACTTTGTAATTAGGACTGTAGCTCTATGTTTCCCTCAAGTGATCTCACCTTGCTCTTCCTCGCTTTGATTCAAGCAGCACCTGCACCTCAAGTACCGTATTCATGAACATGCAAACCCAGATGTTCTCCAAAGTCTTGTTCATTTGCCACCCCATCTTCCAAGCTTTGCTCAGCACAGCTGCTAGGGCCCTCAGGCCGTCAAAATCTTGAGCTGTTCTTCAAAGATTTGAGTTCCCAAATCTTGACACTCTAACCCCTCAACTTTTTCTTCCTCCTATGAATTACATATTTTGAAAAAATATCTTACTCTTGTAAACATATATTATTGAGAAAAAGTTTATCCATTCATCAGTGCTTTCAGGAGCAGTTTTATGTAGTTATTAGTACTGTCATTTTAATTTACTATTATGAACTGCATAATATCAAAGTGCTGACATAGCTGGGGTTCTAAGGACCATGAGGAAGGAAACATTAGGCCAGCAGTCAATGGTCCAGCTGTTGTGCTACACAAGGTTATGTGTTCTTTGGATATGTTCCCCTGGAGTACTGAAGCCACCAACTGGGTATCTAAAACCATGTCACCACCCCCGCCCCCCCTCCCATTTTATCCTGGCGATTCTGGTGAGTTGTTGATACAGTCACAGCTATTGACAAGCCTGAGCTGATCTGTGAACAGAGTGGATGTTATTTTTACCTTAAAGAAACTTGACTGTTTCTTTCCTTCATTTTTTATTAGCTCTTTGGGAATTTCCTACAATGTTTATTTTAGCTGATGTGATAGGCTTTCAGTTTCTGCAAAGCTGAAACAGTTTTTCAACCTGTAGCTTTTCTTTCTAAAGCTTCTAAGGTCTAGGGAGGATGAGGAGACAGTGAGGAGCTTCTATTCTAAGACACCCCAGTTCTCTAACCAAACCTCAGCTATGTTCAACATTGTTGGAACGTCAAAGGTTCTAGGTCCAGGAAATGTTATTACTGATAGGTGACTGTGCAAAGCACAAAATAGTTAACTGTTGAAGTGAAAGTGCTGGAATTAATTTTAGGGTTCTGAATTTTCAAACGCCCGCTTGGCTGAATTTGGAAAGGGCTTTTCTTATCTTTGCTCTCATAGAAACAGCTAGTAAGGAGGGAATTACATAAGCCAAAACTTATGGTAGCCCTACTGTGTGCCTGGCACTGAATTAGGTATCCAGGTTCGCCATTTACTCTCCCACAGATTTTTATGATCTCATTTGAAAGCATGTGGATTTACATTTTGTGAAATAATTTTTTGCTTTACAACTGATGCTTTTTCTCGGTTCAGATTCATTTTTGACACTGGTTATTCCCAGAGTAAGCCTGCTACAGCAAAAACTTTAAAAGGGTCAAGAAGATGTGATTCTTTCCTATAAAATCTAAATAATAGAATTTGGATAATACTTTCAAGGTGAATTTTAGTTTATTATTTTTTGGTCTTTTTGAGACAGGGTCTCTCTGTAACCCCAGATGGCCTGGAACTTACTATGTAGAACAGGCTGGCCTTGGATTCAGAGATCCACCTACTTCTGCCTCCTGAGTGCTGGGATTAAAGGTATATGTCACCACCCCTGGCTACAAGATGAATTTTAACCAAAACAGAAAAGATATAAATTTCCGAGATAGCTGTCTGTGGTGGTTTGGATGAGTGTCCCCCATAGGCTCTAGGTATTCAGACATTTGTCTCCAGTTGGTGGCGCTGTTTTTGGAGGTCTTAGAAGGTGTGGCCATGCTGGGGGAAGTGTGTCACTGGGGGCAGGCTTAGTGAGTTTTAACAAGCCTCTGTGGTCTACAGTTGCCCTCTCTGCTTCCTGTGCTCTTTGCAAGATGTGACCCTCGGTTTGCTGCTCCAGATCCAGCTGCCACGCCTCCCGCCACAATGGACTCTAGTTCCCTGGAACCGTCAATCGTAAGCTCAAATCAACTCTTCCTTTTATAAGTTCCTTTGGTTATGGTGCTTTATCACAGCAACAGAAAAGTGACTAATACACTGTCTTAGAAGAAAAGACAGAAATAAAATAAATTTCTAATTTCCTAGTCTTTAATAACAACATCAGAGCTTACTAGCTACTTCTGGCTCAAGTATTATCCTTTTGGCTACCCAGTGGAGGACCTAGAATAGCTGGAGTCTAACCCTCTTAGAATGCTTTGAATTTTAAGTTTTGGCCTCTGAGTTCTGTGCCCCTGAGGAAAGCAGTGTGGGCAACTCAGCCTCCCACCAGCCAGCTTGCTTTTAGCCGGGGCTCCTTGGGCTTTGGGCAATGCCTCCAGGCCTCCTTCTTCCTCCTTTTCCTTCTCCCCTCAAGGCTCTTGCTGTGGTGTCTTCCTTAGCTCAGGCTATAAGAAAAATACTGTGGGGTGAGAGGCTTAAACATCAAGCAGTGCTCCCAGTTCTGAACGCAGGAAGTCTAAGACCATGGCTTCAGCATGATTTGAATTTTGCTAAGAGCGTGTGCTCACATGGTGAGAAAAGTGCGAGGAGCAAGCCTTCTTCTGCCTCTTCGTTTAGGTCGATGAGTCCCCTGGAGGGGCTCCAGCCTCAGGACCTAGTTACCTCTCAAAGGCTCCTCCTCCCCTCCCAGGCACTATCACACTGGGGACTATGGTTAGAATGTGTACCTTTTAGGAGGACACAGACATGGGCTTGGCCACCCTCACTCTAACTGAAGGCCAACTCCCCAAGCTCCTGTTTTCTGCTTCTTTTGTGCGCATGCCTTCTGATAGGTACAAGCCTCACAGGAAATAGCGCAGAATGCTCTCCACCTGGATGTCTTGTCCTTACAATGTACAGACATTCTTTTTAGTGTAAACGTATTGTCTCCTCTTCTGCGGCATGATAATTGCAGGCACTAATATATCTTCAGTACTTACATTGCTTATTCCTATACTAATACTTAAAAATATTGTTTCACTGAATATTTATTAAAACTTTCCTATTACCATACTCACTAAAATGGCTAAAACAAAAATAACAAAAATGCCCAGGTATGGTGGCGTACGACTTTAATCCCAGCACTCAGCAGGTAGAGAGGCAGGTGGATCTCTGTGAGATTGAGGCCAGCCTGGTCTAGATAGTGAGTTCCAGGACACTGGGCTACAGGAGATCCCTGTCTCAAAGACATAAAATGAAAGAAAACAAAAACCCAAAAATGGAAAAACTGAAACACACACATTGTTGGTTAGAACTTAAAAATAGAAATCACTTTTGGAAACAGTTCGGTCATTTCTTAGAAAATTAGGCATGCATTGATTGTGTGGCCCAACAAACTTCTCATAAGTATTTTTGTCTGTGATAAAACAAGGATCCTCAAAGATTGGAAAAACTCAACATGGTTTGGATTATTACATTTATCAAATTCTCCTTTCTTTTTTCTAGAGTTTTGAATTCCATACATCTTCCTTTGTTTGTTTTTGGTGGGTTAGGATTTGTGGCATTTAGATTTTTCTGTCATTGTAGTTTTATCTTATTGAATCTTTTACAAATTTTTATTTCCTTACTATTATTTTCTTTTCAATATACTTCATACACTTCCAGCATTTTGACAGTGCCAAAACCAAGCTGATATTCCCTGATGCTCCAGTATCAGAACTTGTCTGAAGTCCCTTGGTGGCCACTGTGGCTGAGTTCCTGTTATTTCTAAGTGCAGACTGGATTAGTGCAGGTGGTTTACCTTTATAATACATGCATAACTGAATTTTTATATTCTTTTTTTTTTTTTTTTTTTAGGATTCTTAGACTATAGTCTTTAATCTTAAATCATTGTGTGGTCCAACAAATCTACTCATAAACTACTCGATGTTACAAACAACAAAGTAATACCAGTCTGATTTTCTTTTACTGTTTAGAAGTAGTAATCCAAAGTTTTATTGAGTTATGGTTTTTCAGAAAACACACCAGAATTCTGTTATTGGGATCAATAATTTTATTTATGTCTCAGCCTTCAATGAATGTATAGTGGAAATTTATTTCTGTGACAACTTAGTCTTTGAGACAGGGTCTCCCTGTATCTCTAACTGGACTAGAGATAGGTAGACCAGGCTGGCATTGAATTCACAGATATCTGCCTGCCTTTGCTTCCTCAGTGTTGGGATTAAAGACATGTGCCATTTTGAGAAAGACTGAGAAAGAGATGAAAAGCATGTTTGGCAGGATACACGAGCTTTGGCGGGGTGGAGGGATAGGGTGGGGGACACAGGTCTAGATTTGATAATCTTGTACAAAATATATATAGAAAAATAAAAAAGAAGCAAGAAAAAAAAGACATGTGCCAATCCACCCTGCTTCTCTATGGCAAAATAAAAAAATATTTATTTATTTATTTATTTTATTATTTTTTTTAAATTTTATTTATTTTTGTATGTGTATAAATGTACTGTCTGCATGTCGGTTTGTGCACCCATGTCGTGCAATGCCGCGGAGGTCAGAAGAGGGTCTCGGATTCCCCTGGAACTGGAGTTCTCCTGGAATTGGAGTTACAGACGGTTCTTAGCCGCCATGTGGGTGCTGGGGATCGAACCCGGATCCTCTGCAAGAGCAGTTGGTGCTCTTAACCGCTAGGCTATGTGTATGAGTGTTTTGCCTGCATGTATGTAAGTACACCATATCCTCCAATGCCTGTGGAGGTCAGAAGAGGGCACCCTGGAATTGGAGTTATGGCCAGTTGTTAGCCACCATATAGGTGGTGAGAACTGAACCCAGATCCTCTGCAAAGCAGTCAGCGCCCTTAATCACTGAGCCATCTCTTCAGCTCCCATAAAATAAACTTCTCCAGAGTGGCCGACCTGTCACAGTAGTTAATAGTCTAGATGAATGAGAGGAGGAACGACTAACTGGAGAGACTGTGGGAAACAATGAGGAGAGCTCGAGGTCTGAGTCCCTAGAAGAGATGTCAGTAAGCAGCAAGAAGTAGGCAGGCATTCTAGCCAGAGCGTGAAGCGCGAGAACAGCAATGTCTGGACCTTGGAGAATGTTTAGAAGCTGGAAAGGAGTCTGCTGGAGGGGAACGAAGAGTCATGAGAAACAAGGTACCTGGTAGAGTGTCCCTCAATTTGAGCTTGCAAATTTTTTTCTTAGTGTTTAGAGGATTTTTTAAAATATGTTTTTGGACTTCTAAAGCAGCGGTGGGTGCCCTTCTCATCACACCATATCGGGGTACAGGATATCAAGACTAAGCAGCGGTGGTGCTGCCTTGATTACTTGGTTACGGTGGTGTTTCCCAGGTTTCTGTTCCCATTTTCTATTAGAAATGAGTCACTAAGTGAAGTACATTCTGTTGACAGAGTGAGGAATTAAAGTCCATGTCTTTGAAAGAGAATATCTGCATGTATTATCTAGACTTCTGTAATCTCCTTTCCCTTATTTATATATTCTTTAATTTTTTTTTTTTATTATTTTTTTTAATTTTTATTTATTTCTGTATGTGTATGAATGTACTGTCTGCATGCAAGTCTGTGCACCCGTGTCGTGCAACGCCGCGGAGTTCAGAAGAGGGTCTCGGATTCCCCTGGAACTGGAGTTCTCCTGGAATTGGAGCTTCAGACGGTTCTCAGCCGCCATGTGGGTGCTGGGGATCGAACCCGGGTCCTCTGTAAGAGCGGTCGGCGCTCTTAACCGCTAGGCCATCTCTCCAGCCCCATATTCTTTAATTTTTAAAATTTATTTTACTTTTATTTTATGTGTGCGTCCTGTGCATGCAATGCCTACAGAGGCCAGAAGAGGGCACTGGATCCCCTGAAACGAGTTACAGATGGTTGTTAGTCACCATCTGGATGTTGGGAACCATGCCCAGTTCCTCTGCAAGAGCAGTCAGTGCTCTTAACCACTGAACCGTCTCTCCAGCCCTATATATTCATCTTAAATGTTGATAATTGGGGGCTGGAGAGACCGCCTAGTGGTTAAGAGCACCAACTGCTTTTGCAGGGGACCCGGGTTCGATCCCCAGCACCCACATGGCGGCTGAGAACAGTCTTTGACTCCAGTCCCAGGGGAATCTGACACCCTCTTCTGACCTCTGTGGCATTGCACAACACGGGTGCACAAACCTACATGCAGACAGTACATTTATACACATACAAGAATAAATAAAAATTAAAATGTTGATAATTGTGCTACTGAAGTGATAGGAACCTTCTGTGGGGGGAATTGATGGCAAAATGTGAACGAGAGTTATAGCCCTAATTATCTCGGGATTGGAATAGCAATAAAGGATTCTGCTTGACAGCCACCTCTTTTCTAGGTGTTGAAAAGTAGACACTGCAAGTATCCTTCTCACGGGAGAGAGATGCACAGTGGATGTTCCCCAAGAGTTTTAATATTTATAAGTTTTCCACATTGATATCCTGTGCAGACATATCTCAGAAATATCTGTGGATGAAGCTTCAACAGCTTTGCAGGATCTTGCCTTTGGTTTTCTATAGGAAACAGTAGACGGTGCCAAGGAAAGCTGGGCTATCTACAGAATTAACCCCAAAGTGGTTGGCACAGGCTTTGATGAATTTTTACCTGTAATGCTGTTTTTCTTACACAGAACATTAGAGAAGTAAACATGGCTAGGGCAAGAATTTCTTTTTTTTTTTTTTTTTTTTATAATTTATTTTTTTTTTTTTTTTTTTTTTTTTTTTTTTTTTTTTTTTTTTTTTTTTTTCCCTCCCCCCCCACCCCATCCCAGATCATGCATTCCGCCATAACTGTCCTGCATCTTTCTCTCAGTTTTTTTTTTCATTTTTAGCTATAAGTGATAATCCATGAGTACAAGCATCCTTCATGCAAAACCTATCTGCAAGCTGTTGTTAGGGCAAGAATTTCTAAGCCAGTGGTAGGATAGAAGCCTGAGAATGCATTGATTTTATAAAGCTTTATCTGCCTTAACTGCTGCATATTAAGTCTTATGAGATAAGGAGAGTTTTCCATCATATAATAAATGTGTCTGTGCTTTCATAAAGTCTTGCTTAAAAGCTTGGTTACAGAACTTGGCAAGCCTGCAAATCTAGTTTCAAATTCAAGGCCCAATATTTTCACAGTCTATGCATAATCATCTTAAGTTTTCAGGCTACAGCTTAAAATGGCAGTTAGAGATATCTGAAATCCAAAACCTTTTACAAATCACAACTTCTACCTCTCTAACTTTGACTTAAGCTTGCAACCATCGACAAATGGAATGATATACTGTTGGTCTAGCCACTTGCACTTATTCCTTTGTTACATAATGCCTTCTTTCTACCAGGCAGTATGCTAGAGTTTATAAGCATTGTCTCCTTCAATCCTCAAAGTAGTTTTTCATATCTATTTTAGAGATGAAGAAACTAAGTCATAGAAGTAAGAACTTTTTTTTTATGTGTATGAATGTGCCATCTGCATGTAGGTTTGTGCACCTGTGTTGTGCAATGCTGCAGAGGTCAGAAGAGGGTGTGGGATTCCCCTGGAACTGGAGTCAAAGAAAGTTCTTAGCCACCATGTGGGTGCTGGGAATCGAACCCGGGTCCTCTGCAAGAGCAGTTGGTGCTCTCAACCGCTAGGCCATTTCTCCAGTCCCAGAAGTAAGAACTTTATTAGCAGAATGCTCTCTTTCCTCCTCCTCCCTCTCCTCCTCCTCCTCCCTCTCCTCCTCCTCCTCCTCCTCCTCCTCCTCCTCTTCCTCCTCTTCTTCCTCCTTCTCCTTCTCATGGCCACTTCTCTTCATTCTCCCTCTGTCTCTCTTCCAGGAACTGAGCCCAGATCTGTGGGAGCTGGCCTCTGGAAGAGTCTTAGATATAGCCTTGCCTTCAAGTGACAAGTACTTTACCCAAGCTGAATTAGTCACTCTTTCTCTTAAAAGCTTGAAACTGGAATTCAGTCCCTGCTTATGACTGGGATATAGTGACATGACATGGTTGGGGAAGCAGATTCCAGTAATATGGCTGGAGTAATGTAGGTGACAGAGACAGAATGAGCTGCTTCAAAGAGGGGGCGGGCAGCTAGGATAGCCTTCTAACTCCTAATTTCTGTGTCTTCTTTAACTCTAGCTGCAATTTCTACTCTGAATTTCATAAGAAATCTCTTTATCATTAAAACAAAGTCTTTTCATATAGAGTAGCTTAAATTTGCAGTTACATAGCTTTAATTAATATAGAAAACATGTGATAGAATTTAAAATTGGTGGTGATGGGGTTGGAGAGATGGTTCAGTGGTTCAGAGCACTGACGACTGCTCCTGCAGAGGACCTGGGGTCCATTCCCACCACCCACATGGCAGCTAACAACTATCTATAACTCCAGTTCCAGGGGATTAGACACCATCTTCTGACCTCTGTGGGCACTGAACAACATGGGTGCACTTATATTCATTCAGACAATACACTCACACACATAAAATACAAATAATAAAGTGTTTAAAACTTGGGTCCAATTCAAGGCTGTCTATAGCCCCACATTGTCTTGACTCTCCAGGCATGTAACTGCTCAACTTATGGACAGTGTACTGATTCCGGGAGTAGTGCTAATGGTCACTTATCATCAGTTTATTCCAATGGAAAATTACTATCCAATGGCTAATTACATATCTTGCTTTAGAACACTATTTTCAGTGACTTCAATGACATCGTTAGATATTACACAGCACTGAAACTCATTACTCTTCTTTCCTGGGCATAGAGTTGGCTTTTTTACTTAAATTTTTAATTTTTTGAGTATCTCATACATCAGTACCATATTCACATCATGTCCACCCTCCAACACCTCCCTTGTCCTCCCTACTGTCTCAAATTCACGACTGCTTCTTCTGTAATTATTACTACACAGTGTTTTATGACATTTTTCTAGGCACTCTTGAATTTAAGGGACAAAGATACCAGGTTCTGACCAAAGAAATGCTACAGAAATTATCTGAGCTCTCTGTAGGCTTGGTCCCTAGAAACATCCAGTTCTTAACCTCCGTTTCATTTCCATTAAGGAAATAGCCTTGGAAGTTCCACTTAGAAGATGGAGGAGCTCCAACATGGAAGGAACCTGGGTCCCTTAACTCCTACTGCAGGCAGAACTAATTGCCAAGAAACACATTTCAGCTTTCTTAAATTGCTACTATTATAGTTTATGTTACAGTAGTTAGCATTACCTTAAGAGGGTATCTCTTCCACTTAGGGCTAATTAGCACAGCTCAGGGGATAGGAGAGCATCATTAATGGGTAAAACTTGCATAAAGAGAAAACTCTTTTGTGCTAACAGTTCATGTTCAGAAATTTCCCTTTTAAGTCTTGACTTCCTGCCAGGATGGCCGCAGAATAGGATGACTTTGGTTGATCAACATCCTGAGCATTTGCAGCTATGAAAGAGGCCAGTGTTTTCCTGTCTTTGATTAATGAATCACATTTCTAGCCATTAACACTGAAGAAAAAAAGATTCTTTGGCTTCTGGCACGCACTGTTGCCACAGAGGAGAGCAGCACCCTCAGTAGCTGATTTTGCAAGGATGAATTTTCTTCAAAGATTGATCCAGAAGTCAGGCCATAAATATTTACACAAGATGAACAGATGTGATTGGTGACAGAAAAATCCTCAGCTGAAGCGAATGGTGCATTTCTGTGGCTGACCCATTTAACCATACAGCCATAGCTCAACAAACCAGATCATTTAAGCCATGGATTGCTTTTGTTGCTACAATTTGCTTCTATATTACTGATTTCTAAGTTACATGTTAAGGACAAAATGAGTTTGGTTGGAGCAGTCAGTGTTACAGGAAATGTTTCTGTTTTCTTTCTATCCAGTCTCCTCAATCCAAAGTCAGAATGAACCTGACTTGTTGCCTGTGATATCTTTCCTTGACTTCATGCACAAGGCTCATGCTTGACACTCATGTTACAAAAGAGAGATTAGCTAGATAAGAATGTAAGAGATATATCCAATACAAGTTTTATAAGAATAATTTCTGAAGACCTCCAAACCCAGGGAAGCTGTCCATTTTGTGGATTATTATTTTTATTTTAGTGTATGAATACATTGCCTTCATGTGTGTAAGTGTACCCATGTCATGCAGTGTCTTTGGAGGTTAGAAGGTGTTGGATTCCCCTGAAACTGGAGTTACAGACGAAGGTTGTTAGCTGCCATGTGGGCCCTGGGAGTTGAACCTGGGTCCTCTTCAATAGCAGCCAGTGCTCTTTGAGCCATCTCTCCAGCTCCCCTTACATTTAGATCAATGAAGAATGAACAGCCTTGTAAATATGTGATTGTATGAAAAGGATATTATCTGATATTAAGAGGCTGAAAAGGGAAAGGCAGGAAGCACTGCTGGGATTCTTCTGGGCCTTTCTGCATGGCATTCCTTCTCAGATGCATCTGGAATAAGGGACTTATGATCTATTAGAGGAGGTATGTGAGAGAATTTTTCATGGCAAGCATTTATACAGAAAGGAATGGGAAAGTTAGAGTTATATTTCTAGGCTTCCTAACTGGCTTTGGGGAAGGAGTTCTAAGCTTCCTTGGCTTACTTTGGGGGGAGGAATTCTGACTTTTATGGTCTGTCTTGGGATGGTGGGAGAAGAATGCAGAAAGAAGGACAAGAGTAGGTCACAGACATACTTTGCTTCTGATGGATTCTAGTGTCCTTTAAGTTATTTAGTAAGTCCAAGGGCCATACTTCGGAGTATCATTTTCTGAGTCCTGATACCTGCATGGCATATTTGCTGGAGAATGTATAGCTCCATCCTGATTACTTTGGGTAGGAAATGTCAAAAAATTTCAGAAGAGATTGTGAGTCATATACGTGAGAATATATCACCTCAGACAACATTGGGTGGCTGAGACTGAAGCAGACCTAGAATGAGGTTCTGGTTAACCTGTTGAGGAGAAAGCAGAGATTGGAGCTGCAGACCCGGAAACATATTTGAAGACCATTGTTCCAATGCAACTGGTTAGATTTGCAGGCTTCAGAGACCCAGGTACTTAGTCATGGGGAGGTGTTGAGATGCAGAGAAGTAAACAAGTCAGTTACTGGGACACAGCATGCTTAGCTTCCCCAGAACCTTGACCGACTGTTAGCCCAGCCTTTCTCTTGTGGTGCCGTGACTACTGCCATTTCCCTCTGAGATGGTGAACTTTCTGAGAGTATAGACCACAAATTCCATGCAAGTCAATTTTAAAACATGGATTTCCAGTGTTAAACAACTCAATGGAAAAATTGTTTTTTTGTTGTTTTTTTGTGTTTTTTTTTCCTGACAAGTCAAGCTGGGGCAATTGGAGATTCCTAGGTTAAAAAGTGAATTCAATGTAAACTTCTTATTATGTTATAAAAATTAGTTTTAAAATCAATAATAGATTTAAAGTTAAAATATAACTATAAAATCTTTGAGAAATAAAGAGCAGGAGAGCATCTTTTGGATCTGGGGCTATGCCAGGGCTTATTAAATATGATAAAAATATGGTGTATAGGAGAAAAACTGAAAAATAAGATGATGAAAACTAAAAGTTGTATGCAAAGGGTCCTCTCAATAGAAGCTGTATGCAAAGGGTCCTCTCAATAGAAGATGAAAAGGCAAACTAGAGGGCGAAGAAGATATTTCTAAGTCAGCTCTCTGATGAAAGCCTCATATCTTTTTTTGTATCTTTTTGAGACAGGGTCTCCCTGTAGGTCTGGCTGGCCTGAAACTCACTATGTAGACCAGGCTGGCCTTGAATTCACAGAGATCTGCCTGCCTCTGCCTTCTGAGTGCTGGGATTAAAGGTGTGCACCACCATGGCCAGCTAAAGCTTCATATCTTTTTATACACATGTATTTAAAATTGATATACTTTAAAACTCTAAAACAACATTTTTAAAGCACAGTTATAGAATGAAACAAAACAGAGATGGATGACTAAAAAGAGCATCAAGAGATGTGCAATATCATCACTCCCTTGGAAAACACAAATTAGGTTATAATTTGATTTTACTACAAATCTTCAAGAACAGCTAAAATCAGAACTGGTGATAGCATCAAATGCTAAAAAGATGCAAAAAGATTGGACCTTCTATACATTGACAAAACAGCACAGCCCTTCTGGAAAACAGTTTGGCAGTTTCTTATAAAATGGAGGATGCACATACCATAAAACAGATCAATTATGCTCTTGACTGTTTATTCCAGATAAATGTAGACAATTGCCCATACAAAAACCTATGCACAAGTGTTTATAGCAGCTTTATTCCTAATAGCAAAAATCTGAAAACAAACAAATGCCCCTCAATGACTGAATGCTTGAACAAGCCATGGTTCATTTATTCTCTGTAATACTACTCTGAAGTAAAAGGGAATAAAAAATATTCATGCAAGAACTTCAAGAGAGGACCCTACATAGAGGGATCATGAATTCAGACCTCCTGAGAAGTGACATTTCAGTTCAGTCTTACTTTCCTGTGCACGTGGAACACCTGACAAGATGACACCTTCATGTAACAGGGAACCATTGCCATAGGCACTTGACGTTTCCTTAAGCTAGAAATGCACAGTGCTCATAGCTACATGCAAATGAGGGCCATGAGATTTACTTGTAAAAGTTAGGACCAAGGGGCTGGAGAGATGGGTCAGCAGTTAGGAGCACGCTCTTGCAGAGGACACAGGTTTAGTTCTCAGCACTCACTGGCGAATAACAACTCTCTATAACTTGAGTTCTAGAGGACCCAACATCTTCCTAACATCCACAGGCATTGCATGCAACTTTACCCACTGAGCCATCCCACCAACTCCAGTTTTTGTTTTTTAATATTTCTTTATACAAAGCTTCTCACATATATTCAATTTGTAAACAAAGCTAGATTACATTTTAGGAGATAATTTTAGTTCCCTCTTTTGCTTCCAGTTAATTTTACAAGTAATAAAACCAAGGCTTAGAGTGCCAGGAAATATTTTGGTTATGTAGTCACTTACATGAAGTTTCCATGTGCGTTGGTTCTAAATTATGGGTTGGAAAGGTGTTCATATCAAAGGATAGTAGACATTATCTTTAAGGCCAAGGTTCCGAAAGTAGTTGATGACAGAACTAGGAAAAGAGCTGTCTCCCAATACCCAGTGGTACACCAGTGACCCAAGGGCACATTTCTCTCTCTCTCTCTCTCTCTCTCTCTCTCTCTCTCTCTCTCTCTCTCTGCTTTTAGCTATGGTGGACTGATCCACTGTGAAGTGTTTGCATTAGATGATAATCGCTTCTGGGCAGATAAACTTCTTTCCCCAAAGGGGACCTCTGAATCTGGTCTCATCAAGGTTACATGACATATCAAGTTAAAGTCGTTTTTACTATTGATGGAAATTTTCACAAGGATATTTACAGTTCATTCTCTTCTCCTTGCCTTTAAGACCTTGGAGGTCACAGAAGCAGTCATTCCGGATTACTGGACTCCAGGAGAGTGCTGCTTTGCACGTCCCGAAATCCATGTACGCGCATGTCCACACACTTGGGTCAGGTGGCACATATGGCTCCCTGGATGTGGGAACAGACTTATCAAGTATCTGGCTCCGTGTGCCACATCATGATAATTGCCCTAGAGGTTAGTTTTCCATATTTTAATGGGGAAATAAAAGAGAAGCTAAATAAATACTTAGAGGATTTAGAATGTGCCAAACTTTCACCGGTGCAGAGATGCTTTTATGAAAATCATTTTTCTACTAGCCTGGGGCTTATAGGTTTTCCTTCCTGGATCAGGAAACTTAGATTGAAGATTGGTTCAATTAAAACATATGTGTGTGCATGTCAATATTGTGAATTAACTTGTTGAGGATAATCCTAAGCAACTATGTATTGGCTAACATGTATAAATAGTTCGTTTAACAGATTAAATTGGGTGTAAATAGCTTAAATGGACAAGTTAATCAAGAACAATATAATCTAAATTGAAGTATGTTTAGCTCTCAAATAAATATCATGCTTTCCTTTATTCTATTTTTATAGACAAAAGAACTGAGCTGCAAATGTAAGCTTATTCTCATCCCCCAATTTCACCAAGAAAAGACTCTTGCCTTCTGGGTCAGCTTTTAGAGTAGGCTGATAAATACGGGAAGAACTGGAATAATGAAATAAAATGGAAACTAAAGAAAAGAGAGAGACTTAAATTACCCACATAATGCAGAATTGGCACACAGACGTTGGAGGAGATGTGAGAGCCCACTCTGAATTGGGGGAGCTTTGAAGATCTTGGAAGGGAGTAGCTGCCATGCACAGGAGATGGGAAAAGTGCGTAGGAAGGAAAGAAGAGTGTCAAATGTTCGTTGGGTTTTATCATCTGCCATTTAGTACTTACTGAAAGAATTCGATAGAAACTTGTTTCATTTGAATGATCTTAGATTCAGGACCAACTTTCAATGTGAAATCATGCAAAGATGCAGTCAGTAGGTGGTTGAGACTTACATGTTTTATATGCTGACTGTTAAATAGCAGACTTCTATGCTCTTATGTACAAGTGCATTTATTTAGCCTGGTAATTTGTCTAATAACTACTTTCTAACTGTCAAGGAGAATGAAAAGTAAGAGTGAACTGGTAGGAAATCAAGGTGCCACGTCTCTACGAAATCCCAGCAAACAAAAGGCTGCATTCTCATAAACTATCAGGAGTACAGAAAGAGTGTTGATGATAAAGAGATAAAGAACTAAGAGAAAGAAAACTATGTGAATCACAGGCATGGGCCATGCAACTCACTCCATACATTTATTATTATAATTATAATTATATATTTTTGGTAATTTCATACATGATGGCAATGTATTTAGATCATACCCAGTCCCGTTCCTCCTGGACATCCCTGCATCTTCCTCCCCCGTCTTCTACTTTTTTTAGTTAACCTACTCAGCACAATCAGGGTTGCCCATATGGGCACGGGTGTAGGCTGTCCACCGGAGCATGGCACTCTGCTATGGGCTACACCCTTGAAGAAAACCAGCTCTCCTTCAGCATCCAGCACCTGACAAAGCCCCTCATTTAGGGGTGAGGCCTGGTGAGCCCCTCCTCTCTCCATGGTCTACTATTGACTGGGCTGAGTTGTAGGTCTTGTGCAGGCAACCAGGGCAGCTGTGAGTTCATGGGTGAACTAGCCATGGCCTGTCCACAGGACGCTTTTTCGAAGCAGTCCTGTCTGACCTCTGGCTCTTACAATCTTTCTGCCTCATTTCCACGGTGTTCCCTGAGCCTTGGGATGAAGGGATTATAGATGTCTCAGCTGGGGCTAAGCTCAAGCCCCCCACAGTCACTTATTCTTTTCGCTTTGACAAGATCTGGGGTCTTCATACTAACACACCCACTGCCCAAAAAGCTCCTCTGATGAGGGCTGAGAAACCTGCTCGTGTGGTGGCATCAGCTGTTGGCTTCCTCCGTGTGTGTGTGTGTGTGTGTGTGTGTGTGTGTATGCATGTGGGGGTCCCTGTCCTCACTGGTCACCAGCCCTGAGGCCCTTAGTGTGGGAGCATGCCCAGCCTTTGTGCGACCCAAAGTGGGGACAGGGAGGGAATAGAGGCAGCTTCGGAGTGCAGGGGAGCCCAGCAAATCACAGAGAGAGATCTGGGAGTTGGGGTCAGAGGGCCAAAGAACACATATATTTCAGGAGTTTTAGGGTCTTATATAGTAGCTCTGATGGGGTCTTAGCAAGGATTGGGGTGGGACAAAAAGGAAAGGAAGTCTACATGCACTTTTACAATGGCCAAGTTCCATACCATTTGTCTCCAGAGATTAGGCTTTTATGGTAGATGCACGATTTGGTTCCTGAGACACTGAGGTGTGTGTGTGTGTGTGTGTGTGTGTGTGTGTGTGTGTGCACTATACCTCAGGTTACACTCCCCAGGGGATGGGCTGCACATGCCTAATGCCCGGAGAGTGAGAGCTGGCTTTACTCCTTCTGGCCTTCTAGGTTATGGGGTGAAGCAGCTCACTTACAGCGCAGCCATCATGGAATATCAGGCTCCACAATCACTGACCTAAGAATCAAGGGGAGTCGAGCTCATTTCATGGTCCTGAGAATAAGAAATGTATAACTCCATACCACGTAATGGCTATGAGAAATATTTCTGTTCCATGTATTTGGCTAGATATATTCCCCGAAACTTCAATAGTAGCGATCTCAATCATTGATTGGAACAAGAACATGTTTGAGAATCAAATGATAACTATAGATTTATTCTAGAAAATAACCATATAAAACACACATTGCTTGCAGATTTACAGGTTTATAAGTCCTCTGATAGGTCTCAAAATTCCTGTATCTTTCAACATTATCAAAACCTGCAAGAGAGGTCACCTTGTCCTGTCATGAGCCATAAGCTCACAGAGCATTGAGACTTTCATTTATAGAAATGCAGTTAGAAGTGAAAGTTCATGGGTAAGAATATTGCTTACCCGGTACTCTAAATGTATGACATGTAAAATAAAATCAGTATTTTCAGTGGTAAAGCACATTTACTTGAAGAGAGACTTCTTAGCACTCTTAGACAGATGAAAAAGAAAACACAGTTTTCCTCACCCCACGTGAAGGTTCCTTAAATCCACGAAATAATATTTGTACATCTTCAGAATTGCAACCAAGTATTTCACTGGAGGTTTTATTTTTATTTTTTATTTTTATTTTTGGTATTTTCGAGACAGGGTCTCCCTTTAACTCCCAGCTGGCCTGGAGCTCACTCTGTAGACCAGGCTGGCCTTGAACTCACTCACAGAGATCCACCTGCCTCTACCTCCTGAGAGAGTGCTAGGATTAAAGGTGTGCACCACCACGCCCGGCTCACTGGAGGTTTTAAATACATACCTCTTTGCTCCATAGTCGTAGGGAACTCTTAACCAAACTCTAGAATTTTGGATCAAACTATAAATTAGCAGCAAAATTACATTTTTCCGACTATGAATTTAAACATAGAAGTTTTAATGGGAAGGTTGTGTTTTTTTAAAGTTTAAATACATAGTTCTCTGTAGGAACCTTCTCTTGCTACAAGCAGGTACAGTGCAGTCTTGCTAAAGGAGGGGAGCAGTGGCCACCTGCAGTCACTGCTGGGGAACTGACCCCTCAGTGCCGAGGTCAGTTGGTCACTTTTGTAACCCAACCTGAGAGGTAGTTCCAACCCGGGTCCTTAGCCTGGGAAGCGAAATGCTCCCCGTCTGGCTCTGTCCACTCACCTGCCCAAAGACTGCTGGCCTCAGGACAAGAATTTCAGGCTGCCGGCTGATGGCCAATCTTCAGCCTACGCCCACTCACAATCCACTCCACAGGTTGGCGACCTGATTAGTCTCCATCCAACCACATGCTAGCTTACCACGTTAGGGATCTAAACAATCCCCATTTAACCCACTAGCCACCAACACTCGAAATCCAGGCCTACTTCAGCCTGTGTACGTGTAAAATAACAGATCTGGGAATTCTGTGATGATGGTAATGGAGAATTCAATTTATTGCCTGCTACTAGTTACTTTTATAAGCAAAAGGACATCATCTCTCCGAGCCAATCACAGACCCCAGTCTTGTGCCCCTGTATGCTGCTGCCCCGCCTAGCATCATGTGCCTGGGCCACAAGTTGCTCCCTCTTGGAGTGGGGTCAAAGGAACCCCATGACTTGCACATTGTGCCCTGAGGTATGCTGGCTGAGAACTAGCCCCTAATTCAAACTGGATCTTCTCACAGTCCTCCCTTTAGAATGTAGTTCTTGGGTTCTGCCATGGATTCTTGACTATAATTGACTGTGCATCTATCTACTGGTTCTGTCACTAGGAAATGTTTCTTGTAGAGTCTAAATGGGGTTCTTTATATCAAGCTTTCAGGAGGTCCTCCCAAGGTGGGAGGGCTTTTTATTGCTGCTTTAAAAATGTCTCTACCAGTGTGGATGATATTTTGGTGGCCTGGGTATCCAATACAGACCATAAACAATGGCTAGAGCAGAGGGAACACTAAACTCCATTGCATAGTTTCTTCCGGGCTTTTGGTATTTAGTCCTGGCAGGGGTGGTACCCATGCCCTTCAGCTCTTTATCTCTACTAGACATACATGCTCCTGTTAAGATCACTTGTTCAAGCAGGAGACAGACTGTGCAGGAAGTCCAGGCATGTGTTATCCTTTCCACTGTGACTCTGCTTCCTCTTCAGAGGAGGCGCAGTGGAAAGGGGCTGGTAGGTCTGCAGGTATCTAGACATCATTATATTTGAACTTGCCAGTTCTTTTTAAAAGTGTTTTATTTATTTTTATTTAATGTATATAAATGCATTGCCTGCATATGTATAAGGGCACCCATGTTGTACAATGCCCATGGAGGTAGAAGAGGGCATTGGATCCTTTGGAACTGGAGTTACAAGATGGTTGTAGCTACCACGTGAGTGCTCAAAACCAAATCCAGGTCCTCTTAAAGAACAGCCAGTGCTCTTAACCCCTGAGCCATCTCTCTAGCCCCAAACTTGCCAGTTCTGGGAGCCCATGGACCTAGGCACTTATACTTCCACCGTGAATGCTGGCTTCTAACTGTGCTCCTCCAGCAGGTGTTTTGGTCCTTACGATCACTGTCTGAAAGCCTTACTATGTATTCGGCATTTTCTACTTGAAATCATTAAACCCGTCATCCCCAGCCCGAACTTCCAATCTTTTCTTCCATTGCTGCCTTCTCCATATGCTACAGTTCAACTCAATTTTCATCTGTTTTACCAAATTTTAATTTGATCCACAACGTTTCTCTTGCTTTCCAGATTTGTATGATCGACGGCTTAGTTAGTAACTCTATCTGGCTAGAGAATAGGGGATCTCAAACTCATCAAGTCCAAAAGTGAACTCCTAAACTGCTTTAGTTTTCTCTGAGGATTGGGCTATTTCTCTGGAAAAGCAGAGAATCTGTTGTCTTATTTGTGTCCTGGGAAGGTGGCTTCGAAATTACAGTGTGAGGTCTCATTTAGCAGAAGTCTCCTCAATGGGGTTGGTCTCTATCTTACCTAGACTGAGCCTCTTTGAGTGCCTAGTTAAATCTAGCCTCATCTCCATGTTTCCACTTTCATGTTCATTTCAGTAGTTTATTTCTTAGATACTTATTTTAATGCCCATTCTTCTCCACTGAGTATGTGAAAAAGTGGAACTATACCTATAAGCCAGGGTCTTGGCCCTCAGAAACTATAAACACCAAAACAGGGAAACTTCTACCATAGAATGGAAACTAATAAATGAAATTCCAGAAAATATGAATAAAAAAGAAGAGAGACTCAATGTGATGGATATAGGTGTTTCTGGAAACAGAACAGCCATTTAGATTTTTTAGATAGTTTTCTATCTACCGGCAATATTAAAATTTCCTATACCTCCATCAAGTGCACAATTGAGCATTTTTTTTAGTTATGTAAGATTCTTGGCATTTAGAGAGCAACCACGTAAAGTACATTCACCATTTGAGATTTGCCAGAGATTAAGGAAAGCATACATTTTGTATACATTTATGTCCTATGCTTCCGCTGCCAAAATTCCTGGCCAACGTCCTACTCCATCTGCTTTCATTTGGGTGAGCTGACTTAACAGCCCTTTTTGAGCCTCGTGTAAGCTCTTGTCCATCTCTGTCCATTATTTTATTGTCTATTTGTTGAGTTTGTTCTTTTGAGTTGCTGAATGCTAATTTTTTATTCAAGTTATTTGACATCCTCTCCCTCCCTTCCTGAATAACATTCTACATAGTACATCTTTCTCTGAATTTATGAGTCTTACCTGATGAACTTATTTCTGTTTTAAATATATGTTTACTACATGTTCCTTATCTTGGACTTCTCAAGGAGTGCAATTTTATCTAGTACTCTTCTAAAGTATTTTGGCCACTATTGGCTTTTCCATAACACATGCTTCTATTACTGTATAGTAATTGCCTATGTGTGCAGAAATGCCACATTCTACAAGATAATGTTATATGAGTGAAAATCTCTTTGAAATATAGCTCTGGCTCAGTGTCCTGTGCTTGGTGATTGTAGTAGTCTCACTTCAGGGTGTGTGATCTCACCAGGTCACCCTAGCCACTTGTTATCCTTGATTTTTCTGTTAAAGTTTGCAATGGTTAAATTCTTCTAACCTGGTACATTTAATCATAGAGTGTGTGACATGACAGTTCATATTGTGGTCAGATAAGGCTTCTGTGACCCTCTTATGTGTTCCTAACAGTGCTTGTGCTTTCCGTCGCAGCCCTTCACCCACTTGAAGTCATTTCATTTATTCCTGTGTGTATAAAACTTTGTTGTGAGGCTCACCACTGCTGCCAGATTCTAATCCCATTAGATTGAAGTTTCTATAATAACTCCATCCTTGGGATCAACCAAATTACCCGAGGCAAATTAAATGCCTAGCGAATACAAGGTGAGCAACTGACTGAGCTCTGTGAGCCTTTGTGTCAGGAAACAGTGAAGAGATCTGGTGGTGTTGGTCATGCCAAGAGTAGAGTGTCATTCTGTGGATCAAGTCTATGAATTCACGATCTTCAATGTAGTTCACCATCTTTCACCAGCTCCTAAAATCCAATTACTTGGAAAACCAGGCACATACTTAAGTTCCAAACAGGTATTTTGTAGATTTGAAAACCAGGCATATACTTAGGTTCCAAACTATTATTTGTAGATTTTAGCAGCCTCTATCCCACAATCTTGTCCCTGTCAATATTTTTGCCTGCTAAATTCTCTTTTCAACTATGCTTTCTAAAAAGCCTCATTATTAGTTTCAAAATGGTGGGGATGTTTTTCCTTTGGAATTCCTCCAACCTAGCAGAGCACAAAGCACAAGTTAATACTCTGCTGCCTGGGGCAAAACAGAAATAGAAGAACATTTCTGACACTGCCTCACAGCCCCGCCCTGTCAGCCACCTGCCTCTCCTGGACTCCTCTGCCCCTCAGATTTCCACTTTATACATTCAAAACCCACTTTCTGCTCTCACCATACCTTCTATTTAAAACTATTAAATTTATTTATTTATGTGGTGGGAGAGAAGCAACAGTGCTAATGCAGAGGTCAGAGGACAACTCGCGGTAGTGTTTCCCACCACGTTGTCCACCAAGATCAAACATGGGCCAACAGGCTTGGCTGTAAACGCCTTTACCTACTGAGCCATCTCCCCAACCCCACACCTCTTCTGCTAATATCTCCTCTAGAGCTCCATATTCAATGTTCACCCATCACCAAGCCACCTTTGACTACTGTAAGCACTAAAGGGTTGACCATCTCAGAGTAACATCGTTAGGGGCACAGAGTCGTTTTTTGCAGTTCTCAGTCTTATTGATAAAACAAAATTAGCAATGGACACAGAAGGAAACTCTAGGAAACTTACTGGCATTAGAGAGAAGAAATAAAACAGGCAAGGTGGGAGTCTTGGCAGCTACCAGGAAGAGAGAGATGAAAAGAGGAGAAAAAGAAACGTTGGCATTGTGAATAGAATACATGCAAAAATATGCACTTTGAGAAGAAAGTAGTCATAAAGAAAAAGAGAAAAAATCCTGAGATGCTGATGGCCTTGGAGATTACCCTGAGAGGGAAACAAATCTTCCTTCTTCCCAGTGTGCTGTGTATCTCAGGTGTGAAGGCAGATCTCTATTCTTTCAGACCAAAGGAGGAAATATGTAGCCACAGAATTATTTTGTTAACCTTGTAATCAGCCAGGAGTTGGAACTCAGGATATATCTAAGATAAAAAGAATAACTAATTGTGTTTACCACCATCAGTTTGCTCTTGACCTTTATGGCAAGTTTAAGTCCCCAGTCACTGGTTCCTGTTTAACCTTGAAGTTAGTTATTAGTATATTTACCATTTACTGAAAGGATGGTGCTGGTTTATTTTTAAAGTGTCAATCAATAGAAGGTTAACACTTGAAAGTAGGTCTTTTAGAGTTGTTTAATTTTCTACCTACCAGGTAGCTACTGCTGACTACAAATCATGCCATTTGTCATATTTGATAGCCATTAGGTCTCAAGTGGTACCTGGGAAACGGATGGCTATTGGGGGGCACTGATTTCTTTTTATCTTAACATTCCCTATCAACAAGGTTGTGTTCTGTGAGGCCTCAGATGGACACAAATAGCCCGGATAACTGACTCCACAAGGGAGAGTGTTAGGATTCTAGGATAAAGGAGACTCTGGCACAGATGAAGGTCTGTGGAGTCGGGATGGAACAGGGAAACTGTCGGGAGCCCTGGAGGCAGACAGAGATGGAGTGGTGAGCACCCCTCAGACAGAGATGGAGTGGTGAACACCCCTCAGACAGAGATGGAGTGGTGAACACCCCTCAGACAGAGACGGAGTAGTGAGCACCCCTCGACTCGGGGGACCTGTAACTTTCAACACTCACTTCTGTAAGAAAAACAACACTTGCAGTAAATACCTTTCAGTCAGCACATTTTATTGCTTATAATAAACATTTTGTCTACATGATATTAATTTAGAGAACTACTTGGAGCTTTCTGACAGTTCATAATCATTAAACACACTTTGGATGTAGTTTGTGCTGTCACTCCTTTAGTTTTTTTGTGTACATGTGTGCACATATGTGAATGCATATGCTCATGTATGCACGTGGAGGCCAGAGGCCAATGCTGGGTTTCTTCCTCAGTCAACTCTCCACATTATTATTATTATTATTATTATTATTATTATTATCATTAGTCTTTTTCTTTTTTGGTCTTTTCAAGACAGGGTCTCCCTGTAGCCCCAGCTGTCCTGGAACTCACTCTGTAGACCAGGCTGGCCTTGAACTCACAAAGATTTGCCTGCCTCTGCCTCCCGAGTGCTAGGATTAAAGGTGTGTGCCACCATGACCCGCTATTATTATTAGTCTTTTTGAGCAGGGTCTCCCTTTAGTCCCAGCTAACGTAGTCTCTATGTAGAACAGCTGGGCTTGAACTCACAGAGATCTGCCTGCATCTGCCTCTGCCTCTGCCTCCCAAGTGCTAGGATTATAGGCATGTGCCACCACACCTGGCATCCACCTTATTTTTTGACATAGATTCTTTCCCTGAATCTGGAGCTCACTGATTTGGGTAGATTACCTGGCCAGCAAGTCCCAGTAGTCCTGCCGTTTCTACCTCCTCAGCATGGTTATAAATGCATGCCACTGTGCCCAGCTTTTTACATGCGTTTTGGGGGATCGAACTCAGATCCTCATGCTTACATGGCAAAAACTTTACAGACTGAGCCACCTCCCCATCTCTCAATTCCCTTATTGAAGTAATAACAATAATTAGCAGTTGCATGGTGACTGAAAAAAACAATGGAAAAGAATTCAGAACACCTCAGTTCTTGTGTGTTCATTTGAATACTTACCCATTCAAAACTTAAAATGGATACAGAGTAGCTGGGGTGATCATTTGAAAACTATGCCCAACTGAATGGGCCCCAGGGAGCCCCTCTAGTTTGTAATGTGCGTCATTGTGGTTTATATGTTTCAAATATATTAATAAAATTCAACAATAACCATGTAGCAACTTATTCAAAATTCTTACACCAAGAAAAGATATTTCAGGGCAGAGCATCTGACATTGTTTTGAATTCTCCAGGCTTAACGATAATAAGAAGCAGATAAGCTTTTATGCAGTGTTAAATTTTCCTGACTGTGCTTTCTGACCTTGCCTGTGCTGAGCACAGATCACTGGATTGTCACCCTAGGGTCTCACTGTGGGTGAATTTGGAGATACATTGTGACATTTTCTATCCAATCTGGAACAAAATTGTGCAGTTTAAAAAGTTGAGTTCTATCAGCCTTGAGTATATTTCTGTCATGGTCAAGGAGTTCCAGTGTGCTGAGCTATGCTGAACTTTCCAGATACTGCCTCCTCCAATCCTCATAAGCACATTATCATCTCCAGTTTGCAGATGATGAAACTACGACTCCAATTAGTTAGATAACTTGTGAGATGTTCCCTCAGCAATCAAGTTACAGACTTGTTTGCTGCCTAGGGCTATCTGGTTTTAACCGATAGGCATTTGACGTCATCTCTTCAATCATTGCTCTCTCTGAATAGGGATGATGTCTGTCTCTCACACACTTCTGTTATGTCTCCTGCCACCTGTCTCTCCAGCTTCATTTCTTTTTTTAAAATGTATTTGTTTCTTATTTATTTATTTATTTTTAAATCTTTTATTTATTATTTTAAAAATTGTATATGTGTGTATATTGCCTGTATGTGTATAAGTGCCCCAGGTCATACAATGCCCACAGAGGTCAGAAGAGGGCACTGGATTCCCCTGGAGCTGGAGTCACAGATGGTTGTTAGCTGCCATGAGGATGTTGGGAATAGAACCTGTACTCTTAACCATTTAGCCATCTCTCCAGCCCCTGCATCTTTTTTAAATTTTAATATACTTTATTGATTTTTGTGCATTTCATACAATACATCTTAATCATGTTTAGCCCTCCTTTCCCTATCTGTACCCCCTATAGCCCATCCATGAGACTTCATGCAATTTGTCATGTATGTTAAGGCCTATTGAGTCAAGTCTCTCAACTCTCATCAGCAAAGCTTCCTTATACAACAGAGGGTGATGAACACAAAGGGCCACAAGTGGCCAAAGCGTAGAGACTGCAGAGTGTGGGTCCCTGGACAGGACTGCTATATTAAACTCCACCTACCCAGGACTCAGAGACCATTGCAGAAGAGAGGCCAGGAAGATTGCAAGAGCCTGGGAGGCAGTGCGTGGCCGTAAGGAAACAGAGTCTTATAGTCTGTGGTACCTTGCTCATATGAACCTACGGCTTTGCTTTTGGTCCTCCCTAGCTCTGGCAAGACCACACTGCTATTGTGTTCTTAGTCCCCGCCTCCGCTCGACTCTCTCCTACTTACTTTGGACATCCCAGTGAACATTTCTTGACTTTTTTTCTTCAACAGAGCTCAGGGAGCCCCTCCACTGTGCTCCCACAGCATTCTGACTTGCCTCTAGCCTAGAACCCAATGCGCTCAGTTGAAGTAAACTATCTATGTGTTTGTCCCCAAAATCATCCTGGATGTATTGAAAGGGACTTTTTTTTATTTATGCCACCAATAACCAGCACTATGCCTAAGACATATGACGGGAGCTCCAGAACTATTTCAGAACAATTGTAGGAAAACTAGATCTCAGAGTGGCACGGCACCTAAGCCCAAATAACTCACTAATCACAACTGGCTCTTTCCCTCTACAGTGTCTGAGCCCCTTTTCTGCAGTCTCACTACCCCTAAAGATAGACCAATCACCAGTAGAAAATGCTGTGTGTACTGATCTTCACCTTACTTCTCTGCACTCCACAGAGTTAGCCTTTTCTATTCATGACCATTAATATGATTACTCCCTGTTGGCAGTTGCAGTCTTGCCAACAAATATATTTAATGATTATGTGGGGAATATAATTTTATACCTTTAAAATTTATTTGTTATTTTTATTTTGTGTGTATGAGTATATCGTCTGCATGCATGTAAGTGCACCCCTGTTGTGCAGTGCTGGTGGAGATCAGAAGAGGGCATTCAACTCTTCTGGAACTGGAGTTATGGACAATTGTTAGCTACCTTGTGGGAATCAAACCTTGGTCCTCTGCAAGAGCAACCAGTGCTCTTAACTGCTAAACCATCTCTCTAGCCCTATAATTTTATACTTTAATAAACAGAAAATAACAAAGTTTGAAGTCCCCATCTCTTAATGAATAAGCAACTATGCTCAATATTTTATTACTAATTCAGGAACAATTTCTGAAGCTACCACTTGCCTACTACGACACTTAGTTGGATGTGTGAAAAGATCACAGGGTGGTGGGGGTGCTGGGGGTGGGTCGATGGGGGGATTTTCTCTATGTTCATGAAGTCCTCCCCAAACTGGAGGTGGTTTTTCTAAGGAAGTACTTTTCCCAGCTGGTGTTAGGAAAAGCTCCTGGCCAAAACGTCCCCAGGGTTTTATTAGTCTGAATATCGTGGATGTGACTTTTCGTGAGTTCAGAGCTACCAACTCTGAACACTGCATCAGAAGATACACCTCAACCTGATGTTCGCCATTCTGTTTTTAATTCAGCTGAGACAAATGTCTACATCTGTGCTGGATAGCTTTGGTGTCAACTTGACACACCTGGGTTGAGGGAGCCTCGGTTGGGGAATTGGCTCCATTGGATTGGCCTGTGGCCACATCTGTGGTGTATTGTCTTGATTGTTGAGCAGTGACAGTATAAGAAGGCAGGCTGGGCATGAGCCAGAGAGCAAGCCAGGAGCAAGCCAGTGGACAGCATTCCTCCATGGCCTGTGCTTCAGCTCCTGCCTCCAGGTTCCTGCCCTGAGTTCTTACCTTGGGCTCCCTGAGTGATGAACTGTGACCCAGGAGATGTAAGCTGAATAAACCCTTTCCTCCCCAAGTTGGTGTCGGTCAGAGTGTTTTGTCACAGCAATGGAAGACAAACTAGGACAGAAATTGGTACCAGAGGAGTGGGGTATTGCTGTGACAGACCTGACCTTGGTGTTTTGGGGAAGGATTGTGGAGGCGTTTGGAACTTTGGGCTGGGAAGATCATTGAATGCCTAAAGATTGTTGCTGTGGAGCTTGGAGCAGTTTTGCTGAAGGAGTTGTAGAAGATGGAGGCCTGGCTTGTGAAGTTTCTAGTTTCAAAGGAGAGCAGAGATCATCAGGACTGTGTAATCTGTGGGTTCTGGTCAGCTGGGGCTGTGGAGAATCAGCTGTAAGTAACAAGAGACCAGAACCTGAAGTGAAACTTTTGTGGTACTGGGGCAATTGATGCTGGTTAGCTGGGGCTGAAAAATCAGCTGTAAGTAACAAGAGACCAGCATCACTGAGGTGAAATCTTCTGGGGAGAATATCTTCAAGGTCAGCACACAGAAGCTGTGACCCAGAAAGGGCCTGAGCCTCCATCTCGAGCCAGAAGCCGGACTTGGTAACGTGTAAGAGTCTCCTATATGGTTCCGGTGTTGAAATTTGAGGGGGTCACAGAGAGCAGCCGAGGCTTGGCACTGTGAGAGGTCAGGAAAGACCATTGGTGGAAGTGCACCTCGGTTGCTGTGAAGACCCCAGGATTGCAGGGGTCATGGAGAGAAGCTGAGGCTTTGCACCAGGAGAGGTCAGAAGAGACCATTGGTGAAGGTGCTGCCTCAGTTTCAGTAGCGACCCCAGCTTTTTGGAGATGCCGGTACCCTGGGACGACCACCAAGAGCAGCGGTAGGTGTAGAATGGAGTCGGCCTGGGCCTGCGAGATGAGTGTGCCACGGACGGCAGAGTCGGAGAGGGGGAGCTGCCGAGACCCTTTGGAGCCCAGAAGATCGTGAGTGAATCCCAGGTGTCCAGCCTTGAGCTACTTGCTGGACTTAGGTTTTGTTTGAGAGTGCCTGATTCTTCCCTTTGAAATAAGACAGTACTTGTTTTGGATTTTACAGCAGCCCACAGTTAAGAGACTTTTAATAGACTGGACTTTTAAGTGTTTGGACATTTTAAGGACTGTGGGGCTTTTAAGGATGTACTGTCTTAGGTTGTGATTAGTGTTAACATCATACTTTGGGGATAAGAACTGGAAAGGTGGTTTAATAGTGATGTGTTTGTGTGTCAAGTTGACAAGGGGTCAATTGTGCTGGATAGCTTTGGTGTCAACTTGACACACCTGGGTTGAGGGAGCCTCGGTTGGGGAATTGGCTCCATTGGATTGGCCTGTGGCCACATCTGTGGTGTATTGTCTTGATTGTTGAGCAGTGACAGTATAAGAAGGCAGGCTGAGCAAGCCAGTAGAGAGCAAGCCAGTGAACATCACTCCTCCATGGCCTGTGCTTCAGCTCCTGCCTCCAGGTTCCTGCCCTGAGTTCCTGCCTTGAGTTCCCTAAGTGATGATCTGTGACCTGGGAGATGTAAGCTGAATAAACCCTTTCCTCCCCAAGTTGGTGTTGGTCAGAGTGTTTTGTCACAGCAATGGAAAGACAAACTACGACAACATCCAAAAAGTTTTCATCCCAAATGCCAAAACATGATGGCCAAACAGGGGCGCTTCCAAAGTGCTTTTCCTGCTCAGATTATATGCGAGGTGGAATTAATCTCAGGCTCCTTCCTGTTCCTCCCCTGGGAAGCCCTGTGCTGGGACTACAGAGTGCCTGCGGCCCCACTGCTCTTCCCTGTTCTCATCGTCATATTTGCTTTGCTCTGTTTGCCTTCGGAGCTCAGTGTATTGAACAAACCCTAGCCCATGTGTGTCTGTGGACATATCTGCTCTTCTCTGCTTCTCAGGGAAGGCCTATTTATATTGTAGCCTTCAGCATTTCTGGGGAAGTAGAAATAAACATGAGCCTGGAGCCTCTGGACAGCACAGGCTACTGTTTCTGTGGCCAGAAAATACAGAAATTCTTATGGTCCAGAACCAGAATAAGAGCCTCTTAAAACGTCCAGATTTACAATGTGTTCTTCTGAAAAGAATCCTGTAGCAATGGTGGTGAACACTGTTTTCAAGAAAACTGTAATGAAGGGCCCCAGTAATCCCAAACAAAGAAACTTCCATCATCTCGGAAGCTAGGCTCCTGTTTCTGCCATTTACTTGCTGCAATTCCTAAGAAAGTTCCCGTGTTTCAGTTCTCCATCTCTAATGAAGTTAATAATACTTCGGGAGTCATTGCAATTGACAATAAACGAGTGATAAAACACTTAGCAGAGTGCCTGGTAGAGTGGACACTTAACAAAATGTAGTCTTTGTTATTTGTTGTGTTATTTCTGATGTCAAACCTCTCCTTAGCACCATCTATTTTGTTTTCTTCCTTTCTAATATTTGTGTTATACTAGTGACAGGCTGACTATTTAGAATATAAATGGTTTATTTATAAAATAATGATAAACAGGGGAAAGGTCCAGGATAATCCCACACCAAGCTCTACTAACCCTGTGGAAGATTCCTACAGTGGGATCCCCCTGGGGATAGCTCAGGACACAGATATCAGAAGTACAATTGTGAACATACTTAAAGAAGTACAAGATTATAAAGGGCAAATCAAAGAATTAAGAAAAGAGGATGAAGAACTCAAGAAGGACCGAGAGAGAGAGAATGACAAGCTCTGGAAGGAAGTGGAAAAACTGAAAAGATCCCATGCTGAAAAAGATAAGGAAACCAACCAGAGAAGCAAAGAGCTACAGGAAGAGATTGAGAAGCTCCAAAAGGAAGTAGAAATACTAAAGAAATCAGAAGATGAAATGAAAAAGGAAATCAAACACTCATCCAATCAAGAGGAAAGGAATGAAGAAAGCCTCAGAAGCAGAATGGAGGAAGCAGAACAAAGGATATCAGACCTGGAAGATAACACAGAACAACTAAAAACCTCAAGTAAGGATTATGAAAAATTTAAAAATACACAAAAGTGGAACAACCAGGAACTGTTGAACACTATGACAAGATCAAACCTCTGCATCATAGGAATAGAGGAAGGAGAAGAATCCCAAGAGAATGGTATTGATCAGATCTTCAACAGAATAATAGACGAAAACTTCCCCAAACTAAAAAAAGACAAACCAATACAAATACAAGAAGCACAAGGATCTCCAAACAGACAAGATCAGAAAAGAAATTCTCCATGCCACATCATAGTTAAAATGCTAGACACCTAAAACAAAGACAAAATCCTTAAAGCCACAATAGAAAAACAACAAGTGACCTATAAGGGGAAACCTATCAGAATTACAACTGACTTCTCAATGAAAACTATGAAAGCAAAAAGAACGTGGAGCAAAGCATTCCCAGTGTTAAAGGACAATAGATGCCAACGCAGGTTACTATACCCAGAAAAAATGTCAATTTTAGTTGAAGGAGAGAGAAAAATCTTCCACGACATACACAAGTTGAAAGAATACATGTCCGGAAAACCAACCCTTCAGAGAATACTTGAAGCAATTCAAAGGACAGAAGAAAGGAGCAACCATCCCCAGGCACCTAGAAAGAGAAATCAATAAAAGCATAACTGCAGAAGTAGAAACCTAAATCAAAACCGCAGATGGATAATAAGGCAAAAGGAAGCAACACAAACCTATCAGTCATAACCTTAAATATTAATGGACTAAATTCCCCAATCAAAAGACATAGACTGGGAGACTGGATTAGGAAACAGAATCCATCGATATGCTGTCTGCAAGAAACACATCTTACCTTCAAGGACAGGCACCACCTTAAAGTGAAGGGATGGAAAAAAATATTCCAAGCAAATGGTACCAAAAAGAAAGCAGGTGTTGCTATTTTAATATCGGATAAAATAGACTTCAAAGTAAAAGAAATCAGAAGAGACAAAGAAGGCCATTACATTTTCATCAAAGGAACAATCCACCAAGAAGATTTCACAATTATGAATATATATGCCCCAAATTCTGGTGCACCAAACTTTATAAAGACAATTCTCCAGGACCACAAGTCACAGACTAACCCCAGCACACTCATAGTGGGAGATTTCAATACCCCACTGAGTCCTTTGGATAGGTCAACAGGACAAAAAATAAACAGAGAGACATCTGAACTGAACGATATGATACACCAAATGGACCTCATAGACCTCTACCGAACATTCCATCCTAATACCAGAGAATACACTTTCTACTCAGCACCCCACGGAACATTCTCCAAAATCGACCACATCCTGGGACACAGAAGAAACCTCTACAAATACAAAAAGATTGAAATAATTTCATGCATCCTGTCAGACCACAGTGCAATGAAGCTCAACATCAACACCAGGACAAGCCCTCCTGCCTACAAGAACACATGGAGACTAAACAACACACTCTTGAATAATGAATGGGTCAAGGAAGAGATAAAGAAAGAAATAAAAACATTCCTGGAACTGAATGACAATGACAATACAACACAACAAAACTTATGGGATACCTTAAAAGCAGTCCTAAGAGGGAAATTTATAGCCCTGGGTGCCTACATTAGAAAAACAGAAAGAGCACAAGTGAATGATCTAACACTACAGCTAAAAGCACTTGAGAGGCAACAACAGATGAACCCTAAACGCAACAGACAGGAAGAAATAACAAAAATCAGAGCAGAAATCAATGAAATAGAAACAAAGAAAACAATACAAAAAATCAATGAAGCCAAAAGTTGGTTCTTTGAAAGAATAAACAAGATAGACAGACCTCTAGCCCAGTTAACAAAAAGAAAGAAGGAACAACTCCAAATCAATACAATCTGTGATGAAAAGGGAAATATCACAACGGACAAGGAAAAGATCAAGAAAATTATATGGGAATATTACAAGAACCTATATTCTACCAAGTTTGAAAATCTAGAAGAAATGGATGAATATCTGAAATCTTGGGAATCACCAAAGCTTGGCCAAGAGGAGACCAGCAGCTTAAACAGACCCATAACATATGAAGAAATAGAGGATGTAGTAAGAAGCCTCCCAACTAAAAAAAGCCCAGGCCCAGACGGTTTCACAGCAGAATTCTATAAAACATTTCAAAAAGACCTACAACCATTATTTCTGAAACTGTTTAGAAGTATACAATCAGAGGGAATTCTCCCAAATTCCTTCTATGAAGCCAACATCACTCTATTACCAAAACCAGGCAAAGATCCAACTAAAAAGGAGAATTATAGACCCATCTCCCTCATGAACACAGATGCCAAAATTCTAAACAGAATACTGGCAAATCGCATACAGACCCACATCAAGAAGATCATCCATCATGACCAAGTTGGATTCATACCAGAGATGCAGGGATGGTTCAACATACGAAAATCAATAAACATCATCAAACACATAAACGGAATCAAAGACAAAAACCACACCATCATCTCAATTGATGCTGAAAAAGCCTTTGACAAAATCCAGCATCCCTTCATGCTTAAAGTCCTAGAAGGAATTGGATTGGAGGGATCATTCCTCAATGTAATCAAAGCCATATACAGGAAACCCACAGCCAATATCATCCTAAATGGGGAAATGACGGAAACATTCCCTTTAAAGGTAGGAACTCGGCAAGGCTGCCCCCTATCACCACTCCTCTTCAATATAGTGCTTGAAACACTTGCTAGAGCAATAAGGCAAGAAAAGGATATTAAAGGAGTACTAATTGGAAAAGAGGAAGTCAAACTATCCCTATTTGCTGATGATATGATTGTTTACTTAAGAGATGCAAAAAACTCCACCAGAAAACTCCTAGAAACGATTAACAGCTTCAGCAAAGTGGCAGGATACAAAATTAACCTTAGAAAATCAATGGCCTTTCTTTACACCAAGAACAAGCAACTGGAGAAAGAATTCAAAGAGACCTTCCCACTCACAATAGCCTCAAAAACAATAAGATACCTAGGAACAAACCTAACCAAAGACACCAAAGACCTCTACAACAAAAATTTTAAACCCTTAAAGAAAGAAATTGAAGAAGACCTCAGAAGATGGAAAAACCTCCCATGCTCATGGATTGGGAAAATTAACATTGTAAAAATGTCCATTTTACCAAAACTCTTGTATAGATTTAATGCAATCCCAATCAAAATCCCCAAGAGTTTCTTCACAGGCTTGGAAACAAAAGTTCTTAAATTCATTTGGAGAAACAAAAGACCCCGAATAGCCAAATCAATCCTGAGTGAAAAGAGCTACACAGGAGGGATCTCTATACCAGATTTTAAACTATACTACAGGGCTATAGTCATAAAAACAGCCTGGTACTGGCACAAAAACAGACCTGTTGACCAATGGAACAAAACTGAAGATCCAAATCTGAGCACATACAATTTCAGCCATCTCATATTTGACAAGGGGGCCAAGAAACCACAATGGAGAAAAGACAGCATCTTCAGCAAGTGGTGTTGGCAAAACTGGATCACCACTTGTAGAAGAATGAAATTAAACCCCTACCTCTCGCCCTGTACAAAAGTCAACTCCAGATGGATTAAAGACCTCAACGTGAAACCCCAAACTCTGAAGGTGATAGAAGAAAAAGTTGGCAGCAGACTACAAGACATAGGCGTAGGAAAAGACTTCCTAAATCAGACAGCAGCTGCACAAGAATTAAGGTCGACAATTGACAAATGGGACCTCATTAAACTCAAAAGCTTCTGTACATCAAAAGAAACAATCAAGGAAGTGAAGAGAAATCCCACAGAGTGGGAGGAAACCTTCACTGCAGATACATCTGACAAAGCATTGATTTCCAGAATATATAAACTACTCAAAAAACAAAGAAAAAAGAAAACAAATGACCCACTCAATAGATGGAGCAAAGAACTGAACAGAGACTTCACAAGTGAGGAATTAGAGATGTCTGAGAAACACCTCAAGAACTGTTCAACATCACTAATCATTAAGGAAATGCAAATGAAAACCACTTTAAGATATCATCTTACTCCAATAAGACTGGCTAGGATCAAGAAAACAAATGATACCAAGTGCTGGAGAGGTTGTGGGGAAAGGGGAACACTCATCCACTGCTGGTGGGAATGTAAACTCGTACAGCCACTATGGAAAGCAGCGTGGAGAACCCTTGGAAGACTTGGAATGAACTTGCCACCTGACCCAGCCATACCACTCCTGGGCATGTAACCACAAGACTCACCCCACCGCAGAGATACATGCACAGCCATGTGTATTTCAGCTCTCTTCACAATAGCAAGAAGCTGGTACCAACCCAAATGCCCCTCAACTGACGAGTGGATAGAGAAAATGTGGTACATCTACACAATGGAGTTCTATGCAGCAGTGAAGAAAGATGACATCACGAGCTTTGCAGGAAAATGGCTGGAGCCAGAAGATATCATGCTGAGTGAAGTAACACAGTCCCAGAAAAACAAACGATGAATGGTATCCCTCATCTGTGGATGCTAGTGCCAATTACCTAGTTGTATTTCTTGTGCACGGCCCCTAGAGCTTTTGTCCGAGTAGTTGGGAGTGAAGCATATTGGAAACAACAACAACAAGAGAAAGGACTGCAGCAAAGAACTGACTGGTACAGTGACCTTCTGCTCAAAACAGTCAACTTCCACATGGAAAATTTTGAGAAAGACAGAAAGAGATGAAAAGCATGTTTGGCAGAATGCATGAGCTCTGGTGGGGTCGGGGGATAGGGTAGGGGACACGGGTCTAGATTTGATTAGTAACATAATCCTGTACAAAATATATATATAATTAAAAAAGCATCAAAAATGATTATATTTTGACTACGTAATAGTACTTTTGGATAAAAATCTTCTTATAGCAAATCACTAGCAATCATCTTTAAAGTTCAGTATGGTAAATATCTTAAACATAATCTCCTAGCCAACATGAAGTTTAATAATTTTAATATTCTTTTTATTTCTCCTTTGTTTCCAAAGATTTGTGTCCCACCTAAAGTCCTATATTGCATTTAGGTCCAGTCACATGTATTCTGACCTTTCTCTTTCAGAAAGGAGAATGCAAAGTTACTTGATCTGCCTGCCTCTGCCTCTGGAGTGCTAGGATTAAAGGTGTGGGCCACTAAGGTGGCCTGCTTAAAGATGGTTTTTAGCCACCATGTGGGTGTTGAGAATTGAACCCGGGTCCTCTGTAAGAGCAGTTGATGTTCTTAGTTGCTGAGCCATCTCTCCAGCCAAAGCCTCAGCTTTTTAAACTTGTGGAATGGATATCTAAGTTTCTACCCACAGGGGAATGCAGTGAGTGGTACTATAATCATTATTAATGAAGTTCTTGCATGGGTAAGTTGACTCAATTAAGTTTTACTATTTCTAAGATTAAGACTAGAGATGTATTGGGAGAATTCATGAATCTTTTGGGACTTTGTTTATATATTAATTTATCATTAGCAGTGAGCATGGGAATTGTGACATGAATGCAAAAAGAGAATAAATTTGCTTAGAGTGAAGCAAGCTGAGGGAAAGGAGAGTGCCAGGTGTAGGTGAACGGCTCCATCATTCATGGTTCTAACTCTTTCCAGAGAATGGGTGCATATTTTGTGCCTGACCCTGGGATCCATTCTAGCTGCCTGAATAAGCTAGCTCAAGTTACTTCTTGTTACTGGCATCTAAGCAGAACCAGCATGATTAGCATCTGTGAGTAGTTAGTAATCACCTTAAAAATTTAACTGTTTTAAGCAAGTGCTGTAAATTGTTTATGAACATGAGCACTCCATAGAACGATGGCTTAAAGAAAGATATCAATGTGGGATTGAACTAAAAGAAGGTTCAGGAACTGTCAGTTTCTGTTGTTGTAACAAAACTCAAGAGAAATCAGCTTAAAGGAAGATGGTTTATTTTGGTTCCTGGTTCAGAGGTCTCATGGTCACTTGGCTCTTTTATTTCTGGGCCTAAGGGGGAGGTACTGTACCAAGGAAGAGAGGGCAGAAGGAACAAAGCTGTTCACACTGTGGGATGTCCGGGAGGGGGAGGAAAAGACAAAAACAAAACAAGGGTCCCGGGGCAAAATATATTCTTCAAAAGCATTCCCCCAATGACCTCTTTCCTGCTAACAGATCCTGCCACCTGTCCTCTACCACCACCTAATAATTCCATAAGTTTATGAATCTATCAAGCACCCACTAATAAATGAATCCATTGATTAGATCAGAGCCTTCAAAGTCCACTTGGTTACCAGTGATTATTACCTACCAACTGGGGACCAAAACTTCAATTCATGAGCTTTTTGTGTTGCTGGGGATATTCCATCCCAAAGCTCTAATAGGACTACCCAGAGCAGCATTTTCTGATGTGGAAGATGGTATGTGAGAACACATCCAGTGGCATATGGGTGAGTAGTTAAGATAATTAATCTTTGTTTTAAGGTGTATTAGAGAAAACAACAAATAAACCGGCAGTAAATAGATGTTTAGGACAAGGCTGTCTGTGAATGTGAATCCTACATTTAAGATTTCTTTTCCTGGTTCTTTATGCTCTCTATGACTCAGATGACAAGTGGCAGGGACTAGAGCTCAGACATTCATTCTAGGACAAACAAGGAGAAATCAAGCTGGTGTTGACGTTGAAGCTTCATCCCTAATGGCTAGTGCTAGAAGGTGCTAAAATCTATGATATATGCGGCATGCATATGTGCATATTTTGGAGTGATGCATATTGGAAGGAATAACAACAACAACAACAGAAAAGACTGTGTCAAAGAAATGACTGAAACAGTAAACTTCTGCATCGAGAATTTTGAGAGAGACTGAGAAAAAAATGAAAAACATGTTTGGCAGAATGCATGAGCTCTGGTGGAGTGGGGGGGTAGGGAGGAGGGCACGGGTCTAGATTTGATTTGTAATGTAATTTTGTACGAAATGCACAGAGCTTCAATAAAACATTGGCAGAAAAAAAGAGAGACTGTGAGCAGATGCTAGGGAACCATGCAGGAACATGGGAAGTCCATTTTCAAGTCCTAGCCTCTCTGTAAAAGCCTTACATCAGGTATACAGCAGGACACCTATTTCAGAGGAAAAACGAGACTGCAGTCAGTAACATTTATAAATTAAAGCCTTATTTTGGAAGAGATGAATTCTAGTTTCTGTGGATGGTTTCTAGGCGAGCGGACAAGGCCAAAGACAATTCTACCTTCTGAAGCCTTCTAATCTCCTTTATATAAATACTCAACATGACAAAGCACTGTACTGTACTTCGAGATGTCACGTTCTGACCCCCAATGGCCAATATGTCACACACCGAATAATGGGCTGTAAATGAAAATTAACAGCTGGGTAAACTTCTAGATGATTTGACTCATTTGATTTCTCATTTTTTCATTTGTTTATAAAAAGAGACATGTTCTAAGACAAACTAAAAGTTAACAGGATATAACTAAGCCTAATAAAATAACTGATTAGGCATTTATATAGAATGTCAGTTTTCTTTCTTTTTATATTTTTATTTGTAATTTTATTTTCTGTGTATAAGTGTATTGCCTGCATGTATGTGTGTAAGTGCACCTGTGTCCTACAATGTTGTTAGCTGCCATGTGGGTGCTGGGACTTGAACCTGGGTCCTTTGTAAGAACAGTTAGTGCTCTTAACCGATGAGCCATCCTTCCATCCCTCCCCCTGCCCCCAGGTTTTCTTCTTTCTAAAAGTATAATTGAAATAGGTGGATATAATGATTAAAATTCACAGAACCACTTAAAGGGTGAAATATTTGGAGGGATATTTAAAACTTCTTGTAACAAAAATGCCCCTAGTCCCACCAAGTGAAGTGATGGATAAATTCTCACAAATGCCCAAATTTTGCAATCTCATAGTCCCACTTAAAGGATTTCTTCCTCAAAGATCCTGCCAGCTACTTGGTAGCATCCCTGTCTCATAGCGCTCAGGAACAAGTCCAACCTGTCCTACTGCTCAGCCTCCTTGTTGATAATCCACTGCCTCAAGGCACCTGGATGTTCCTCCACTGCTAATGCTTTGGCTGCCTAGTCTTTTCTGACTCCCTGTTTCCAAGCCTCTAATCCCTGCTATGTTAATAAGTCTCACTGTGCCAGAGTCTCGCTGTGCTGCACATGATTGGAAAGAAATCTCTCATAATCATACTTCATACCCTATACATCTGGATGATGTAAAATACAGTTATGACATGGAAAACATTTCTGAAAGGGTCAAACAGCCATAGAGCTCAAGCTGACCCTTTTCCTACCCTGCCACAACTCTGCCTCTATCCACTTACCCACCCGCCCATCACCCTCCCATCTGTCCCTCCTCATATACTCCACAAACTGCATCCTGGCTCCCAACCATCTACACAAGCTTCTTCCTCTCCCATTGTCATGTATTCCTTTAGATATCATAAACACTTTATGACTCAAAATCCTCTTTATTATTAAACACACATATTAAATAGCTTCCTATTTAGTTTAGATATAACATCTCATATAATTTTACAACAGCATGATTTGGAAATAGGCACATAGGTGTAAAGGAGTTTGCTCAGGTCAGAACAGGTGATTTATGACAGAGTCAAGATTTGAGCCTGAATTCCATGCTCATCTCTGAAAGTCTAGAGGCCTTTATCTGTACACAATCCTACTTCCTAAAGGAATAACAGCTATTAAATTGTAGGCTAACTATATTTTTAGTCTTTACTTTTCTCCAAACTGGGTTTGTTTAATTTAATCTGATGCTATTTATTTCATAGATATTCTATTAAGCCCTCTTAAGGTCAGATTTTCACTTTATGATGTAGGACCCATTTGATAGACTTCTATGTAGCTCTGGGTCCCACCAGTGCCTAGAACTATAATGTCTTGGACTAGGTATGATAAAATGACCTAGCACATATGATTCTAATCGAAATGCCTAGACAAAGAAAGAAAGTAAATAGATGTGAAAATATATGTAATTTAGTAAATCACCATTGCCCTGACATTCCTTTTCTATCAGTAATCACAATTTTTAAAAATACCTTATTATTTTTATTTTATGTGTCTGAGTGTACTGCATTCAGGCCTGTACATGCACCCGTGTGGTCCAATGCCCATGGAAGTCAGAAGAGGGCATCGGATCCCTTGGGACTGGAGTTACAGACAGTTGTTAGCCACCATGTGGGTGCTGGGCATTGAACCTAGGTCTTCTGCAAGAGCAGCCAGTGCTCTTAGCCACTGAGCCATCTCTACGAGTCCCCAAAATCACAATTTTGAAAATAAGGATTCATCCTGCTTTCATTGGTAAAGGAGAAAAACACACTTCTCATTTATCAGGTTACTTTTTTCTTTTGAATTCAACAGGGTGTTGGATTCCAAGCTGCCTGCCTGCACTCCTGCAAGCACCAACAGCACTGCTTGCACCAACTGAATCACTGCTTTAATCCAGAACTCAAGTCGATTAACACATGAGTGCTTGTGAGGACATGCTTGACACCCAGACAAAACAGCTTACTCTGCGGGAGGATGACTGACCACCCTTATGGTTCACAAGACTCACAGGCTCTGAAGGAGATGTGGGTACTTGTTCCTCTGAGGATTAACAACCATCCCAGAGAAGAGAGTCATATCCCAAGGTCCCTGAGATGCTTCACAGATACACTCTTCCTGATCACTTGCATGAATTCAGGATTCAAAAAATTTTAGCACCCAATTTGGTTAAATAGAACTGATATTAAAGGATATGTCCGGAAGGTATCTGGGTGGGCTGTGTATATGAAGCATGCTACAAAAGCACATCTAGTGCTCTCACGGCAAACAACCTATCAAGACGGCAATTAGTACAGAGACCTACATCTAGTCAAAGTGCAGAGAAAAAGAGCGTGGAGTGTTCAGCTCTAAATGGGACATTAATAATCCTGCCCCCTCCCCAAAGCTCAGGGCTCATCTCAGAAAAGGGGGCAGGAACATTGTAAGAGTCAAAAGGAGTGGATGTCTTTAGAGAGGCTGTATTTCATAGGCATGACAACACAGCTCACACCTGAACTCACAGTGGCTGGAACTGGATGCCTAAAACCTGCACAAGATCAAAGCAGTCAACACCTCAGCATGGATAGGAGGAGCTCAGGAAGTCCCCTGCCTCGGAGAGTAGCTATGGGCAATCGATGGCTGTGGGTGCAGGAGAGCCATTATTCTTCAAGGTTGAGGGCCTGAGAGGCTACCCATGCTCCAGTAGATGGTCCCACTCATGCACACACAGGCAGCAATAAATGGACGAGAGAGAGAGAGAGAGAGAGAGAGAGAGAGAGAGAGAGACCGAAAGACCGAGAGACAGAGAGATAGAGAGAGACAGAGAGAGAGAGAGACAGAGACAGAGACAAAGAGAGACAGAGACAGAGACAGAGAGAAAATGAAGTTGGGATGGAAAAGTGGTGGGAGGAGGCGAAGGGAGGAATTAGAGGGGAGGGAACAGGAGTGGCTTTGGTTTAAACATATATGCACATATGAATATTAAAGTACTTTAATTAAAAAAAAGAGACCAAATATTTCTGTCCCACAAATTAAGCTGCACCCAGAAATAGATTTATCAGAAAGTTAAAGAAAGTATTAGGGCCTTTTCTGGGAGCCCTTTCTGCTGCTGCCTTCAAATTTGTAATTCTATATTCATTTTCTTTTAAAAAAATTTTTTTCTTTAATTTTATTTATTTTTGTATGTGTATGAATGTACTGTCTGCATGTAGGTTTGTGCACCCGTGTCATGCAATGCCACGGAGGTCAGAAGAGGGTCTGGGATTCCCCTGGTACTGGAGTTCTCCTAGAATTGGAGTTACAGATGGTTCTCAGCCGCCATGTGGGTGCTGGGGATCGAACCTGGGTCCTCTGCAAGAGCAGTCGGTGCTCTTAACCACTAGGCTATCTCTCCAGCCCCTTTAAAAAAAATTTAAGGGGGCTGGAGGGATGGCCTAGCGGTTAAGAGCGACGACCGCTCTTGCAGAGGACCCGGGTTCGATCCCCAGCACCCACATGGCGGCTGAGAACCGTCTGTGACTCCGGTTCCAGGAGAACTCCAGTTCCAGGGGAATCCGAGACCGTCTTCTGACCTCCGCGGCATTGCATGACACGGGTGCGCAGACCTGCATGCAGACAATACATTCATACACATAAAAAAATAAATAAATAAATAAATAAAAAATTAAAAAAAAAATTTAAAACTTATTTTCTAATTTTATGTGTATGGATATATTGCCTGCATGTATGTAAGTGCACCCATGTCATGCAATGCCCAGGGAGGACAAAACTGGAGTTATGGATGGTTGTTATCTACCATGTGGGTGCTGGGATTCGAATCCTAGTCTTCTCCAAGAGCAGCCAGTGCTTTTAACTGCTGAGCCTTCTCTCCAGCACATCTGTATTTATTTTCTTAATAAGCTCTTTTCTCCCTAAATCATATAGCCATCAAGCACCTCCCCCCCAAAAAAAAACCCTGGATCTGTCCTAGTTCTAGGCTGATTTCTCTACAACATATGGTTCAATTTCTGCACATGACTCAGGAGTCAGTGTGTTGCCTCCAGCCCCTGCCTCCTTCTTTTTCACCTTTTGTGTGTGTGTGTGTGTATGTGTGTGTGTGATTCTGACATGGATTTCGGGCACCAGCTACCAGGATTCCTGAGAAGAAAATGAATCCCAGGTAGGAGGGCTCTTTACCACACTGAAGGGTCAACGAAGGGATAAATCTCCCTCAATTTCCTTAGTAAAGAATTTCCTGCCTCTCTGTGTCATCAAGTAGTACCCCAAAGACATCCCAGGCATGTGAGAAATGAACCACAGAGGTCGGGGAAAATTCTACACATACTTTTCATTGTACCTACATTTTCCCCTCAAATTCCAACAATTCATCTTTTAAAACTCAGTTCTTCTAACTTGGATAAAAAGAAGCATATTTTATTCATCTTTGAATAATTAGTATGTGCCATTTGGGGGCACTCTATTGGTTGTAATTACATAAATAGACAAAATAAATTAATCTATGAACTGTGAGAGATGAACCTTAAGAGAGGAAAATGAACCACTCATGAGCAGAGAAGAAAAGGAGAAATACTGCACCAGAGCATGTAATGAGGATTTTGAGCCATGTGAACAAAACCTAAGACAAGTGTTAGACAGCCAGGAGCCCTCATCCTTTGTTAGAAATTGGAGATTTCTTGTGGAAAGGTATTTGGAATCCTAGAGGGAGGTCTTTACCTAACCTTGCAGGTTTCATCTGTTCAGGGGGCTTCTGTGCACAAAGGAAAGTTGGCAAATAAGGAAAGGTCAATATTAACTTAGAGAGATGCTTGTTTTCCTTTGGAAAGTTTGTCCAGTCACATTTAACTCATAGGTGAGCATAAAGCTTTGAGAAGTAGTTCAAATAATCTGCTAACATAGAACTATAATAAGCTTACTACAAATGCCAGCAGAATGCAGGCAGCTCGATTTCTCTAACTCCTCTTCTGTGACACAGGCACAGCAGATCAAATCCTTATCTTCGCTTTATATTTTATAGGTACCATAGACTTAGTATGCAAATGCAGTCACATCTTCCACACTACCAGAGCCTTTCTCCCAGGTGATTCATGGACTTGCTCATGAGGTGCCAACACACACATCGATACTGTAATGGCCATTCTTCTGCTGCACTTAGGAGGACAAATGGCAGATGATGAGGGCTCTGGCCAAGGCATGGAGACCAATACTGGTTCTCTTGGAAGTTGCTATTAATTGGGTGCTGTTCTATACTTAAGCTTCTGTTCCCTTACCTACAAATCTTCTAGAGTGCCTGTGTTACTTCCAAACTCTCTTCTTACCCTAATATTCTTTGATTCAACATTGGGCAATACATGTGGAACTCTGTATTGAGACCTGTGGATTCAGCAGTGAATGGGGGGCAGATTCTGGATCTGTGTGCTGCTGAAAGTGTGTGGAGGCTACAGAAAGCACCGTGGGGCTTAAAATGCCGTGATGATGCTAGGGTTTGGTTTGGTACAATGAGACATACAATGAAGGTCAGATAATACCAGAAAGGCAGGAAGGGACACAGATCACTTTAAGGACTGACATACACAGACATATATTTTAAAATTCATAGTAGTATTACCCCACATCAGAGGGTATTTGCTAAGCAAATGGGTAAATAAGTCAGGCCTGGCAGAAGCTGAGCTTAACTTGGTTTTGCAATACATTGGGGAGGAATTGGTTTCATGCACACTTGTGATGTGTCATATTGATGTTGACTGCAATATTTTCAATAGAGTAAAACAGAACACTTGCTTTGCTTATAGCTGAAGGCACCACAGGTTGTTGTTTTGGTCTGAAATAGTCTTTTTTTAATTAACAGAAGGGATGAGTCAAAGAATAAAAATCTTTCTAAAGACAGCAGGTACTATCATAAAGTGGAGTAAAAGCAGAGGAGCAGAGACAAAGAGTCTAGTAGTGCTGTATTGTTTTTTCCTCTTTAAAAAAATTAACATGTGGCCACTATAGAATTCCCTGGTAGTTCTGTGACACAGGGCAGGAGAGGGAAGGCTGCATCTTGATCAGTTTCTGAGCAATGGCTACAAAATAAGCAACAAGACTGAGGCTATTTTAGTTATACATGTTGCTGGGATAGAATACCATGACTCAAAGTGATTATGGACGAGTTTACTCTGCATGACAGTTCCACAGGAGGAGTCATAGAGGTGGGGGAGGCAAGGCACAGTGGCAGGAGCAGGAAGCTCAGAGCTCACATTTCAACCACAAACACAAGCAGAGAGAACAAACTGGAAGTGGACTGAGGGTATGGACTCTCAAAGCTGGTCCCCAGCCACATCCTTCCTTTAACAAGACTGAACTTCCAATGCTACCCCAAACAGCATCACCCTCTGGGCACCGATGGCTCACACACACTGCACACTAGCCTATGGGGGACATTGCTCATTCAAAGCAGCACAGAAGCTGACATGGCATTTCTAGTGCCCTTTGTTCCAGAGCCTTCCTCTATCTCACTCATAGTCTACACGTGAAGCTGCAGACCATCAAGCTGGAGTTCTTGCAAAATGAATTATGGGAATGTCTAGAAAGAGTGTCTTAGTTACTTTTATTGGTGCTGTGATAAAATAGCCCGACAAAGGCAACTGAAAGGAGAAAGGGTTTATATCGTTCACAGTTCCATGTTCCAGTCCATCGTGGTAGGGAAGTCACAGTGGCTGGAGCTAAAAGCAGCTGGTTACGTTGCACCTAGACTCAGGAAGAAAAGACCGCAGAATGTTGGTGCTCAGCTTACTCTCTCCTTTGTATGTATTTCTACTTCTATTTTATGAATAGCTATATAGTTTACATAGTGTGGTGGTTTGAATGTGTGTCCCCCTTAGGCTCTAGGTATTCAGACGTTTGTCTCCAGTTGGTGGCGCTGTTTTTGGAGGTCTGTGGGGTGTGTGGCTGTGCTGGAGGACGTGTGTCACTGGGGGCAGGCTTAGTAAGTTTTAACAAGCCTCGTGGTCTACAGTTGCTCTCTCTGCTTCCTGTGCTCATTGCGAGATGTGACCCTTGGCTTGCTGCTCCAGCTGCCATGCCTCTCCAGCCACCATGCCTCCCGCCACAATGGACTCTGATTCCCTGGAACCATCAATCGTAAGCTCAAATAAACTCTTCCTTTTATAAGTTCCTTGGTCATGGTGCTTTATCACAGCAACAGAAAAGTGACTAATACAGTAATTTGGTACCAGAGAGTGGGCTGATGGCTGTGAAGAACCTGACCATGTGGATGTTTGGAGAAATGTGGAAGACTTTGGAACTTTGGGCTAGAAAGGCTGTTGACTACTGTAAGCAGAGCTTAAAGGGCCATTCTAGTGGAGGCCTGAAAGAAAGCATGGCTGCAAAAGATGTGGTTCCAGGGAAAAATAAAGACTTAGGCAGCAACTGGAATATTTTGATAAAGAGTCTGGCAGCAGTTTGCACACAGCCCAGATGCTTGCCTGATGCTAAGTTGAAAAGCAATGGACTAATGTCTTTGGTGGAGGATATTTTAAGACAGCCTAATGTAGAAATGGCGACGTGGCTTTTAATGGTGAATATTATACAGATCTACAGTGAAGAAGAACAAGATGGGGCAGAAAGAAATGCAGAATGTACAGTTTGGATCTGAAAACCCCACTAGGAAGATTAAAGGTGTGGCCAAGGCATGTGAAGGAGAGGCTCCCTTTCATAAAGAGACTAAAGTGATTAAGGAGAGGCCTGGAGATTTACAAGTAAACAAAAGAATCAGTACCTTCAGGGCAAGACCACACCCAGCTAATCGTCCAGCAAGTCCAGGGCAGAGAAAAATTGCAAATGTGGTTAAAGTAGGAAAGAGTCCATCCCGAACTTGCAGCCAGATTCGGCAATTTCATTCATGTGGTGCTGGCTTTAGAGGCATGAAGTTTGCAAGAGTGAAGGCATCATCAGTTCTTCCTCCACAGTTTCAGAGAGCCAAAGAGGCCAGGCAGAGCACAGCAGGGGCGTCCCTGAATAAAGAAGGCCCTGATGGGCCATTGTGTGAAGCTGTGAGTGTGAAGCCTGGTTGGCAGCAGAGACCCCAAGAAGACTTTCGAGATGCCAGACCTGTGAGATATTTGCCAAGGAGAGCTGCATACAGGGAGTGGTACCAGCCTAAAAAAGAGATGTATGTTGCAAGCAAAGCTGGAAGAGCTGAGCCATGTAGGCCCTTTGGAAGTCAAGTCCCAGAAGTTGCATGTGGAGCTACTGGACTTGGTTTTTGCCCTGCTGGTTTTCGGTCTTGTTTTGGTCCAGTATTTCCTCACTATGCCTCTATTCCTCCCTTTTGGAATGGGAATGTGTATTCAGTTCCACTGTACATTGGGATTTTGTAATTTGTCTTTTGATTTTACAGGAGCTTACAGTTAAGAGATTGGCCTGAGTCTCAGAAGAGACTTGGACTGTAGACTTTTGAATGGCATTGAAACTGGTAAAGACTATGGGGACTTTTAAGGTTGGACTAAATGCATTTTGCATTTTATATGGTCAGGAGCCTATGGGGGCCAGGGAGTGGAATGTGGTTGTTTGAATGAGTGTCCCCCATAGGCTCTAGGTATTCAGACGTTTGTCTTCAGTTGGTGGCGCTGTTTTTGGAGGTCTTGGGGTGTGTCTTCCTCTCGCTGGAGGAAGTGTGTCACTGGGGGCAGGCTTAGTGAGTTTAACAAGCCTCATGGTCTCCAGTCTCTCTCTCTCTCTGCTTCCTGTGCTCAGTACGAGATGTGACCCTCGGCTTGCTGCTCCAGCCGCCATGCCTCTCCAGCTGCCATGCCTCCCGCCACAATGGGCCCTGATTCCCTGGAACCGTCAATCGTAAGCTCAAATAAACTCTTCCTTTTATAAGTTCCTTGGTCATGGTGCTTTATCACAGCAACAGAAAAGTGACTAATACACATAGTAAAAAACACTATAATATTTGCTATATTTAACATTATTTTATGAGTTTTTTGAGAATTTTATACAAGGTATTTTTATTATACATAACCCCAAAAACCTCCTAGATATACCTTCTATCTCCTCCCAACTTTGTGTCTTTTTAAAATATAATCCACTGAGTCCAATTTGTGGTATTCATATACTCATGGGTCTGTGGCCATCCCCAGTAACATCAAGTGTCAATAGTTTTTCAGTCAGTAGTGCTGGGTGCCAGAATGTTAACTGACTCAGTCTTGTGCTGGTCTTGTGCAGGCAAGCATAGCTGCCATGAGCTCATGAGCACACTGGTCCCATCATGAGAACACTGGTCCCGTCATGAGCACACTGGTCCCATCATGAGCACACTGGTCCCGTCATGAGCACACTGGTCCCGTCATGAGCACACTGGTCCTGTCATGCACACTGGTCCTGTCATGCACACTGGTCCTGTCATGAGCACACTGGTCCTGTCATGAGCACACTGGTCCTGTCATGTACACTGGTCCTGTCATGAGCACACTGGTCCTGTCATGAGTACACTGGTCCTGTCATGTACACTGGTCCTGTCATGAGTACACTGGTCCTGTCATAAGCACACTGGTCCTGTCATGAGCACACTGGTCCTTTCATGTACAGAAAGACATTGTTTTGCTGCTCTGTAATTGTCTTTAATTTCTCATCTCTTAACTTCTACTTTCTTTATTTCTTTCTTTTTTTTTTTTTTTTTTTTTTTTTTTTGCGTCTTTCAAGAACGGGTCTCCCTGTAGCACCAAACTGTCCTGTGAAACTCCTTGTGTAACCCAGGCTGGCTTGATCTCACTAAAGATCAGACTGCCTCTGCCTCCCAAGTGTTAGGATTAAAGGCGTGTGCCACCATGCCTGGCTTAACTTCTACTTTCTTAACTCCAGATTTTAGTGAAGCAATGTTTCGTAGGGAAGCTGTTCTGACTTAGGTTGTTGGTGAGATGACCTCATTATTTACACATCATGATTTAAGTATACCTTCCACAATTTTTTCATGATTAAAGTTACACATTTATTTTGTCACCACTTGATTATCACCCCAGACTGAAGAAACATGAATAAAGGATCCATCCATGTCTAATTTTGCTTACCATTTGTTACCAGTACTTCATGCACAGGAGAGGCTCAAGAAATATTTTTTAGAGTACATGAATGAATGATTGAAACATTTTTTTATATGCCATGGGGAGTTTCTTTTCTGATATTGTCTATTTGGTGTACTATGTACTTCCTTTATTTGTATGGGTTTATCATTTTTTAGTTGAGGAAAATTTTCTTTCTTTTTCTTTCTTTATTTATTTATATATTTTTTTAATCAAATCTAGACCCGTGTCCTCCCGATCCCCCTACCCCACCAGAGCTCATGCATTCTGCCAAACATGCTTTTCTTCTCTTTCTCAGTCTTTCTCAATATTCTCCATGTGGAAGTTGACTGTTTTGAGCAGAGGTTCACTGTTTCAGTCAGTTCTTTGATGCAGTCCTTTCTGTTGTTGTTGTTTCCAATATGCAGATTGAAACATTTTTAAAGCATTCCATTTAGTCTGCATTATGACACTGACAATGGAGAAGAGAAAGAGTTTGATATTTAGAATTGGGCCCTCGTTTTCTGTTTATGCTTTTTCTCTTAGTAGCATTGACATAGGGATATACCAACATTTCTTTTTTTTATTTAAAATATTTTTTCAAAGCCAATTTTTATTGAAGCTTTGTGCATTTCATACAAAATTTCCAATCAAATCTAGACCTGTGTCCCCTTCCTTATCCCCACCCCCATCTCACCAGAGCTCACACATTCTGCCATACATGTCTTTCATCTTTTTCTCAGTCTCTTTTAAAATTTTCGATGCAGAAGTTTATTGTTTCAAGGAGAGCTTCACTGCTTCAGTCAGTTCTTTGACCCAGTCCTTCTAATGTTGTTGTTGTTGTTGTTGTTATTCTCTCCAATTTGCATCACTCCAAAATATGCATATATGCATGCCACATATATCATAGGTTTTAGCATCTTCAGCTTATGCTTCTTTATTAGGCTGAAAGATGTCATGTTTGAAGGCTCCTCCTTGGCAAGCCCAAACAACCATCAGTTCTGCCCTTGTGCTCCACACTGGGTTTTTCCCTTCCCATGGTCACCAGATGTTGTTCAGTAAGCACCACGTCCTGTCTTGATCTTCCTGTACTGGTCTCCGTGATACAGCCTGGATAGTCCAACAATGGTAGTCTATACTCTGAAGAGGTGAAACCTCAGTAGTAGCTCAGTCCACAAGTTGGATGTCTTAGCAATTCCCATCTGGCACTGAAGATTTGGATGATTCATGGAGAGACACATGTGTCTTCAGTCCATATTGGAAGGTTGAAAAGCTGTGTCTCATGTCTTTAAAGAATGGCAAAAGCAGTAGCAGCCGCAGGGTATCTGCACTTGCCAGTAAGACAGACAAAACAATTGTGCTTTTTTTTTTTTTAGTTTTGTCTTTTTACTAAGATCTCAAGTTTTATACCTGAAATATAATTTCTCAGGCCTTACTAATTATTTATTTCTGGTTATACTTTCCTTTTGGATGTTTAAAACCACACAGCCCAGATTAACCAAGGTTTTTGTTTTCTCAAGGTCAGTTGAGGATCTGGTCCTCAGGGGTCACTCAGGTTTGGGAGGAGGGGGAGGGAGCCCCTGGCTCATTTTGGCTTTTCATTTACCAGTTCCATCCACTAGAGGACAAAGTGAGGTCTTGCTAGACCAGGCTTCCCTTACCAACATTTCTAACTTCTAAATCCAGGGCTATCACTGATCAATAGGATTTTGGTGGCAATAAGATAACACCACAGACCATAAAGGCAGTGAGTGGACTCTATTTCAGTCACAAATGTTAAACTACCCATTATTCTGAGTGCAGAAGACATGAATACACAAAATTCTCTACTCCCTCAAGGAATATGTGTGTTTTTGAGCTTTTAGAACACATGTGCACAGATTATAGAGGCTGTCAAAACACATATGCACAGATTATAGAGGCTGTCATCAAAACACATGTGCACAGATTATAGAGGCTGTCAAAACACACTCATACTCATAACCACAACAGTCACAGTGTTGACAGTACAGTTCTGAAAATGTGGGAGCTGCGGTTTTCCAGGGTGTATCTATCTGGAAGCAATGTGATAGGGAGAAAGCATAATGGGTTTGAGCTATAACCCCTGTTAAAAGATTGGTACAGTAATTTCAATCCCACTGGTGACTCGCTACCTGACCTGAGATGCAGCATTTTCCCTCTATTTCCACAAAGAAAATAGGAGTAATTCTATCCTCCTATTATGAAGTTGCAAAAAAAAAAAATCACTAAGAATATAAATTTCTACATTAAAGACAGAAAAAAGGGCATGGAATCAATAGCCAAAAAAAGGAAAACCTCAAATCAAGAGCAAACTAAGCCCAAAAAGGCATAAGGAAGGAAATAATAAAGAACAGAGTGTAAACCAGCTAAATACAGATTATAAGAGAAGTAGAGAAAAAAATCAATAAAACAAAAATACCTTCTTTGAAATGGTCAGTAAAACTGATGGGCTTATGGTAGACTGACCATGGAAAATAAGAGAGAGAGGAGGAGGAATGTGGCTAAGTTAACACAGTCAGGAAGGAAAGAAAGGATAAAATATGAATAGACCCCCCCCAAACAAATACATAGATTATTAATAATCAAAAGTGTCCCTCAAAGGAAAGCCCTACACTGGATAGATTCTCTTATGACAAAATGCCTTTAAAGAAGAATTGAAGCCGGGCGTGGTGGCGCACGCCTTTAGTCCTAGCACTTGGGAGGCAGAGGCAGGAGGATCTTTGTAAGTTCAAGGCCAGCCTGGTCTACAGAGTGAGTTCCAGGACAGCTGGGGCTACAGGAAGACCCTGTCTCGAAAAAGACAAAAAAAAAAACGGGAAAAAATAAAAAAAAAAAGAATTGAATAAATCNAAAAGAATTGAAATAAATCCTTCACAAATTCTTCCAAAAAGTAGGGATTACTTCCCAACTAAATTTTGAGGCTGTTATACCCCGTTATCTAAGCCAGAAAAATATAATACAAGAAGCAAGCAATTACTAATTAATAAATCTTCTAAATATTGATGAAGAATCCTCAACAAAGCAAACTAAATCTACTAACATGTAAACAGAATCATATACCATGACCAAATTAGATTTCTCTCAGGACCACAGGTTTTGTTCAACATAAAAATTCAGCAGTATAATTCATCAAATTGACAATTCATGGTCAAAAGCCACACAACTATTTCAATAGACACATGTCGGAGTTTCTAATTGTCTGATAGTACTTTAGTCACACGTGACTGCAATCCACAAGATCTTCTTCCCTTCTTGAACCAGGCTTGGCAGTTCCACAGGACTGTGAGCTTCAAGGCTGTCTCCTGCCTGAAGGCCAACAGTCTCTAGGCTTAGCTCTGGCAAGGAGGGGGGGAAGAGACTGTAGAGAAGTTATCCAACAGAAAAGAAAGACAGACACGGACTAAGAGGAAGCCCGGGAGATAAAACTCTCTCTCCTTTATTCATGCCATCAGTGTGCTTATATACCAAAAGTTACTGTGCTCTGGGCAAGGAAGTCGGGGGCAGGTGGAAGGGCCCTCCTTGGCTCTTACCAGGGGGCTGCAAAGCTCCTGTTTGTGCAACCAGTAAACTAGAGGTGCACCATCTGGTTCTGGAACTTTGCAGAGATAGGTGAGGCAAGAAAACACTGTAATATCCCAGAGGACATTCTGGAACTACAGAAAACTCACAGAGATATCGGATAACTCTTGGAGGTTTTGATGGACAGGTCTTACAAGTTCTTGCCTCAAGCCAGGCGAAGTTTCATTCCTACAGACACAGAAAGTATATTTGGCAAAATCCAACACCTTTTCATGAAATGATATCCACCAAACTGGGAATAGAAGGAAACTTCTCCAGCTTGGTGAAGTCCATTGTATTAATTACTTTATTTATTAATTAATTAACTTCTGTTGCTGTGATAAAATACCATGACCAGGGCTGGAGAGATAGCCTAGCAGTTAAGAGTGCTGACTGCTCTTGCAGAGGACCCAGGTTTGATCCCCAGCACCCACATGGTGGCTGAGAACTCTCTTTAACTCCAGTTCCAGGGGAATCTGATGCCCTCTTCTGACCTCTGCGGCATTGCACAACACGGGTGCACAAACCTACATGCAGACAGTACATTCATACACATATGAAAATAAATAAAAAATATTTAAAAAAAATACCATGATCAAGGGAACTTGTAGAAGGCAGAGCTTATTTAGCTTACAGCTCTAAAGGGACAAGAGTCCATCATGGTTGGGGAGGCGTGGCTGCAGAGGTGGTTGGAGTAGGAACAGAAAGCTAAGTGCTCACAGTGTCAAGCAGACACAGGACACAGAGACCTGCTGGAAATCTTGCAAGGTTTAAGAACTTTCAAAGGCAGCCACCAGTATTATGCTTCCTTCAGCAAGGCCACACTTCTGAAAGCCTCCCAAAACAGAGCCACCAGCTAGGGACTAAGTGTCCAAGTTCTTGGAGTCTATGGAGGACATTCTCATTCAACACCCCCCCCCCCACACACAGTCATCCACTAAAACCCCACAGGTACTGTAGTTCTTAGCACCGAGATCAGGAGTAAGATAAGGATTCCACTCTTGTTGCTTCCATTCAACAATGTCTGGAGAGTCTAGCCATGAGAATGAAGAAAGAAAAACAAAAGACATCCATGTTACAAAAAAGTAAAACTGCTTTAGTCTCAAATGAAATGATTTTATAGAAACAAAATTCTAAATTTCTAATGGAAATGCAAAGATCCAGAAAAATCCACAAATAATCCTCCATGAAACAGAAAAAATTAAAGGATTTACATGGTCTGATTTCAAAACTTACTACTTTCAATCCCTAGCATAAAAAAGGAAAAATAGGGGCTGGAGAGATGGCTGAGTGGTTAAGAGCACCAACTGCTCTTGCAGAGGACCCGGGTTCAATCCCCAGCACCCACAGGCAGCTGAGAGCCATCTTTTAACTCCAGTTCCAGGGGAAACCAACACCCTCTTCTGACCTCCGTGGCATTGCACTGCACACAGTAGATTCATAGACATAAAAAAATAAATAAAATTAAAAAACTTAAAATTTATATAAAAAAGGAAAAATAAGCCACTTACTGTAAAGCCAGAGCAAACAAGACTACAGTGTGGAAGTTACATAATGATAGGCATTTATATCAGTAGACTAGACTTAGGGACTCAAAAATAAACCCTAGTCAAGTGATTTTCAACATGAGTACCAAAACATTCAACAGAGAAATTATAGTTCTTTATAACAACTGCTCTAGGAACAATTGGATATCCATGCAGAACATGTGTGTTCCCATTTGCTACATGCAAAAAATTAACTCAGAATGATTTAAAGGACAACATGTAAGAGCTAAAGCTATGAAACTTGTAGAATAAAACACAGCTATAGATCTTCGTGACCTTGATTTTGGCAATGGTTTTGGTAGCTAGAATACCACTAATGAAACCAACAGTGGGGAAAAAAAGATAAATTGTTTTTCATCAATTTAAAAGATTTTTGTTCCCATAGTGCATTATAAAGAAAGTAAGAAGCAGTCCCCCAAATTGGAGAAGATAGGCTGCCAATCACATGTCTGGTAAAGGATTAATAACCAGAATATATGAAGAACCATTATGGTTCAACAACAGAAAGACAACTCAAATATAAATGGGCAAATGATTAGCATGAACATTTCAAAGTAGTCATCTTCACAGCATTTGTACTTTCATTTCACTCTGAAAGTCATACACACTGTTATACCTGACACTAGAGGACCAGTAGACAAAGCTTGGCACAATGGAAAGAGAAACAGATCTTTCGGATGGGGGTGGGGGTGGGGGCTCAGCCAGGTCTGCCTCAGAGGTGATTTTTAACCATATCCCTTGGCCATCTTCAAAGCAAAGAAAATATCTACTCATTCTCAAGCTTACTGCACTGATAAGATTCCACTTTGACTGCCCTGTGTCCACACTGTTATTCCATCCTTGAAGACCAGAAGCCCCTCATCCTAAGTATTCGGTATACTAGTGATGTCTTTCCTTTTATCCCATATGGGATATGTAAACTCAGAGGGGGGAAAGTGTGTTTTATATCATTTGTGCATAAGGCATTTCTTCTCTTGGCAAGTCTGAGGCTAATGAATGAGATTCTTTCTCTCCCTAAATACTCTGTATGCTTCATGTGCTACAGTGAAAAGAAATGGCATACTCCCCATCTCATGTAGGTGCATGCATACTGTAAAGCTTGTCAATGATATGTTTTGATCCGTGGTAACCCACGTGGTGACAGCATTTCCCTTTTATGCTCAGAAGAGAAGCCTGGGTAGGGTGGCATCATAAACTTCAAGCCCCTTTTGGTTACACTGGGATTAGCTAGCAATGTGATGTTTATGGAAATAAAAGATTGACCTAAATTCTTGAATGATCATGTGCTCAGAAAGTTTTTTTTCCCATGAGATCAACAGAAAAATAATTATCATAGTTGCAAACCTCTTTACAACTTTGCAAACACCTTTCTGATTCTTCCTTGCAATGTGGCAGGACACAGCCTCACTCATCCATGAAGTCTGTGTTTAGGAGGTATCTACCATGTTCAAGACACTCTCTTTGGTGTTGTGTTTAATTTTTAAATTTTTTTATTGAGTTTTTATGTATTTTATACAAAACATCTTAATCATCTTTGTATCCCTTCTGCTACCAGGCCCCTCACTGGATTTCATACATTCTGTCATTTATGTTAAGGTCTGTCTTGTCGAGTCAAGTTAGTGTACTCAGACATCCCTCAGGGTGAGTCCATCCACTAAGGTCCAGTCAGGCTATCTAGAGTCAGTCCCTTAAAGAAGGTCAGCTCCTCCTCACCCAGCAGCAATCATCTGCCAACAGTTCTCAGCTAAGGTGGGGCCTGTTGCTCATTTCCACAGTTCCGTGCTGGGTTTGTGTCTGCTTGAGTGTGCATGGGTCTGATACACGCTGATACCATTGATGTAGATTCTTATGAGCAAGGTCCCAGGATCCTGTAAGACCATTTCTATATATATGATCATGCACCCTTCCCTGCCTCTTAAAATTTTTTCTACCACCTCTTTGGCAATGGTCCCTGAGCCTTGGGTGGATAGAGTTTAATATAAGAGTCCTGTCCAAGAACCTACACTCTGCAGACTTATTCTCTATACATTGGCCATTTGTACTGATTTCCCTCTGTTGTCTGAGGGAGCATTGTTGATGAGAATTATACTGGATAGTTATAGTGTAAAATTGACACACCTGGCTTAAGGAAGCCTCAATTGGGGAATTTCCTCCATTGGACTAGCCTGTGGCCATGTCTGTGGGGTATTTTCTTGATTGTTAAGTGATGTGAGAGAGCCCAGCCCACTGTGGGTGGTGCCACCCCTGGGCAGGTTATTCTGTATTGTAAAAGAAAGCAGCCAGCTGGGCATGGTGGCACATGCCTTTAATCCCAGCACTCAGGAGGCAGAGGCAGGTGGATCTCTGTGAGTTCAAGGGTAGCCTGGTCTACAGAGTGAGCTCCAGGCCAGCTGGTACTAACGGGAGACCCTGTGTCAAAAATACAAAAAGAAAGAAAGAAAGAAAGAAAGAAAGAAAGAAAGAAAGAAAGAAAGAAAGAAAGAAAGAAAGAAAGAAAGAAAGCGGCCTTAGCTAGGCATGGTGGTTCATGCCTTTAATCCTAGCACTCAGGAAGCAGAGGTAGGTGGATCTCTGTGAGTTCAAGGCCATCCTGGTCTACCTACATAGTGTGTTTTAGGCCAGCTGGGACTACAGGGAGACCCTGTCTCAAAAAGACAAAAAAAATAGATTGTACTGTCTTATTATTGTGATATTAATGTTATCATATCTTAGGGGCAAGAAATGGAAAGGTTGTGGTTTAATAGTGATGTTTTGTGTGTCAAGTTAAGGGGTCGATTGTGCTGGATAGTTTTTAATGTCAACCTCACACACTGGGTTTTGGGAATTGTTTCCATTGGACTGACCTGTGGTGTATTTTCTTCATTCTTGAATGATATGGGAGGGCCCAGCCCACTATGGGTGGTGCCACCCCTGGGCAGGTTGTTCTGTATAAAAAAGCAGGCTGAGAGGGCCAGGGGAGCAAGCCAGTAAGCAGCATTCTTCCGTGGTCTGTACTTCAGCTCCTGCCTCCAGGTTTCTGCCCTGAGTTCCTATCTTGGGTTCCCTAAGTGATGAACTGTCACCCAGGAGATGTAAGACAAATAAACCCTTTCCTCCCCAAGTTGGTATTGGTTGGAGTGTTTTGTCACAACAAGTGAAATCAAATCAGAACAAGAATTGAGAGATGCATTAATATTCTCTCTAACCCTTGTTCTACTATATTCCATGAGCGTTAGGTACAGAGGTTCCATTGTAGATGTGTCACTTAGGGTTGAGCATTTCACAGACATTTATTCTCTGTGTATGATCAGCTGTGGAACTTTGGAATAGTCTCCTGTTACAAAAGAAGCTTTTTTGATGAGTGGTGACTGGCATACTTGTATGTGAACTAGATGTGACAGCCCTTAGGGTTTGCCTTTTGCTTGAGGAAACTGAGATAGAGAGTTATAAAGAGTTTGCCCATGGTTAGGGTTTATGAGATTAGAACATAATTTGTGTGTGTGAGGTGCAGGCCAAAAGACAATCTTGAGTGTTATTCTTTAGATGCGGTCCACCCTTTCTTTTGGAAACAGGATCTCTTACTGTGCCAGAACCTGCCAAGTAGACTAGGCTGGCTCACCCATAAGGCTCAGAAATCCACCTGTCTCTGCCCTTCCAGCATTGGGATTATAGCTTATGCCACAAAGCTTGGTGTTTTAGAGCAGGTTCTGGGGATCAGATTCAGGTCCTCATGCTTTCACAGCAAGTACTTTACCAGCCAAGCTACCGCCAAAGTCCCAGTGTGCTTTTCCTAACCCAGGTCTTTTTAAATCAGTATTAGAATATATAAGAATCTGCTAGGAATTCACATGGTCCAGGCAACTTGGAAAGAAGTGCAAACCCCTTCTAAACATCAGTATTCTTAATAAATGATTCCCATTCCACAGATGAAGGAACTAAGGCTCAGAGAAGTAAGGATCAGAGATGAAAGCCTATACTTAGTACTGTCTGCCTGGAACACTGCCCCATTCGCCTGCACTTTGCTTCTATTACTCTCTACCCAATGATTGGATTTATTTATGAGCACTTCCCTGTGTGACCACAGGTGATTGAATAATTGACACCTGTCACAAGAGCATCTTTCCCAAGGGTAGTACTCTGCATAGCACATCTTCCTGAACAGTCTCTAGGGCACAGCCCTCACTGTGAGATGCTGCCCCAGTCCTTACGCATCAATAATAGATCACTGACCTCTGTCTGGTTCTGTTAGATTCTGAAGTTACTTGATGGCTGCCCTTGCTTTCTGCCTTACTAATCAGGAGGGGTCTCTATCATCCTGCCCTCATTCTTCCTTCCAGCTTGAGTTTCTAGAAACAGGGTTTTTAGTTCCATTCTCCTTGGCCAGGACCAGTAACATGATTTTCAGGGACCAGTGAAAATTTACAATTCTGAGTTTCTGGTTCAAAAATGATTAAGCATCTCAAAATAACAACAGCAGAACATTATAGCAAGCACGGAACTCTTCTGAGTATTGGATCCTGTACAACTAAGTAGGTTGCACATCCCTGAAGCCAGGCTAGGGTCTGATGCAGCTTTTTGCTGAGAAATGCTCAGACTTTTATTGTAGATCCTTTCTCTGCTTTGTCTACTATCTCCCTGCTCCAACCTGGAGCAGGCTAGTGTTCACCAAGGCTCTGTTAGAACTTAGACTCTGTCTATTGACTTTGGCTCCATTTCTATGTCTTCCCCTAATTACCCAAGGTCACAGCCACTGTCTTCCCTGAAGACAAGTTCTGGCTCTCTGTCATTCCTTGGACTTCTCAGCTCCTCACTTTTCCAGACAGATAGATGCCTTGCAGTGTGCATAGGTGGGGGCAGGGGACCGTGTCTTTTTGGCAAAGCATTTGTTTGTAACAATTTCTGGCATCTGAAGTAATTTTTGCTTTTTATTAAATGTATCTCTGCATTCTTTAGTTGGTTTTCAACTCTCTTGAGCTTCCTGAGGGAAATTGTAGGATGTTTGCCAAATAATAACAGAGCACTGCATATTTATGCTATAGAAGCTGGTGTTGTCACCATGCACAGCTTCCTTCCTTTGCTGGAACAATTTTAAAAAGCACAGATCACAGCATTATCCAATGCAGTAAGCCACACCCTCTCCTCTACCCCTTTTAAAGCAACTGACAACAGCAAGGCCAAGTATGCAAGCCACTTCCAAATGGAAGACATGGACTCCAGAGACTCCTACTGTGAAATCCTTGGACATAGGGTTTCAACACTAATAATGAGGGTAAAATTAAGAAATATTAAGAGGAAAGAAGAAAATTCCAAATTGGAGAAAGACATAGCACAGAGAAGTTCAAAAGATGGCTGACAGATGCCTGACCCTTGGAGTCTCTTCAAACGATCAGTAGGCAAATGCCACATTCAGGACATCGATAAATATGTGAGACAGGTCTTCTCAGCAGATCTTGTGAATAGAGACTATTTCCTCCATTTTGTAGATAAGGCACATAGGACTCAGAGATGCAAGACACCTAGACCAAAGCTGTAAGTCCTGTAAGCAATGATGCATGAGTCTATGTTCCTATCTTCTGCATTATCCCCCTCCATGCAAGACTGGCTGTAGTGTGGGCATCCCGTGCCTGTGGGCACAGGTGATTGGTTAAGGCTTAGACATCTGTCACAGGGAAGCTAATCCATTGGGTATCTAGCAGATTGTAATTTACACTGTAAACAGGCTCTGAAATGTGATTTGAGCCCATTTGGTTTCCTTGATGAGAGTCTATCTGGAAGAGGTGTGGTGAAGGTGGGTGAGGTAGACTTCCATAAAGAAGAGACAACTCTGGGCCATGTGCAAGTGAGATACAGATAGAGAAAGATGAGAAACAGAAAGATAGGGAAAGATCGAGACAGAGATATGGATGCCAAAAGAATAGAGCCTAGAGCCAATCACTGCAGATCCTGACAGGGTTCAAGCTGTATCTTGGCACCTATCTTGGGTGAGATATCTGTGTCTCACAGTCAGCCTTCCCACTCAGAAGTAAATGGACTGTTATGCAACCCCTGAAATTCTGACCATCTAATGCCAAAGTTGTCCTGCCTCCTGACTGCATGAGACTCGTCCATTTGCAACCATGACAGCACCTACCATGTGCACCAAAAGGGTTGACAAGACTTTGCTAAGCTCCTGTCTCTGTTGCTTTGTTCCTCAACTACTGCATTGTGCATCTGCCTTCAACCCTCTCTCCCTATCAGACCTGCCTCTCTGCCTTCTGTCTCCATGGCTCTAGCAGCCACCCTCTCAAGTCACAGGTCTAGAATTCAAGGGACACCGAGGAGCGGGGAGCCAGCCCTGAACATGGCTGCTCTCTCATTGATATTGGTCCCCAAACCATGGTTGCCATTCTCCATCATTCAGATGTGAATTTGGTAGACCCTGTTGTATATAATAAATAAAAACAGAAGCAACTAGTTGTGAGCAGATCGTAACTTCCGATCTTCTCTCTCAGCATTTATTTTTTGAGACAGGGTCTAACTATGTAGCCCTGGCTGGCCTGGAACTCTCTGTAGACTAAGCTGGCCTCAACCTCATAGTAGAGGTTGCCTCTGCTGGGATCAAAGCATGCACCACCACTCCAAGCTTTACCTTCGCTTCTTTTTGTAATTTTTATTTATTTATTTATTTATTTATTTATTTATTTATTTATTTATTTTTATGTGTATGAGTTTACTGTCTGCATGTAGGTTGGTGCACTCGTGTTGGGCAATGCTGCGGAGGTCAGAAGAGGGCATCAGATTCCCCTGGAACTGGAGTTAAAGACGGTTTTTAGCCACCCCATGGGTGCTGGGAATTGAACCCAGGTCCTCTGCAAGAGCAGACGGTGCTCTTAACTGCTGAGCCATCTCTCCAGCCCCTACCTTTGCTTCTTAATTTGATGTGTTGCCTTATATTGGCTAACATCTCTGAGTCTTGGCTTTCTTACTCTATGGCCATATGGTGGGTGGACATGAATGACCTGGGCAATTTCATTCTAAGATCTGGATTTTAATTCCCCTGGCTCTTACCATTCTAAGATCTGGATTTCACTACCCCTGGCTCTTACCATTCTAAGATCTGGATTTCACTACCCCTGGCTCTTACCATTCTAAGATCTGGATTTCAATACCCCTGGCTCTTACCATTCTAAGATCTGGATTTCAATACCCCTGGCTCTTGCCATTCTAAGATCTGGCTTTCAATACGATTCTTTCTGACTGATATGTAGAGAAGGGAACCTTGGATCCTATCTCAAACTTGTTCCAGCTGCACAGGTGAAAAAAGACCCTCTCACAGGCACATTGCATGTTGGGGAAGGAACTCAACAGCGGAAAGGATATGGCAACAGAATTCCCTTCTAAATATTTATGTTCATACCCTTAGATCTGAGCAGCTCTTTATCTTGGTCAGAGAAGCTTCTTTCTGTGGAAGGCAGCGTTCAATGCAGAGACTCGTAACTGTCTGAATGCTGAGAGACTGAGTGCTTAGCCCTAAAGGAGACATCTTTGTCAGCCTCTTAGCCTTGCTCCAGTAAAGCTCAGGCAACATTGCAGAAGAGGAGGCGGAAAGAATTTAAGAGCTGGAGGATGGGATGGAGTGTTGTGAAATACTGTCTTTATGACATAACTATTTCACTCAGGAATTCACAAAAGTTGTGGTTACCTATGCAAGACTACACAAATCAAGCCAGCCGAAATTCCCACATAGATGAGGAGATGATCTCCACCCCTTACTAAAGAGCTATTGATAGTCAACAACTGCTAGGGTAGGGATAATGCTTCTTCTTAGAGGGTGTGGCCACTGGTCAGTGCTCTAGAGGATGGCCCACGCCCATGGACATATGGGCAGTATTACTTGGACTTAAGAGGTTATATAAAGAAAAAAGATATTAAATTAAGTAGGGGAGGTACTGGGGAGGACGTGGGGACAGTTGGGTGGGGAAATGGGGAACAAGGGGTGTGTAGGATCACATTTCATTGTTTATGTGTATGAAATTCTCAAAGAATGCAAAATACAGAAATAAGAAGGAAATAAAAGATCGAGCAGCATACTAATTGAGAGCTCAGGAAAACAAGAAGGGATCTCACACCTAGGAGACTGGTCACATAGGAGCCCCAAGAACTTCTGGGCAAGGGTGTGAACAGCCAAGGAACAAGGGTGTGGACTTTGCTGAATTAGCAAATTTCTAATGCATGCATCACAGCACGCTGGGCTCCTAAGCTTTATTTAGGTGAAACTCCCATTGAGCTGGGCTCCCAGGGCCTGAATTAGTCAGAGCTTCAGAATCTTGGCCTGCAGTGTGATGAGTCATGCTGATGAAATGTAAGAGAAAGGACATTCTTAAAATTAGCTTGGAGACAGCAACTGGCTTTGCTTTTGCTCTGCAAGCACCTTTTCTAAGTTATTTCAATTCGTCTCCCTTTTAAGGGGTCCTAGGATGATTGAGTTTGTTCTGCCAGCCTTCCAGCTCACGGTTCCCCAGACTTTCATGAATCCAGGGCCTCTCTGAACTTTCTGGGAAGCAATACAAGGACTGGCGCAGACGGTATTCTTCCACTGTGACCAAGGCTCCTCTAGGGTAGGAAATCAAAGCTGACATTGACTTTAACAGTTAGAACATTTCTATCAAGAATGAGATGTAGATGAACAATTTCCCCACTGTTTCCTGTATAATAGAGGGGTCTGTTGAAATCCACAGTTACAGCTCAGTTCCCATTTTTTTATTTACCCTGATGGAAAACTCCTTGTCTTTAGTGTCTCCATTCCTTCTCCTTGGGACATACTGGTTTTTGGTATAATTGGGATTCCGTTCAACAAATCCAAATAAGCTACCCAGGACCCCAAGGAACAGGATTGGAGTCACAAGTAAGAATGTAAGCCCAGCTGGTGAGATTCAAGATGCTTTAAAGGATCTGAATGTATTCACCTGTCGTGAAGGTCTTCCTATCAATATGGATGCATTCATTGTCTTCCATTCAACATGATTTGATCACATACAAACCAGATGCTGGCTACAGGGAATGGGAATATTTGTAAGACAGAGCTGCAGCCACTGGGAATTCTTTTCATATGGGAATGCTAGTAGACCACCGTTTATAGGGGAAGATAACAGACTGCTAGAAGCCTAGGCAAGTATGAGCTACAGAAGGAAGCAACGGAAATGTAGGAATGTGATCAGGCTCCAGGGGAAAGGTGAAGATATTTATTAGTAGTTGGAACAATGAGATGAAACAGCCACAAATCTATTCTGGTTTGTGTAAACAGTACATTCAAAGACCAAAACTCATGGCATGGTAGAAATGCAACTTATCACTGGTTCTCTCTCTCTCTCTCTCTCTCTCTCTCTCTCTCTCTCTCTCTCTCTCTCAAGGCATCCCTGGACCGGCCGCAGCAGGACTGTTCTCATGGGGCCGTGCCTGGGGCTCCTCCACCATCCCTTCCTGGGCCCTCTGACTCATAGTTCCCTTGACCCTGACAGATGTGTTCCTATTCCTGGCACCACTTGAGGCATCGAGAAGCAGCGCATCTCCAGTCTTCCTGTCAAAATCACCTCACTCCTCCAACAGGCGCTTTCAGGGAAGATCCAAGATGATCTTGTCACCAACGGGTCCTTTCCTGGTGCTCCTTACTTTTGGTGCATGGGAAATGATTGCATCCTTTACTGTAAAAAATTTTAGATATACAGCTCAGATCCACCCAGCACATTACTCTGGCTCTGTACTCTCTCCCTGCCTGCCCTTTGGAATGAGAGCCAGAGTTCAGTCCTTGTCTATTTTCTCAGGCATGGTTCAAGCACTGTTCTTTGTACTCAACTGCAAAGACTTTCTTTTTATGTCATCTTCTTCTCTCCATCAGAAAACAGTAACAGTTTCAGTCTCCTCTCTATTTATATTCTTGATGGCTGAAGGCCAAAACTGAAGATACATAAGCCCTTTTTCTGCATATTAGGGTATGATAATTAACTAATTTATTTATTTATATTTGTCTGAGTGTTTTATCTGAATGTATGTGAGTGTATCCATGTCGTGCAATGTCTGCAGAGGTCAGAAAAGAATATTGTATCCCCTGGAACTGGAGTTATGGTGGTTGTTAGGCATCATGTGGGTGCTGGGAACTGAACCCTAGTCCTCTTCAAGAGCAGCCAGTTCTCTTCACCTCTGAGCCATCTCTCCAGATCCATGTCCTATGTATTTTTATATCTTAATATTTATAACATTGGAATCTGAGATGAGCCAGGGGCAAAACGAATCCCATTCAAATATCTTAATAAGTACTATCGTGTTTACAGCTCAGATTGCAAACATTGTCTCTCACGATGGTCAATTTGAACTATGCCTTGCTTACAAACAAACAGAAACTGGACACTCTTTAAAGAAAGAATTGTCCCCTAGATCTAGTCTACAGTGCTTATCAGCTAAACTCCTGGGCTTGGTACTCACATTCCAGTTGAATTTTTTATCTTAGAGTTTACTCTAGGTTGTGGCTTAGAGGTTTGGGAATGAGAACTTGAACAGTTGTCTCAGCAGAAAGGATGGGATAGAAATTAATTCATGTTTCTTCACACAGAATATTTATTCACCTACATAGAATATGGCAGCACACTAACACAGAGGATACACACACACACACACACACACACACAAACATACACACACACACACACTATTCATGCAGAGTCATCAGAAATGATGAAGGACATTGATGTAGTTTTCTTGTTCAAAGCCCACAGATGGGCATCTTTGATTGGTTGAAAGATACTTTTAGAAGCCAGAGAAGAAAAGTTTAGCAGGATTTCCTGGGCCTTCGGTGCACCACTAGTCTCTTGTTACCACCATATAAAGCCAGGACCAGGAACCCAGAAGTCAAGCTCTGATCCCTGCGTGGGATGAGAAAACTGAGTAACATGTTGGTGACTCACTGGCATGAGACCACACAGTGAGTCAGACAAGGAAGGTCTGGGGACAATCTTTTTAAAATCTAAGTTCTCCAGACTGTCTCTAGAGAGCCAGCCTTGAAGGAGAGAAGGTTCCAGGGTAACTGAGTGGGACAACTTCTCGGGACATCTGAACCCTCATGCTAGAAGAATGATATACCTTTGAGATGCAGAGCTTTCTAAAATAGATTCTAGTGCTACTTTATAATCCTTGACCCTGCTCACTGACAATGAGTTCGTCAATCTCTATATCTGCTGGTGCCCGTGGTCACCTGTCCCTGTTCAATACCTTCCTGTGGCTGCTTGTACTCCAGAGTTTATGAAACCCCATGCAGGAGGACTCTCAGGGGAGAGGAGAGGTGACACAGAGCATTTGCAGGCACAGCTTTGGTTATTGAAAAAAATCTGAATTTAAAATCTGGAATCACATTTGATGAGATCTTCAGCAAATCATATACTCTATCCTTTTCCCAAAAATGAAGACAGAAATAATGGTGTACTCGGAGGACCTCGTGAAGAATAAATGAGCTATTATTTGCAAGTAACACTGGATTGTAAGATGTGTTCTGTAGTTGAATATGTATATTATTCACTAAATATGTGTGATGCATGCCTTTCTTTGCAGTTTTGCTAATTGTTTACAAGGTTAATTATTTACTAAGGTGCAGGGCAAAATTAAATTTATGGCAGCATAGAAAAATATTTAACAGCAGCCAAGATCAAAACCATGCCGAGCATATAAACTCCTTGAAAAAATGGCCACATGCAGTCTGTTTGTATCTTTAGGGCATGATACAAAGTGGTCAATGAGGGAATAAAAGGCAGAATAGTGGTTTTCCGTTTTAAGAATTTTCAGAGCTTGCCTCGTGCATATTTGGACATAAATGTCATTCATTAAACAAAAACCTGTGTGAAGCTCTCCACAGTAGCACATGAGACACAGCTTACACCTTCACACAGGAAGCAGTGCACAGACAAGCAGGTTAGAGGCAGAGGGGATTCAAAGCCACAGAGTAACCCGAAGGAAGATCTGACTGGTTCTGAAGGGGTGGTATTTTGGTTCATTCAGTTTATTTCAACAAACCTATCAGGAACTGGGTGTCTTATAGGGAACAGAAAATAATTTCTTACAGTTTCGTAGGTGCAAAGTTTAAGATGAGGTGCAGCCAACATGGTATCCCTGCTTTTGGACAATGCCATCTGGCTGTGCCCTCACCAGATGGAGGATGAACAAACTCTCTCTTTCATAAGGGCATCAACCCCATTGATAGGTTCTGCATTCGTGGCCTCACCATGTCCTAAAGGTCTTACTTCTTGACATCGCCACATTGGCGAGTATGTTCCAATATGTAAACTTTCAGGACACAAACATTCAGAGATAATGAATTGAGAGAATTGGTGGAGTTTATCAATAGGCAAGTGGAGTGTGGCATCAAGAATCCGCATCACTGGCAAAGGTCTAGAGACAGAAAAATGTGGACATATATAGAAGTCGGCCAGGAGAGGCCAGCCTGAGCTGGGTGAGAGGTGAGGATGAATAGGGAAAACCTTGAAGAGAGAGCGTTCACTCACTGGAGACAGGTCCTTGCTGACAGGCTGGGGTCTTAGGGTCTTCCTCACGTAGACCCTTACTGGGGGGAAAGTAGCTAGCTTTGCCTCTTTCTCGGCCCAACCAGGATGAGGCAGGAGATAGCTGAGGTTCTACTGATAATGTGTTGTATGATCTTGGTCCAATCGCTTCTGCCTTCTGAACGTGAATTCCCTCATCCATGAGCTAAATGGCTGAGCTAAGCTGAGCTGAGGTTCTGCACTTCAGGGTTGTTCTAGTCTCTCTGCTTTCATGATAAAACACTAGCCAAAAGCAACTTGGGGAGAAAGTTCATTACACGTTAGAGGCCATGGTCCATTATTGAGGGAAGCCAGGGCAGGAGGCCGAGGCAGGAACCTAGAGGTAGTAAAAGACCCCAGGGGAATGTTGCTTCCCGGCTTGCATTCTCTGGCTCACTCAGCAACCTTTCTTATAGAGCCGAGGGCCATCTGTCTGGGGATCACACTGCCCACAGTGGGCTGGGTCCATACATCAATTAGTAATTTAAAAAATGCCCCTTAGACATGCCCACAGGCCAGTCTGATAGAGGAATTCCTCAGTTGACATTCTCTCTTCTCAGGTATGTCTAGCTTTGTGTCCAGTTGGCAAAGATTATGACAAGTGTGCAGATGAACTGTGTGAGGCACCGACCAGTGAAGTTCAGACCAGTGAAGAATGGGCTTCAGGGCCTGGTGTAGATTCTTAGTTCCAGGTGCATTTTACAAACTTCCTCCCACCCCATCCAAGATATTCTAGGAACTATAGTCCTAGAATAAAGCTTCACAAGCTTTTTGAATAGGAGGGTGTATTTTTATGTCAAATAATTTTTAAACCTCCTCCACGTAAGTGTAGATACATTTTCACATTGTTAGTTTTAAAAAATACATAGAAGTGAAAACTACTTACAAATGTAGTAGAATTCTGAGATGTATTTTTCTCTACTAATTTCACAGTGCAAGAGTAATAAATCATGGCTATACTTCATTAATTTCAGAAGTGCATGCAAGTTTGGAAAATAGTAGATGTAGGTTCAAAGCCATATATTGATAATCTAAAGAGTATCTGACATTCTTTCATTAGAGAATTATAATCAAAGGCTACTGGGTTTATAGCTCACAAGTTCTCTATATATTCTTACCTCATAAGCAATAATTTATCATTCGAATCAGTGGCTTTATGGCCAGTTGGCTAGGCACTGGAGCTTTGCTGAATATTTTAAATCTTGAAAGGAGGGCTGGAGAGATGGCCTAGCAGTTAAGAGCGCCAACTGCTCTTACAGAGGGCCCAGGTTCGATCCCCAGCACCCACATGGTGGCCGAGAATGGTCTGAAACTCCAATTCCAGGAGAACTCCAGTTCCAGGGGAATCCGACACCCTCTTCTGACGTCCGCAGCATTGCATGACACAGGTGCACACACCTGCATGCAGACAGTACATTCATACACATACTGAAATTAAAAAAAAAAAAGAGTTAAATCTCAAAAGGAATCCTTTTTCCTGCTTCAGGAAATCCTGGCCCTGCCCCCCTCTGCAAAGGGACACTGAGCCCTTTCCCCTATATTAATTTGCATCCACTGATTTGTAGGAAGCCAAGGAAGTCTATTGTGGGTGGTGGAAAGAAAAAGAGGGAAAAAGAGAGAGAGGGAGAGGGAGACAAGTGTATTGTTAACTAGTAGAGTTTAACTATGACACACACTGATGGCCAGATAAGGGACAAGTTTGTGAAGATCTATGAATTCTTCTGTAACTGAATCACACATCAGAGGTCCAGCAGGTGACCAGGCCAACAACAGGTCAGGGCTGGAGGGCAGATGGCATGTCCAGATCTATTCTGTTAGGTAACTGATTAGAGCCTGTGCAGCCATGATGCATAGCCAGAAAGGGAATATATGAATATGTATGTGAACTTAAAAGATCTTTTACAGAACACACCAACTCTGTGGGTGAAACTGTGGCCCATGGCTGAGGGTGACACACAAGGGGCTCTCACTCTCTGTCCATTAGAGTGGAGACCATCCAGCCTCCAGCAGCAGCCCAGTGCTGGTAGGAAGTCATTGTACTGATTCTCTGACATACAAAAGCATCCCCAGGGCTTCTCAGAATGACTGGCAGGGATTCTGTCGGATGTGTGCTCCTACCTTCTCGTTGGTGGAGGCTGAGCATCCTAGAGATTTAGGATCTACAGATTATGGAATATAAGTAAGTTTGAGAAAAGGAATGATAAGACAGGAAATTATTGGGTTTTGCCTTGTTTTTAGGTTTCTTTGTGTTAATGGTTGTTCACTGTGGTGGTAACTGACCTAAAAACAACACCGTGGTTCTCGTCACACCCACTGAAGCACTCACAAATTCCATCTCTTTATGTCATTCAGTTTCATCTCAGGGCAGTGGGAGTACATAAAAAAGAATCTTCTTCCCTCCATAGGGTTCTTGCCCTCTGCAGATGGCTTCTTGTTTCCTGGGTGACAGCTGATGTTTAGCCTCAGAGAAGGAGGAAAGACCCTGGGGATTGACTCCAGTTCATTCCTTTGGGCTCTGAGGTATTCTTTTATCCCCCCTGCCAACCAGGGTCCACCCAGGCCTTTGGCAAGGGCAGCTTAAGATTAAGCATTAGGGCTGCAGAGTGTTCATAAACTTCTGCCACAAGAGTGTCTGTGCTGTGGTGTGGAATTGGAATAATGCACATTTTAGAACCTAAAAGATGTGGAGTAGAATTCCCAATTCTATATCTAACCATTTACACAGTCTCACACAAATCATGTCACCTCTAGGGACCTCATTTTTTCTCTTCTGTAAAGCAGATTTTAAAATCCCACATATTAAAAAAGAAAAAAAAGAAAAAAAGAAAAAAAAGAAAATCCCACATATCGAGTTGTTACGAGGATTGGCAATAGGATATGTAAGGTAGCCATTGCTCAGGCAGGGCAGTAGTGCTATAGGAAAAGAAATTTATTTTTAAGACTGCATCACAAATCTGCCCATACTCTCCCAGTTTCAGTCTGCCAGTCACTATACTGGGCATTTGGTTATAAAGATAATTGAAACATTTTCTCTTCTGCCACCAAGCCAGGAGCTCAGCCCAAGCACCATCTGCTTTCCTTCTTATTGGCACAAACCATATTGACTTCTTACCACCTCTGTGCAGAGGCCCATTCTGGATGCCCAGACTCAGATTGGGATGGGAGTGAAAGGAAGATGAGCACAGGACGTAAACAGCAGCTGGAAATCTGTCAGTGGGAATGTGAAAACACAATCTCGGCTGAATAGCTGTGGCAAATATTCTTGGAACATTCCTCTTCTGTTCTTAGGGTGAGGAGGAAAAGCATTCACCCCAGAGTGGGGTGGTGGTGGGAAAATCTGCTCTTCATTAGAGGGATATTGTGTGCAGGGGATCAGTGCTTCCAGGCAGCACAGTGGAGTACCGACTGGATGGGACCAGCTTTTCCCAGGATTCAGAACCAGGCTTTAGAGCCCTGGAGGGGCCAATTGTCAATACCAACTGTTAGATCTTTCTGCTTTTCTCTTCTAGTTAAAACCATGATTCCTATTACAGTATTTCTCCCTGAGTAGAAGGGGAACAATTGCATCACGACCACCACTTATTGAATATTCACTTGCCAGCCACTGGGCTAAGAAACTCTGTAGCCCTAACAAGCATCTCTAGCCAGTCTTCTCCCCAAGCTCCTAATCTTTACCCCCTTTTTTTTGTCTTATCATTCTCTGAGAAAATAGACTCCATCCGGCAAGCGCATTTCGCTTCCTAGCAGTCAGGGTCAGTAAGGACAATGGAAGCATCTTTAAGTATTTATAACAGAAAGAACACAATACCAGAAAAATAATGGACAAAGAAAAGATGGAAGATGGAAGAAAGCAACCGGGAAGTGATGAACTGGCTCAAAGTTAACCTTGGTGGGATGCTTCAGGCACCTGAACATGAAAGGAGAAAGGGAGGAGGCAGCACCTCCGACCGAGGTGCTGGGTTCACTTGCTGAAGTCAGACTGTGCCCATGACTGGAGAAGCAGCAGTGCCTGCTGGAGAGCACACCAGGGGAAGAAGCGGGGGCACACCCACTTCTCCCTCCTACCCTGCAATCTGCCCCCAACAGCTCGCACTGATCAGCCCTGATGGAAGCCAGGTGATGCAGGAAATGCAGCCTGCAGTCCCAGATATGCAGAACAAAGCAGGGAAGCAGGGAGTGTTTCCAAGGCAAACACACCAGGAACAGGAACATTTGCAGTGCATTATTTAGTCCACACAGGCACATTCTCAAATAGAATATATTGTATCACCTTTTGATGGAAATAGACTAGGGTACAAAAATGCTCATATACTCATCAACCTAAGATAATTTGATATCCTACTTGATCTAAGATCTGCCTGAGAGTTATACTCTCAAATCTTTTTTCTTTTCTCTTTCTCTTCTGACAAGGCAGCTGGGTAAGCTTTAAGTTAGTGAGATCAATCTTTGAAGCAAATCAAAAGGTTTTAATTTGATTTTTGAAAACAGCAATTAATAGGAAGCGTATTCAATGCAAAGAGCCAATAACTAAACAGAACAAGCCACTGGCCTGCTGCAGCTAGATGGCTAATCGTCCTTGGGAAATGAGCCAGGGGCCTCCAGGGACCATGCTGCGACCTAGCGACGTGGACAGAAAACCGATAGGATCAGCCCTGTGTCTGCTTAAAGATGTCAGAGGTCCTGTGAAGTCATGTGAACATTCTTGTCAGCGTTCCTGCCTGGTAGTGTTGCTCTGAAGTTCTTCCGGTCACCAATGAAGGAGGGTGGCTGTACCAGGGGGACACAAGGAGTCCCTTCCCCTGGAAAGCCTTCTGCGATCCCCAAGTGAGGTCATTTGTTGTCTCTCTTCACTGTCCCCTCAGAATTCTTTGCTGTGTTTATCAAGGACTTAATGTTTTCTGCTAGAGAGTCTGTTGCTTGTTTGCCCTAGATTCATGGGGGTGAGGACCTGTGTATTCTCTGTGTTGAGTACCATAGGACACATGGTACACGCAGCAACAGAAATTTGAGGAATGTATGAATGAAGGATTAGAGAGGAACTGGGGATACTCTTAACAGGTGTGATCAGGTGTCTACCAGACTTAGAATTGAATCCTGCATGCTTTTCACTTGATGTGCAAACTTAAACATCACCTGAGGCCTACACTTCTGTTTTCTCTTTGAAGAGAAAGGGGAATCAATTCCCTTCCTTTAAGGGTTATTATAGCTTTTGAATGAAACAGCATTGCTCAGTGACTATCGCTTCCTTCCTCCCTTTTGAAAAGGAACCACCAGAAATTGTTGTGGATAGTCACCAGAACTAATTGCTTGGATCGATATACCATGCTTTTGAAGTAAGATGATAATACAAGTTAAAATGCAGTATGGGAAGTAGAAATCATTTGAAGTAATTGAAGACGAAAGGAATTTAATGCAGGCAAATAGAAAATAAAAGCCAGTGTTCAAAAGGCTAGACGAGTGGATGTCAAGGGCCATCACTTGTCTTTGGCTGCCAGATGAAGACAGGAAGCTGTTGTGGCCATCATATGTCTACAGCTCCTTCAGTCTCAATAATTTTGAGAGTTTATTCTTTATTGCCGAATGACAGTTTTATCACCAATGTAGTGACTCATTCCAACATATAGTATTCTATATATAGTATTCTATATGTTGGAAGTCTAGGTATACTCTGGTACCACCTCTGATTCAGGTTCTCCTGAATTGGCACTCAAGATACTGGCTAGCGCTGTAGTCCAAGCTGTCTCTTAACTTGGGAAGGATCCATTTCCAAGCTCAAGTGGCTGCTGTACATTCATTTTCTGAAGGTGTCATGGTCAGGGCTAGTATTTGTAGGTGGACTTTCAGAGACCACCCTCAATCCTTGGCCTTTGACTGCTCAAAGCTAGCAAGGGGGAGAATGTCTAGCAAGATGGATGTTCTACCCATCTGCATAGTATGTGCATAATCCTACCATCTTGCCTTATGCATTGGTTAAAAGCAACTCACAGATTCTACCCCCACTGAGCAGGATCAGGAGGAAGGGAAAATCGACATGGAGAAAACCAATTCAAAATATCAACATTAGAGACATTTACTGGGTTACTAAATATCTGCCCTGTGACCAGTTGTATTAGCATGCTGATACAGCATGTATTGAACACTTTGCAGAATCAGTGTTACAAAATAGTTAAGAGCATGGACTGGTAGTCATATCTCATGAGCTGAATTCTCTTCCTATCTCTAACATCTTCATCTAGAAAATACACGTGACACAGTAATCACACCTACACTATAGAATGGCTGTCATACAGTCAGTACTTAGTAAAGGGTATATCTCATTATCAATATGGCCAACCACTTCCAGGTATATAATCATATTAGGTCTCAACAGTAGCCTTCTGTACTAGCTATTGTTAGCACCCCCAGGTTACAAGGGAGGAAACTGAGTCTCAGAAGGGTTGTATAATTTTCCAATTATTAGCAAAGTCAGAGTTGGTAGAGTTCTCTTGGGTGTGGTATTAGGCTAAACTGCCTCCTCTTTCTTCACTAAAAATAGACTTTATTTTTTTATGGTCAAAATAATTTTGTTCATCATATTAACAGAAATAATACCTCATGAAATTATGCAAAACTTTATGTTTTAAAGAATGCTTTCTCATTTGAGCTTTCTAATACAATAGTGCAATATGTACTTATAGTATTTGAGAATATCCAGTTGTGTTCATGAGGCCTTGATTCAACCATAAGTCAATGACATTCTTTCTAACTCCATGTCCTCTGCACAGTCAATACAAAAGAAGCCATTGGCTGCTCAGCTGGGTAGCTGAGAGGCTGTAGCTGTTGCAGTAGCTATTGTTCAGGTACGCTTGTCTCTAGGTTCTCCAAGAGAGAAGGCATGTGTTGCTGGCCAGGGCTCTTTCCACTGTGTGGATCCCTTTTGCTTGGATCTTAACTCTTACTTTGTAACCAAACCATTAGTATGGAAGGTCAATATAGCATTCAGGACATGTGATCCTAGCACTCATGTAGGATGGTTCTTCCTCTTTAAATAGACCCCATCCCAGCACACCTGTATGCACCATAGCTTTCTCCTTTGCTTCACAATACAATTCTTAAAAAGTCTTTTTGTGATGCAAGACAGGACTTGTGTAGGACAGAATCCATGAGCTCTGACAGGGGGAGGGGGGGCATGAGGAGTGGGCCTGGATGGGGGATGAGTCTAAATTTGACTAAGAAATGTAGGAAATGTGCTCAATAAAAAAAGTCTGTGTGTGTGGTACCAGTGGTAGATCCAGGCCATGTGCACACTGAGCAAGTATTCTACCACTGATTGTGTGCAGCCTCTCACTATGCTTCAAGCTGAGATAAGAATCCATATGAGCCATGTGCTGTGGTGCATGTCTGTAATCTCAGCATTTGGGACTGGCAGTAGGAGCCAGAGGGGTTCTAGGTCATCCTTGGCTAAATAGCCATTTCGAGGTTAGCCTGGGTTAAATTGAATAATAATAACAATCCACATGATTCAAACATTTTAACTCCATTAGTGAGTATATTTTTGATTTGTCACTTTTGGTAGGGATTACCAGTTATCTGGTCATGACTTTGGTGACTTCCATTGCATTAAAATAATTTCCCACTTGACGAATAAACAAGTGTAGGTAAAGATCTTAAACTATCTCTACAGATAAGGAGATTAAGAAAGGGTATCTGACTTGTTTGAGGTTGGTTAGCTTTTAAGTGAAGTAATTGGAATTTAGGTAGTTTCTCATACTCCAAGCCTACTTGTTTTCTCCTCAGCAAGACCCTTGCACCAAAATATATCAGCAAGCATTACATGCCATTGAGTCAGAGGTTTCTTGTGGGCTCTGAAGACAGGCTGCAAAGAGAATTCTACACTGCTCTAACCACCCATCCCTCTAAAAAAGACTTTATCTTAATGGAGCCAGAGGCACTTGATATGAGACACTGGCCATATTTTCATTCAGACAACAGTTACCCTTACCAGCTCCTCATCACTTTGGCAAACACAGGCACCTACAGATGGGGCCCACAGAAACCCTGAGGCTCTGATGCTGTTAGGAGTTAAGTTTAGGAAGAGGGGACACTTGAGTTGTGAAGGGCTTGGTTATCTTTGCATCCTCCCCATGCTGGATTCCCTGCCAAACATCAGCTTCAGAAATTAGCCCAAGTGTTTGTTCTGGCTCTTTCAGGTGTTAACTTTTGGATTAACTCTAGATTGGCTGCAGTGTGAAGACTGCGTTCCCCAAATTAGTAGTTAACTTGAATAAGCACTCTTTAGTCTCCCTTCCATTCTCTTCCACCCTACTTTTGAAACCACGTGCAAATAAACACTGCTGGCCAGAAAGATTTTCAGATTGTGGCACAAAAGCAGTTGTAGAGAAGGCAGGCTCTGCACTGAGGAGAGAAGTGAAGCTTGCATGTCATCCATGTACGTTCATCAGCTCTTGTGGGAGACATCAGACTTCTCTGAAGAGGAGGAAATGGGCAAAGCTCAAAAGAATCTTGCAAATCATTTTCAGAAATCATCAGACCCTTGAAATGTTTATGTTATCTGTAGATTTTCATTGGCTTTGCTTTTGTTTCCATTTCATCCCATCCAGACTACCTCTTTCAGTTGCTCACTGAGGCACCAGGGTAGAAAAACATGGCAATAATTAAGGCTATGAACCATATATATATATATATATATATATATATATATATATATATAATATACATTATATATACTATATGAATAATATGTTATATGATATATATATATATGAATTATATGTATATGATATATATGTATATGAATATATATATATATATGAATTGTAGATAGTTTGTACTTTAATTTCTCTTTCTAACCCTACCTAATTTTTTTTATTTATTTTATGTGTATAGGAAGTTGTGCTGGATAGCTTTAGTGTCAACTGCAACACTGTGGGTTGAGGGAGCCTCCAGTTGGGGAATTGGCTCCAATGGAATTGGCCCTTTGTGGCCACATCTGTGGACTATTGTCTTCATGGTCGAGCAGATGTGGAAGGGCCCAGCGCCCACAATGAGTAGTGCCACCCTGGGCGGTTCTGTGTATCTGTCTAAGTATAAAAAGCAGAGCTGAGGCATGAGCCAGGGGAGAGCCAGTAACAGCATTCCTCCATGGCCGGTGCTTCAGCCTCCTGCCTCCAGGTTCCTGCCATGACCCCAGTGATTGAAACTTGTGACCCAGGAGATGTGCGAGCTGAATAAACCCCTTTCCCCCCAAGTTGGTCGTCACGTCAGGTGTTTTGTCCACAGTACTGGAAGCAAAAACTGAGAACAGAAATTGGTACGGAGAGTGGGTATTGCTGTGAACAGACCTGACCTTGGTGTTTTGGGGAAGGATTGTGGAAGCATTTAAACTTTGGGCTGGAATGATATTGAAATGCCTAAAGATCGTTGCTGGGAGCTTGGAGAAGTTTTGTGACGAAGGATGTTGTAGAAGGATGGAGGCCTGGGCTGTGAAGCTTTCTAGTTTCAACGAGGGAGCAGAGATTCATCAGGACTGTGTAATCTGTGGGTTCTGGTCGCTGCTGGGCTTGAAGAATCGCTTGTAGAGTAACACCAGAGACCTAGCACCTGAAGTGAAATCTTTTTTGTACTGGGACAATTGGATGCTGGTTAGCTGGGGCTTGAAAAATCAGCTGTAAGTAACTAAGAGACCAGCATCACTGTGCTGAAAATCTTCTGGGAAGATTTCTTCAGGGTCAGCACACAAAGTACTGTTTCAGAGAAGGGGCCTGAGCCTCCATCCTCAAGCCAGAAGCAGGACGTTGATATTTGTAAGAGTCTCCATATGGGTCTGGTGTTGAAATTTCGGGGGTCACAGAGAGCAGCTAGGCTTGGCACTGTGAGAGGTCAGGAAGACCATTGGTGGAAGGCACCTTGTTGCATGTGAAGACCCCAGGATTGCAGGGTCATGGAGAGAAACTGATGGCTTGCCACCGGATGAGGTCAGAAGGACCATTTGGTGACGGGTGCTGCCTCCGTTTCAGTGGCGACCTCAATTTTGGAGGTGCCAGGACCGGGACAGAGCACACATGTGTGATCAGCAGAGCAGTCCGGTGTGGATGGAGTCTCAGCCTGGGCCTTGTGAGCTCGCTGTTTGCCACGGATGGCAGAGTCAGAGAGGGGAGCTGCCAAAACCCTTTCGGGAGCCTGAAGATCATGAGTGAATCCCGTGTCCAGCCTTGAGCTACTTGCTGGACTTAGTTTGTTTGAGAGTGCCTGATTCCTTCCTTTGAAATAAGACAGTACTTGTTTTGGAATTTTACCGTAGCCCACAGATTAAGAGACTTTTAATAGAACTGAACTTCTACGCGTTTTGACATTTTAAGGATGTGGGGCTTTTAAGGTTGTTCCTGTCTTGGTGTGCTTAATGTTTAACATCATTACTTTGGGGCTAGAAGAACTGGAAAAGTTGGTGGTTTAATAGTGAGGTTTTGTGTGTCAATGTTGACGTCAATGTGCTGGATAGCTTTTAGTGTCAACTTGACACACTGGGTTGAGGGAGCCTCAATTGGGGATTGGTTCCATTTGGACTGGCCTGTGGCCACACCTTGGTCTGCTTTCTTGATGGTTGAGCCAGTGTGGGTGGCCCAGCCCACAAGGATAGTGCCACCCTTGGGCAGGTTGTTGGTTACTGTATAAGAAGGCAGGCTGTGGGTCTGGAGAGACGGCCTAGCGGTTAAGAGCGCCGACCGCTCTTACAGAGGAGCGGGTTCGATCCCCAGCACCAACATGGCGGCCGAAACCGTCTGAAACTCCACGTTCCAGGAGAACTCCCCGTTCCAGGGGAATCGACACCTCTTCTGACCTCCGCGGCATTGCACGACCGGATTGCTGCAGCTTGGCATGCCGACGGTACATTTTTCATATCATACAAACTAAATAAAATTAAAAAAAAAAAAAAAATTAAAAAAAAAAAAGCAGGCCGGCTGGGCATGAGTCAGGGGAGCAAGCCAGTAAACAGCATTCCTCCATGGCCTGTGCTTCAGCTCCTGCCTCCAGGTTCCTGCCCTGAGTTCCTGCCTTGGGCTCCCTAAGTGATGAACTGTGACCCAGGAGATGTAAGTTGAATAAATCCTTTCCTCCCCAAGTTGGTGTTGGACAGAGTGTTTTGTCACAGCAATGGAAGACAATCTCGGACAAGTGTTATGCCTGCATGTATGTAAATACCCCTGTGTCATTCAATGCTCAAGGAGAACAGAAGGGGGTGTCAGATTACCTGAAACTGGAGTTACAGACAGTTGTTAGCTGCCATGTGGGTGCTGAGATTCAAACCTGAGTCTTCTGCAAGAATAGCCAGTGCTCTAAACCACTGAACCATCTCTTCAGGCCCCTAATAGTTGTATTGGTATTTTGTGTATTTCAGACATCATTTTTCAGTTCAATTTAGATATATTCCCTTTCCCTTCCCCCACCCCACCCCAGTTCATGCATTCCACCATACCTGTCCTGCATCTTTCTCTCAGTCTTTTTAAAGTTTTTCTCTGCAAAGGTTTATTGTTTTGGGCAGAATTTAACTATATCAGTCTGTTCTTTGACCCAGTCCTTATGTTGTTGTGGTTCCCCTCCAATTGTATTGCTCAAAATATGCCTACATAAACATCATATATGTACCAGAATTATGTCCTCCAGGAATAAACTGTTAACTCCAATATATGTTTAGGAATTCACAGTTTCCCTTTAATTTTATATTACTCTAAAATATGCATATATACTTTCCACCCATATACATTAATTACCATGTCTGAAAGTAAGTGGTAAGTTAATTCTAGGGCTCATTAAGAGGTTCACATTATAACATCACAGTTGCTTTCAGATAGAAATGTAACAATAATGTTGCTCAGCTTGCCTTTCAATTGGGATATTTGGTACTAGCATCCACAAATCTATTTGTTTATTTGGGACTGTGTTACTTCATTTAGAATAATGGCTTCGAGTTCCATCCATTTACCTGCAAAGTTCATGATGTCATCTTTCTTTACTGCTGCATAGAACTCCATTGTGTAGATGTACCACATTTTTGTTATCCACTTGTCAGTTGAGGGGCATTTTGGTTGGTTCCAGCTCTTCGCTATTGTGAAGAGAGCTGCAATAAAAACAGATTTGCATGTATCTTTGTGGTAGGATGTGTCTTGTGGGTATATACCCAGGACTGGTATGGCTGGGTCAGGTGGTAGGCTCATTCTGAGTCTTTTAACGGTTATTCACACTGCTTTCTACAGTGGTTGTATGAATTTACATTCCCACCAGAGGTGGATGAGTATTCCCCTTTCCCCACAATCTCCTCAGCATTTGGTATCTTTTGTGTTCTTGATCTTAGCCAGTCTTATCAGAGTGAGATGATATCTTAGAGTGATTTTAATTTATATTTCCTTAATTATTAGTGATGTTGAACACTTTTTAAATTATTTTTTAAAGATTTTTATTGAAGTTTTGTGTATTTCATACATCATTACTCAGTTCAGTTTAGACACATTCCCTTTTCAATGCCCCCACCCAACCCCTTGAACACTTTTTAAGATATTTTTCACCCATCTTTACTTCCTCACTGGTGAAGTCTCTGTTCAGCTCTTTACTTGATCTTTTGAGTGAGTCATTTGTTTTCTTTTTTGTCTTTTGAGTAGTTTATATATTTTGGATGTTAATGCTCTGTCAGATGTATCACTGGTGAAGGTTTCCTCCCACTCTGTAGGTTTTCTCTTCACTTCCTTGATTGTTTCTTTCACTGTACAGAATCTTTTGAGTTTGCTCAGGTCCCACTTGTCAGCTGTTGACCTTATTTCCTGCACAGCTGCTGTTTGATTTAGAAAGTCTTTTCCTACTCCTATGTCTTGTAGATTGCAACCAACTTTTTCTTCTGTCACCTTCAGAGTTTCAGGTTTCACGCTGAGGTCTTTGATCCACTTAGAGTTGATTTTTGTACAGGGTGAGAGATAGGGGTTTAATTTTGTTCTTCTACATATGGTGATCCAGTTTTGCCAGCATCATTTGCTGAAGATGCTATCTTTCCTTCCATGAGCTTTTTTTGGCCCCTTTATCAAAAATGAGGTGGTTGAAATTGTATGATCTCAAGTCTGGATCTTCAATTTTGTTCCATTGGTCAACTGGTCTGTTTTTGTGAATATTTTTCTTTCTCCTTCAATTATAATTGACATTTTTTGCTGGGTATAGTAATCTAGGTTGGCATCTAAAGTCTTTTAGCATTGGAAATATTTTGATCCATGTCCTCTGGCTTTCATAGTTTGTACTGAGAAGGCTGACTTTATGGCTATAGCCCTGTAATACAGCCTGAAGTCTGGTAGGGTGATCCCCCTGTATTGAATTTTTCACTCAGGGTTGCTTTAGCTATTCAGGGTCTTTTGTTTTGCCATATGAATTTAAGGATTTTTTTCCAAGTCTGTGAAGAAACTCATGGGGATTTTAAATAGGATTGCATTGAATCTGTATATTAATTAAGGTAGAAATTAATTTTTCTAATCCATGAGCATGGGAGGTTTTCTCAACTTTTGATGATTTTTAATCTCCTTCTTCAGGGCTTTAAAATTTTTGTCTTAAAGATCTTTGGTGTCTTTGGTTAGGTTTTTTCCCAGGTATTTTTTTTTTGAGGCTATTGTGAGTGGGAAGGTCTCCTTATATTCCTTCTCCAGTTGCTTATTGTTGGTGTAAAGAAAGGCTACAGATTTTTCTAGATTAATTTTGTATCCTGCCAATTTACTGAAACTCTATTTGTTTCTGTGAGTTTTCTGGTGGAGTTTTAGCATCCCTCAGATAAACTATCATATCTGCAAACAGGGATAATTTGACTTCCTCTTTTCCAATTAGTACTCCTTTAATTTCCTTTTCTTGCCTTATTGCCCTAGCAAGCATTTCAAGAACTGTATTGAAGAAGAGTGGTGATGGGGTCAGCCTTGCCAGGTTCCCACCTTTAAGAGGACTGCTTCTGGTTTTTCTCCATTTAGGATGATGTTGGCTGTGGGTGAGATGGGTTTCTTGTAGACAACATATAGATGGATTCTGTTTCCTAATCCATTCTTCCAGTCTATGTCTTTTGATTGGGAAGTTTAGACCATTAATATTTAAGGTTATTATGAGAGATGTGTGTTGCTTCCTTTCAACTTATTCATTGTTTGCATTCTTGGTCTAGGTTTGTATTTACAGTGTTATGCTTTTGTTAGTTTCTGTCTTTAGTTGCTAGGGGATAGTTGCTCCTTTCCTCTGTTCTTTGAATCGCTTCAACTATTTTCTGAACGGTTGTTTTTTTGACATGTATCCTTTCATTTTGTTTATGTCATGAAATATTTTTCTTTCTCCTTCAACTATAATTGACATTTTTGCTGGGTATAGTAATCTGGGTTGGCACCTAAAGTCATTTAGCACTGGGAATACTTTGATCCATGTTCTTCTGGCTTTCATAGTTTGTACTGAGAAGTCAGCTGTAATTCTGATGGGTTTCCCCTTATATGTAATTTGGTGTTTTTCTCTTGTGGCTTTCAGAATTTTGTCTTTCTTTTGAGCATCCAGCTTTTTAACTATGATATGGCATATGGGATTTCTTTTCTGGTCTTGTCTATTTTGTGTTCTCTGTGCTTCTATACATAGAAGCCTATGTACAGGTTTGTCTTTTTTCAGTTTGGGAAATTTTTCTTCTATTATCTTGTTGAAGAGCTGATCAACACCATTGTTTTGGGATTCTTCTCCTTCCTCTATCCCTATGATGTGGAGATTTGGTCTTTTCATAGTATCCCACATTTCCTGGATGTTCCAATCCTGTTTTTTAAAATTTTTCATAATCTTCACTTGAGCATTTTAGTTGTTCCGTGTTATCCTGCATGTCAGATATTCTATTTTCTGCTTCATCCATTCTGCTTCTGAGGCTTTCTCCCAACCTCTCCTGTTGATTGGATGAGAGTTCCATTTCCCTTTTCATTTCTTCCTGTGATTTCTTTAGTATTTCCACTTCCTTTTGTAGCTTGTCATTCTCTACTTGTAGCTCCTTGCTTCACTGGTCTGTTTCTTTTTTTCATTTCAGCCTGGGATCTTTTCAGCATTTCCACTTCCTTCTGGAGTTCATCATTCTCTCCCTCTAATTCTTTTTGGAGTTTGTGTTCCTCTCCCTCTAGTTCTTTCCAGAGTTTATCATTCTTTCCTTCTACATCCTTCATGAGTTTTTCATTTTCTCCCCTTAGTTCTCTGATTTGTTCTTTATATTCTTTGATTTCTTTGAATGTGTCTACGACTGTTCTTCTAAGGTCCACGTCTTGGTTTTCTTCCAGGGGGATCTCATTGTAGGGATCTTCTATAGGACTGGTCGAGTTCGGTGTGGATTTATTATAAGCTTTTCCCATGTTGCTATATTTTTTGTTATGGCTTCGGCATGTGGGTTTATTTTTGTTGTTGTTGTTGTTTGGATTCTGGTGCTAGTCTCAAATGCTAATATGGAGGATTGGTTGGTCACTCACTGTGCTTCCTTCTGCTCAGTTCCTCTACATTGGCTGTGCAACCTGAAATCAATAACACTGTGCCCACTGGATCATCTGCACCACTACTCAGATGGGTGGGAGGGAGAGGTTTGCTCCTTTGACCCTCAGCACTGGCCCCCTGAGAGTGGCTGGGTGACTCTGCTGCTCATGCAAGAGGAGGGGTGTGGTGTCCCACCTGGTCCCTGAGGCCCAGGCCGCTGGCTCTATCTCCCTTCCCCATGCTTTTCCAGCCCACCTAAGCAAGTGCTGGCCTTGTGGATGTCTCCCTGGGTGTGGCTGGCTGACTCTGCCCATGCTGATCACGTGCAAGGAGGTGGGTGTGGTGCCCGCCTGGTGGCTGAGACAGCCTCTGGCACTGGTGGCTTCCCCTGCCCACCTGAGCATGTGCTGAGCTCCTGGGCATCTCCCCTTAAATTCTTATAACCAGCTTTAATTGCTTTTTTCCATTAAAAAAATCTACTGTATTTCCATTTTGAATAGGAAAAGCAATACTTAACAAGTTCTTTACTGTTAACAAGGATCTTATGTTTTTTTTTGAAACAGGGTCTCCCTGTAAACTCGCTTGGCCTGGAATTTGCTAAGTAGACCAGACTGACTTCAGTCTCACATAGTTCTGCCTGCCTCTGCCTCTCTCCCTCTGCCTCTGCCTCCTGAATCATGAGATTAAAGGCGTGAGCCACCATGCTTGGTTTAAGCAAGGATATTTTGGAAAAACTAACATTTTTGTTGATTCCTTGAGAATTTCATGCAGTGTATTTTCATTGTATTCAGACCCCCTTCCCATCTCAACTCAGATTCACCTCACCTACTGCCACCTCACTTCATGTCCTCTATTATTTAAGGCCTGCCAAGTCTAAGTTTTCTTGTCTAAATACTCTTAGGTATGGGTCCATCTGTCCAAGGATCTGTTTAGATGATAAATTATCTTAGCTGAGCTTCCTCATATTTTGTAAATTGTTCAGTGAGACTATTTTGTGCAAGCTTATACCAACTGCTGATAATTGACAAGACTAAGAAGTGGACAGTTCTGTGTGTGTGTATGTGTGTGTGTACTACATGTACTTGTTAGTGCAGATGTGTGCACTGTACATGTGTGTGGAAGCCAGAGCTTGACATTGTGTTTCTTTCCTCACTTGCTCTCTTTTGTTTTTTTGAGGTAAGATCTCTAGGAGAACCTGAGGCTCATTGATTCAGCTAGACGGTCTGGGCTTCAGGAATCTACCTGTCTCCACCTTTTAAGCACCAAAGTTATATGGACACACCACTCTGTTCAACTTTTTATGTGGGTTCTGGGATACTATCTCAGCTTGTTTATAATGTAAAAAAGCTTACTAGGCTTTGGGCCCCTCTTTTAACCTAAATATAATAGCTTTAACCACTTATACCCCTCTTTTCCCTTGACCCAGAACGTGTATGTGTATGTACGTATGTATGGGTCTGTTGTGAAAATAACAAGTGCTGAAAGTAGCAAATTTATTGGAAGCAATGGCTTTTATGATTTAAACAACAGGTGGGATTAAATTAATAACATTTATGTGTGTGTGTGTGTGTGTGTGTGTGTGTGTGTGCACTGTTCTAGATTAGTAGGGATCAGAAATACCCTAATAAGACAAATTCTTCCACTTTTTCCTTCTCCATTCATGCTGGATAGACTATAAATATAGAACAAGGCCTTTTTTTCAGGATCTGAGTCCTTAGACAAATCTTAAGGAACAAGTTCTCAGAACTGATCTGGCCCCTCTTATGGTTTTAATGGCTGCAGAGTCAGGCATTGGCATAATGTGTCATCATACCACAGCATGAGATACCTGGGGCTTTGCCTGGCTTCACGTGGACTCACTGGGGTAGCTACAGGCAGAGGGACTCAGTTGAAGTCAGGACATACAAGATGGTTTTATTCAAGTGCTAATTGGTGCTGACTGTTGACCTGAAAGCCTCAGTCCTGTTCCACAGGACCTCTCACCTTCCAGGAAAACAGACTCTGCCTCTTCGTAACATTGGGCTTTCCCCACTGCAGAGAATTAAAGTAAAAGCTCTAAGAGGCCCAGGCTCTAAAACTCCCACTGTTTCACTTTGGCCACATTCTGTTAATCAATAGGAGCATCCCAATTTCAAGAAGGTGGAGCAATTGACTCTGTCTTGATGATGTCAATAATGACACATTGCAGTGACAAATGAGCACAGGAACTGTGACTCGTGGCTGGTCATTATTATAGTGCTCCTCTGTGTTTTTTTTTTTTTTGTCTGGAGATGACTTTTTTTTACTGGACACTCAGTAAATGCTTTTTGGAAAGAAATGAGTTGACAGAAGGGGAGAAGCTTTTGCTTTTGCTTTGAGATAATTGGGATCTCTCTTCTCTTTCTTCTAGCCTTGTTCTTTTTCTCCATTTCTTTCTTAAATTTTTGAATCTTCAGTTTTATTTATTTATTTTGGGGGGGGATTTATTTTTGAGACAGGGTCTCCCTGTAGTCCCAGCTGGCCTGGAACTAGCCCTGTAGGCCAGGCTGGCCTTGAACTCATAGAGATCCACCTGCCTCTCCCTCCTCAGTGCTGGGATTAAAGGCATGCACCACCACACCCAGCTTAAAGATGGTTCTTAGCTGCCATGTGGGTGCTGGGAGTCAAACCTGGATCTTTTGCAAGAGCAGTCAGTGCTCTTAACCACTGAGCCATTTCTCCAGCCCTGGAGATAACTTCCAAAGTATCAATAAAGAGTAGTCATAGATTTTGTTGGTTTCAAATCCTACCAGTGGCAATTTACCAGCCTGTGACATTTGGGCAAATAATTCAAATCACTCTATGATTGTTTACTCATAGGTAAATTGGGGAGGATAATAGGGTTAATGTAGTAATGAAATGTGGTCATGTCTGGAAAGCTCTGGCCCACAGTGAATGTGTCTTAAAGTGCTCTTCTGTTACCACTTAACTGGCTTTCCTGAAGGAAGTGAGAAAGCTGGCTTATCCCTCAACCAAAAGCAGTAACTGTTCTCTCTGTCCTTCCCAATATCAACACCATTTAAACTAACTGTACTCTTATGGATTTGCATGTGGTCTTTCAACCTCCTGTGATAAAAATCAGACATCACAACTCCATTGTACTCATTATAAAGCTCTCTCTAATACACGCATCTTTTCATGAAAAGTATATATACATGTGTACACACATGCATATACCACACATATACCACCTCTCTCTCTCTCACACACATACACACACTCACACACACACACACACAAACACACACACACTAGAACTACTTTAAAAAAATAATTTAAGGCTGGAGAGATGGCTAAGCAGTTAAGAGCACTGGTTGCTCTTGCAGAGGATCAAGGTTCAATTCCCAGCACCCACATGGGAGATTACAACCATCCATAACTCCAGTTCCAGAGGAATCTGATTCTCTATTCTGACCTCTGTGGGTATTTCATGATACAGGTGTACATACATACAGGCAGTCAATACACTCAAACACATAAAGTGAAAATAAATAATAAAATATGTCTTAAAAAGATAACTTCCAAAAATTGTCAGGTAACATAAAGACTTGGGCTAATTCTAACTCAAGTGAATGGATATTTATTAGATACCTAGATAATTTACCAAAAGGTAGAATACTGAAAGAGTGTTACTAAGTGTAACTTAAGTATACATGCTCACCTTTCCCCCCAGTACTGGGATTGAACTTGAGCTAAGCAAGCACTCTACCACTGAGCTACATTCTCAGTCCTTTCTTGTTGATTTGAGACAGGATGGCACTAGATAGCTGAGACACTGGCTGGGAACTCATAACCATCTTGGCTCAGCTTCTCAAGTGTGAGGCTACAGATATGAGTCACCACACCTTACTGCTTCATGTATTTGTGTGTACACATATATTTCCTTAATAAATGCAGTTTTGCCACTTTGATAAGCTGTGCTATAAAAGATGTATAATGACTATTCAAAGTTATAGAAAGCTCATGTTCCAAACTGGCTGAAATCAAATGGATCTATTCATTTTATATCAGTCTTTTTTAAAGCTATTTTGCAGTTCTTTGTAAATTATATGTGATGGATATATGAACTGCCTTGTCTGGAGGAGATTAATTGACCTCCTATTTCCTTGATGGAAAACCAGTTTGGATACTTCTTATGAGTTAGACTCAATCCTGTTCTGTTCCTCAATTTATCAATCCTCGACTTTTTAGTTCCTCTGGAATCCTCCAATATTTGGCTACAACATTTCAAACTAACTTTTATTATTTATCTTTCATCTCCAAGAGTTATTCCTAGGGCCAGAAAAACTCCAGTGGGCTAGCCTTATGCATCTCTTTCCCATGGCTCCCACGCTCCCATGCAAGTGATTCAGAGCCAGGCTCATGGGCAGAGGGGCAAAGGACACTGTCCAGCTCCTGCCCATCTACCCACAGCAGGCCCACTCCGTGCTCCACTCCAAGGAAAAGGCATCAGATGACCAAGATATTAAAAAGAGTTTTGATACTAAGAAGGTAACTGAAGCCCCAGCTTAGAGAATTCTCACAGAACGTTTGATGAGGCAGAAAGAACCAGAAGACCGGGGAGAGTCCCTAATAGATTCTACCATCTGCATGGTGATCTGGCGGAGAAAAGGAAGAAGAGGATGAACCTTACCCAAAGTCTTATTGATACCATGACATACTTCATCCAACCACCATACAGACCAATAAAATACCAATACCAAGTATCTTGAAGTTACTTAAACACTTCCCTAAACTCCAAGCAACTCAAATCCTGATGATGTTTCTCGAGCTTCTTGAGGGGAAGGTTTTAGGGTGGCTGCCTACACTTGTGAGCTTGAAAGGGAGTGCTTTCCATCTCTAGAGTCCTTAGGAAGAAATTTAGAGCCTCCACGTGAGTGAGGGAGGGGGAAAAAGGGATGGACGGACCCTGGTCATCGGTCCCAATTCAACTAGAAAACTTGTTCTTAAGGCCCTGAGCTCTAGGATAATCTGCATACACCTATCCCATCTCCATATTCAGGCAGAGCCTAAAGGAAGAGGAACTTGGTAGAAGTTGGAAGGAGATGTGAGACACATAAGTTTGGGAACTGCCTTACCTAAGCCCATGAGCAGGAGAAGGTCTTCCTCCATTTATACAACTATGTTTTTTGATGAAGAAATTTGCTATTAACTTTTCCTAATAAAATAAGACTCAGGCCCTGCGAAAGCTGACCTGTAGAGTAGTGCTCTAGGTGGAGAAACTGAGCCTTGGAAACCCTTCTTCTTCCCTCTGGGTTCTGAGTATGTCCCTCCTCTTTTGATTTTCTCGATTATTTTTTCATTTCTGCTCTACCATAGCTCTCTGCTACTCCGGGTCATAAGGTTGCCATTATGCCAACATCTTCCTGACTTTCTTCCAACGTTATTCTATTGTCTTCCTAACAAAGTTAGTCACTTCCTCAGATTCCTCAACTGAGGTAAGACACGAGAGCTTTCAAAACAAGTGAACATTGGGCAAAACTCAAAGGACAGAGCACAAAGCATTTAAATGATGCACTTTATAAGTCTTAGGCCTCTGCCTCCTCCTAGAATGGACTGTTCTCATGGATTTTACCTCTTACCATGTCACATGGAACCAATGAGTAGCTATAGTCTGTCTGGAAAACAAGGCACCACTTCCCAGAGCCTTTGCTCCCACCCTATTGTCACGCCCACTACCTAGACATCTCTTAAACATTTAGACTCTTTCTATTGATATGCTGAAGAAACTGTTTCCTCTCCTACCGACTCAAGTTTGGTTTTGAGACAAATTTCTTCCCAGGAAGTAATAAGAATAACTTTATTCTTCAAGACACACTCATCCATTAAAACACTGGGTGGATTTATTCTCTTGGGTTTAAAAGGTCTTTATTTTAACCCCTTTATACTTGGAGAAAATTTTGATTGAACTCCCCTAATAAAAAACTTATTTCAGCCTCAGGTCTGTGGAAAGTGGGCTCATAACACTTTTATAATAGATCTGAGCATGAGGCTTATATGGATTCCTGGCCCTCAGACCAAGTCTGTTCTTGGGACCGGCAACAAGAATGCTTTTCAGTAATTAATAGAAGAACTTAACGTTCTGATGAGTAGTCCAAGAGACAAAGAAAGGTGCCTCTGGTTGAATGCTGTGTGAAAGAGCAATTTGGAATCTGAGAGTACACTTTGGCCTGATTACTCTAAACGTGTCCTTTAACTTCTCCACAACGTCTTTAGTGAAATCTACATTGCTTCATTATGCTATTGTGAGCCAGTAAATTCTTTTGCATGTTGACATTCATACCCAGTTGAGTTATCCTTGGTGTAGCCTGGAAAGAACCCAAAATCTGGAGGAAAATGGACCCAAAATTCTGTCTTTAGAAAGCAAATATTAGTGTGTTTTGGGGGGGGGGGATAAGGCGTCTCTAAGCTGTGAAATTAGAGATGAGTTGAATTTATTGAGATCCTGTCAAAGAGGCCCTGGCTAACCAGAATTACAGTCTGATAATTAGCATTGCAGACCTCCTGAGTCCTCATTGCCTAAAGTCCATACGCCCTAGTGGAAAAGTGCTGCTTTACTGAAGCTATCTAAATATCTTTTCACATTCCTCCTAAAATGGCATCATATCCTTTTCATAGACTTGGTAGCTAGACTGGAATTTTCAAAATAACTAAATATTAAAGGAACAAAAGGGAAAGAGCATTAACCTTATAAACCATATAAGTAAGATTTGCAACCCATAGAACTCTGCATGGCTGGCACACCAACCCCTTAAAGATCTAGCTTCCCCAGCTCCCTACTGCTGTCTCCCTTGTCTCTGTGCCCTGCAATAGCACTCCCATAAGAACTCTAAATGAGCATGTTCTCACCCATCCACTCTTTCTTCTATGTCTCACTGGGGCATAGCATACCAAAGCATTTTGTATAATTATTCATTTACAGACTTCCAAAGCTGAACACTAAAGTGGAGAGGAGGCGGGAGCCTTGGCTGAACACCAGTTCTCCCTCTTACTTGCTAGGTGATTCTGGAAATGTTTCTCAGTCTCTCTATCATTTGCTCTACCCATCAGTTATGGCCACTTTATAGACTAAAGAGAAGTTTAAAGTATAAGAAGCACCAAGTCCATAGTACATGGTAAATAAGTGCTCACTCTTTATCAGTAGGCTGTGGACCTTTAAGATTTTTCTTTCTGAGCAATGTAACTCACTCCTTCCTTCCTTCCTTCCTTCCTTCCTTCCTTCCTTCCTTCCTTCCTTCCTTCCTTTCTCTCTCTCTCTCTCTTTCTTTCTTTCTTTCTTTCTTTCTTTCTTTCTTTCTTTCTTTCTTTCTTTCTTTCTTTCTTTCTTGACTTTGAGGGCCTATTAGAACATTGAATAAACATTTATTCAGACAGCAAAGAAAAGATAAAAATATTTGAAGCCGGGCGTGGTAGTGTATGCCTTTAATCTTAGCACTCAGGAGGCAGAGGCAGGCAGATCTTTGTGAGTTCAAGGCCAGCCTGGTCTACAGAGTGAGTTCCAGGACAGCTGGGGCTACAGGGAGACCCTGTCTCGAAAAGATAAAGACAAAAATTGAGATAGAACTAGTCACTCAATCAGTCTCCCAAATAGAGTAATTTTGTTTCTGTTTTGTATCACAGCCCATTAGCTGCAATGCACCATCACCTTTATCAATTTAGTTTTCCTTCCTTAGCAACAAGTCACTTGCCACTGGGGCAACAGGGTTTGTCTCTAACAGCAGAGAGAGTTTGGAATTGTTTCTGCCTCTGGACTTACAATGTGGCCCCTTCGCAATATTTTCTTACTTTTCAAGACCAGCTCTTCTGCTTTCCAAATACTAATACCTAGAAACTAAAGAGTGCTATACAAACTAGCAAATCCTTTCTTTGGACGTTCGCCTTTGAATAGCTGCTCTCTGACTTCCATCTTGTGATAGGAGTTCCAGGATTACAGATCTTTATTACCGTGTCTGGCTTTGATGTGGAGGGTGGGGATCTGAACTCAGGTCCTCATGCTTGCATGGTAAGTGCTTTACCTGCTCAGCCATCTCTCCACCCCACTATGTTCTTCCTTCACAAGCTGCTCAGTGTTACTTGGAAAACTCATGCAACAGCTGTGATTATATTGGCTGCAGAATCCCCCTTATCTAATCTCAGCAGGGCACTCAGTGCTGCCCGGAAATCTTATTAAATTGGGTTGACTCCCTATCACCTTTCCCAGGGCACTTTCCAGCTGGTCCCCCTTTTCTTAAGACACCAAGTCATGTTAGCCCCATTGCCTGGATCTCCCTTCCTGTTGATTTACCTCCCCTCCCATGAAAAACCTCTTGATTCCTCTTAGCCTTTATTTGTTCCTTCCCCAGAACTTATGGAGGTACCTTCTTCTACTCAGCCTTTGCACTAGAGAACCTATTTCCTTTTTCTTCTTCCTTTTCAATCTAATTCTCTTTCTTCAGCTCAGGGCCAACATCTCAGCCTATTAACAGGATACAGTGTTCCCTATGCAAATAGATACATAACTAGGTAAACAATGTTTAACTTTTTTTAGGGGCTGGAGAGATGGCTCAGTGGTTAAGAGCACTGACTGCTCTTACAGAGGACCCGGGTTTGATTCTCAGCACCCACATGGCAGCTATGAACTGTCTTTAGTGCCTGGCAGAGGCAGGTGGATCTCTGTGAGTTCAAGGCCAGCCTGGTCTACATATTGACTTCCAGGCCAGCTGGGGCTACAGGGAGACCCTGTCTGTTTAAAAAAAGTTTTAAATTGACTTTATTTTTATTTTATGTGTATGTGTTATGCCTGCATGTATGTAAGTGTGACCATGTCATGCAAAGCCCGTGGTGGACAGAGAGGGTGTCTGATTCCTTGGAACTGGAGTTATAGATGACTTTTAGCCACCAGGTGTGTGCTGGGATTCTGCAAGAACAGCTAGTGATCTTAACCACTGAGCCACCTCTCCAGCCCCAGGAATCAATTTAAAAAAAAAAAATTTTATTATTTTTATTTTGTATGTATGAGTGTATTGTCTGCATGTATGTAAGTGCACCCATATCGTGCAATGCTGTGGAGGTCAGAAGAGGTGTTCAGTTCCCCTGGAACTAGAGTTAAGAATGTTTGTTAGCCACCATGTGGGTGCTGACAATTGAACCTGGGTCCTCTGCAAGAGCAGCCAGTGCTCTTAACTGAGCCATCTCTCCATCCCAGGTAAGCAAGTTTTAAATCTGCTTCCTGGTCAAAATACCAACCCCCCTCTTTTCTTTAATGGCAGCTTTCTCCTATTCACTTCTTAGACTTAATAATTTAAAGCTATGTAAGTAATCTATGACCATGGTAGAAAAGTTAGAGGGTAAATACAAGCAAAAGAAAAAATACTATCACAACCCCTCAAAACTATCCTTGTCATTTTTAAATATATCTTCCAGATTTTTTCTTTGCATATGCTCATAAAATTAAATTGGTTTTAAAATAAAGATAAAAATAACTGTCTGTGTTATGTTCGTAGTTCATGGTGTTCTTTAGTATCTTTCCATTGGGCCCACACAGTGAATCCAAGATAATCTCCCATTTTAAGATTTGTAATTTTTTTTTTTTGAGACAGGTTCTCCCTGTAGCTCCAGTCTGGAACTCACTATGTAGACCAGGCTGGCCTTGACCTCACAAAGATCCACCTACCTCTGCCTCCCAAGTGCTGGGATTAAAGTTGTATGCCATCATGCCCGGGTTTAAGATTTATATTTTATACCCGTTCATCCATGTTCATTGCTGCCCTTTTCATAAGAGTCAGAAATTGGAAACAACCTAGATGTCCATCAATTGATGAATGGGTAATGAAGATGCGGTACATATACACGATGGAATATTACTCAGCTCTTAAAAAATGAAATGGAATTGGGACTGGAGAGATGGCTCAGTGGTTAAGAGGGCCAACTGCTTTTACAGAGGACCTGGGTTCAATTCCCAGCACCCACATGGCGGCTAAGAATCATCTTTAAGCTGGGTGTGGTGGTGCATGCCTTTAATTTCACCACTTGAGAGGCAGAGTCAGGCAGATCTCTGTGAGTTCAAGGCCAGCCTGGTCTACAGAGGCCTGCTGGGGCTATAGGGAGACCCTCCCTCAAAAAAAAAAATGGAATTATGAAATTCACAGGTAAATGGATAAAACTGGAAACAATCACCCTGAGCAAGCTAACCCAGATCCAGAAGGACAAACCTTTTATATTCTCTCTCACAGCTGGATACTAGCTTTGAAATCTTGGATATGTATGTTCTAATTTGGAAAATCGGGAGAGGTCAAGAAACTAATGAACAGACATAGGAGAGGTTTCCTAGGAGTTCTCATAGATTGCGGTGCTATAACAGGGGAAAGGGGAGTAGTAGAGTAGGGAAGTTAAGTGGGGTAGAGAGAAAGCCTGTGGAAACCCACACAATAGAAGTTTCCCAAAGTAAAAAGAATCTACATTATAAAAAGGGATTAAAAGAATTTGCCCTGCCAAGCATAGTGGGGCATGCCTTTAATACCAGCATTCAGGAGGCAGAGGCAGGCAGATCTCTGTGAGTTCAAGGCCAGCCTGATCTACAGAGCGAGTTCTAGGCCAAGGAGACCCCATCACAAAAAAATAAAGAAATAAAGAAGTTACCCTGTAACAGGTGAACATTGCCCATGCTAGACATCAAAGGCTAATGAAAATAAAGTCAACGTCAGGAATGGAATCCTTCTCTAGAATCTGTTGACCAAAGTCCCATAGACCCTCAGGTGATACCGGCCATTGTGTCTGCTCTTGGTAACCCACCAGATCTTGACAGTAAGAATGTATTGGTTCAGACACGACATACATGTGCCTCTTAGTTACGAATGTCAACAGGACACCTGCAATGTTGTCATGAAGGTACCCGAGGTTCTGAGAGATTCCTCAGAGAACTGCAGGGTGAGGGGGGATTACACTGCTCTTTGGTAAGTAAGCATTACAAGCTCTCTTACACCAGCCCAGCATGACCCAGCTGAGTGATGAGGGAAGGCTCAGCAAGCTGGGAGGAGTCACAGCTGCGCTTCCTGACCTGCCTTTCATTCTTTAACCCACTGCCAACCCTTTCTGTGCAGCTCAGCCTCAGTGTCTCTCAAAGCTATTCCCTGCTTTCCACTAACCCGGGAATCCAGAAAGTGTATTTCCAGAAGCTTCCCTTTCTCTAGTCCCCCAGACACAGAATTTTGTGATATCTGGAAGTTTTCACATCTGGGAAATAGTGCTCTTGACACCTCCCACATTTTATGTTCAGTGTGGCTTGTGTTTGATCATAATGTCTGTCGTGCAGCTCTTTAATTACAGAGGCTGTGTCCAGACCTCCTTATCTTAGTGATTATCAATGTTTTGCATTCCTTGTTCTTTTCTCCTTAAGTTTAATGGGAAGTATTTCCTGCCAACATTTCTTCTGTCATCTTTGGTGACTGTTAACTATAACCATTATCCTATCTTAACTGAATTTCATTAAAAACCTTGAATATTCTGTGCCCTAAGATCACTCGTGGAGATGATACATGGAGTAATATTGAACCTCAGACTCCAACCCATCCTCCAGAATATCCCCATCCCCATAATTCTGCCTAACGACTATTTCTGTGTATTGCATGATCATCATTCCACATTGTGCCTGGGCAGACTACATGGGATGCTGTGTAAGAATAGGATTCATCGAGACCAATTGAATGTCTTACTAAACGTTTAACTTTCTTGTTACCTGTAAAACTTCTAATCCATGCTTTTAGTCTGTCACAGAGCATGTGTAGTTTATAACTTTTCTTCCCTACATGATCATATGAAAAAGTCCATGCCTCTCACCATGACATCCAGAACCTACAGTCTCTACAGAGACACCTGCTTTGGGCTCAGATGACCTAAGTTCAAATGACCAGTTTTTGCCTATAACCTAGATGTTCTTAAGAGTAAATTTTTTCTTCGAGAGTTCTAATAGGGAACATAGCCCTTCTGATGCCTCAGTTTGGGGCTGGACTTCCATGTTATATGCTGACCTGTAATGGTAGTAATTGAAAACCGAATTCCTATTAATTTCCAGACACCCTGGCCTGCCTAGAACTCCCCAACTCACCTGTATTCTTTGTCCAGTCTTAAGAAAGCATATTTCCTTAAGAAGCTATGTTCAAGGCCTTATTCGAATCTACCTCCTCCATGATATTGTTCATGATCCTTCCACAAGAATCAAGCAGCCTCGAGCTTTCAGAGAACCATAGTAACTCTTCGTGCTTGAGCTCTTTCTGTTAAAACCACTTACTATCTGCCATTTTCCTAGCTCCACAGGAAAAGAGTCACACTCTGGGTTTTGTTCTCTGTATTTATCCCAGACTCCTTTCTGAAGTGTCTGAGAGGGAGAGGAAAACAGTCACTGAAGTATTTTTCTGCATAGACTATTTTATTTAACTCTTATGCAACTTCGATGCCATAAATAAATGTATTTTTTATGATAGGTATCTCCATGAGATAAACTTGCCCCAGGTCGAATACTCTCTAGAGGAAGAGCTCTGGTGTGCCAGTTTCTAAGCTTGCTGTTCCTAGCACAATGTACAGTGTTTCTCATAAATGCCAGTTTGCCTTCATCATGTGGGTCACAATGTGCCATCTGCATGGCCCTTCAGAGAACAGCTCATGCCCCCAGAAACTGTTTCAGAAGGTTTTATTATCCCAGTTTTCAAGTTCACACAGCTCCCAAGAGACATAATTAGGATGTGAGCTCAGGATTTCTGTAAAAACACACAAATCTTCTTTCCACCACTCCTTGGCTAGTTCCAATCAGTGTAGACAAACTACATGTTGTGTGGCTTTGATCAGGCATCCACTCCCTCTCTCTTTTCTAAAATTATGCAATGTAATATTTCTAGCATCTCTGAGTCAGATTTCAGTTATTTCTTGGTCTTGATCATATGTGCCATGCCTCTCAGGCTGGGTCAGCAAATTACATTCATGTCTCGCCAGCTTCTTCCAGATCACATACTCAGGGAAAGAAACAGATTCTGAGATCAGCCCCACCACAAATAAGTCAGGTCGAATCCCCCTTTGTTTAAGATATTCTGCTCAATTCAGTCTGACTTTTGCTTTTGCTTTTTGAGACAGGGTCTTATTATATGGCCCTGGCTGGCCTGGAACTCACTATGTAGACCAGGCTGGCCTTAGTCTCACAGAGATCTGCCTGCCACTGATGCCAATTGCTGAGATTAAAGGCATGTACCACCATACCTGGCTCAGTCTTACTTTTAATGTATTATAGTAAAATATAAATAACCAGAAAACCTACCGTTTTGACCATGCAGTGCAGTGACATTAGATGCATTTATATTATTGTACAGCCATCTCCACCATGCACCTCCAGAATAGTTTCATCTCCTCCAGTCAGTAACTCCACACCCAACAAATAGCAACTGCCCACTGCCGTTTCTCCCAGATCCAGGGAACTCTCCTTCTGTTCCCACCCCTACAAATCTAGCAGTCTAGGCACTGCACATTAAGTTGACTCATGGTATGTGTCCTGTGTGACCAGCTTGTTTCATGGTTCATCTACATTGTTAAATGTGCCACAATCCTTGTTAAGGCTTAATAAAGAGCCTAGTATGTGTAACCACTCATCATCAGCACACACTTGATTTGCCTTGATCTTTTGGCTTTTGTGAATTCTGTTGCTATGAACTTGGTACAGAAGTATCTTTCTTCAAGTCCCTGCTTCTGGTTCCTTTGGATAGATTTTCAGAAGTGAAATTACTTGATTATATAAGGATCGTATATTGAGTTTTGAGGAATTTCCATATTGTTTCCTGTTATAATAGCTTGCTGTACTGTTTTATATTCCCTCCAGCAATGAACAAGGATTCTAATTTCTCCACACCCTCAACAAGTTATTGTTTGTTTTCCCACAATAGCCATCCTTATGGATATGTCTTATTCTGACTCTGATTATCTCTCTGCTGATGAGTGGGGCTGAGCACCTTCATGTACTCACTAACCATCAGTATACCCCTTTGGAGAACCATATATATCAGTGCAAGGAAATCCGTTGCCCATTTTTATTTATTTTTTTTAATTTAATTTTATTGATGGTTTGTGCATTTCGTACATCATTTTCCAATTCAGATCAGGCATATTTCCCTTTCCCTCCCCCCCCACCACCCCATCCCAGATCATGTATTCTGCCATAACTGTCCTGCATCTTTCAGGTTTTTTTTTTTCATTTTTTAGCTATAAGTGATAATCCATGAGTACAAGCATCCTTCGTGCAAAACCAATCTACAGACTGTTGTGCCCAAACCCCCACAGTCCCACCATTCAGTGGAGGTTGACAGGTTGTTTGTTCAATCAAGTTGATCAAATGAGTGTCCAGACTACATCGCTGTAGTTTCACCGTTCACCCCAATCGCAGCCTTTACATTCTACCACGCCCCCTCTTCCGCAGATTGTTCCCTAGGCTTAGAAAAGGGGCACAGGTGGATGAGAAGTAAAACTGTCCTCTCTCTCTGGAGCTGTTGACTTGGATTCTGGTCAATTCTGGCTGTTTCCTTTCATGGGCTGACAGTTTGTTCAGGAGTAACCTTTCGATCCTACTAATGAAGCACAAGCAATTAGATATATAGGTATTTAAGCAGCACTAATAGTTATGGTAGGTTACACACATTTTTAAAAACCAAGTTATTTGAGGTTTCTGTTGTTCTCATTGTCAATGTCACTTTAAGAAAAATTTACTTTTTAAATTTCAAAAATAACTCAACTATTTCAAAAATTCAAAATTATAGTGGTTCCCATATGGCTTTTTCTAAAGACCTTTAGTGTTAGTTATCTCATACTCTCTTTTATGTCCAACCCTCCCATTCCCCACTCCCTTTACAGAGGCTACTTAAAGTACATCCACATACATTATTAAAAGGAGTTAACTTACAACAGGGGGACATTGCCCCTACTAGACATCACAGGCTTGCAAAGTGAAAGCCCCATGCCACAAATGGAATTCCTCTTTTCAAGCTGTTGAGCAGAAGTCCCATAGACAAGCAAACAGCATTGGCCATTACCCCTGCTCTTGGATGCCCACCAGAATGTGACAGTAAGACCCTATTGCTGAAGACACTATATATCTGAGTTGTAGAACAAACAAGGAGACATAAAAACAATGCTGAAGTCAGAGCTTCATCCCTACTTGCTAGCATCCATAGTGCTGGAAGGTGCTGTGCATGTTACCAAAAGTGAAAAAATAGCCATCGGCCTCAACCAGAGAATCCTGTGAACTAACTACAACACAACTGGCCTAGCAATTTATGCCCCAAGTGCAATAATGGCATAAACACTATGGGAGTAACCAAACACTCTCTAGCTGGACTTAAGGTCTGCTTCATAGGATAGAGTCCATTCCTGATGTTGATAGTAAGCTTAGGAACCTGAGACTAGACAGGCCATAAGACATAGGCAAGAGCCCAATACTAGTTTTCTACTAAATAGTTATTGTATTAAACTGACTCTCAATGACTTACTGTTATACCCATAGATGAATGCAACTCTCAAGTCTCACCAGAGAAGTTTCCTTATGCAGCAGATGGTGATTAACACAGAAACCCACACTGGCCAATGTACAGAGAACAAGAGGCTATAGAGTGCTCATCCCTGATTAGGATGCCTATATCAAACTTCTGCCTCCCATGGCTCAGGCATCATTGTGGAAGACGTGGGGGCACTGTAAGAGCCAGAGGACGTGGATGATCACAAAGAAACAGCTTTCCAGATAGCCAGTTGGTTATTCATTAAACTCACAACAATGGTGACAGCACAGACAAGTCCCACGTAAACTCAAGCTAGACAAAATCCCAGCATCGATGTGGGGAAGTGGGTGAGAAACCCCAGGCCTACCTGAGGAGCTATTGATAACTAATAGCAGCTGAGAAGGTGAGGCTCAGTCTGGTTTAATGGTGAGATTTTTAGCAGGTTGACCAGGCTCCAGAGGATGAACACATTGAAGGGCATTTGAGGACACAAACTTGAATATATATATATATATATATATAATATATATATATATATATATAGAGGAGAGAGAGAGAGAGGTAATAATATATAGAATATATGTCGGTACAGAAAAAAGGTGTAGGAGGGACTCTAAATATGATAAAAATATATTGTATAAAACTCACAAAATTCAATTAAAATAATTTAAAATTTCAAAATCACATTTACTTCTACCACTTAGAAAACCAAAGGATGTCACTTTTAAATTAAAATGTTCTGCCAGGCGTGGTAACACACACCTTTAATCCTAGCACTTGGGAGGCAGAGGCAGGCAGATCTTTGTGAGTTGAAGGCCAGCCTGGTCTACAGAGTGAGTTCCAGGACATCTGGGGCTACAGGGAGACCCTGTCTCGACAAGACCAAAAAAAAAAAAAAATTAAAATGTTCCTAGACATCATTCAAGGATTCTGTATCTAAAGAACAAATACAGTAAAGGCTCAACAATGCTTTTTATGGTTATTTAGCAACCTACTATCTTAAAAGTAATTTCTTTGGTTCTATATACCTTTTTATAAATTGTATCTTATCATAATTTATTTATTGTACTTTTCCCTTTAATATTACCAGGGATTCTTGTTTACCTTTCCAACCATTTCATTAATATTATTGCCAGATGAAAGGGGACCTGTCCCTTTTTGAATATAAATCAGTTTCCTAATTCTGCCTTCTGAAACCATCCTCATTTTTCTTTACTTTACAGAAGTTAATGTAAATTACCACTTCTAATACTCGTGAGAACACACGTCTAGATTTACTGATTCTATAAAGCTCTCACTTGCTAAATGTTCCCCAACCCACTTTCCATTGACGGGTTCAAATAGCAGCCAATGCAATGGTGTTTTATATCATTTAGACACTATTTCTTCATTGATAGAGTGACCTCTCAACGCTGTGTTCTATCTCACATGAAGTGTATTTCAGGGCAAGGAGGTGGGGTGATGATCTTTTAAAATTCCTATTACTGATTTAGAATATTCGTTGCCCATCCTCTCTCAGAATGGAACTCTTGCCTTCAGAGTTCACAGGTGCCTTGTGGTTGTCAAATATCTGCCCTTCCAGTGCAGTCACTCACCTTCCTCTTGCACCGAAGGTTTGTTTTAGGAGCACTAAGTTTTACCCCATACCCCTACCTCTGTAATCTCCGGATGGCTTCACCATGCTTGTGACAGACTGTCAAGTACCCAGACTCTCTTTTCTTTATCTTTCTCACTTTCTACCACTACAAATGCCCACTTGATAGTCACAGACTAGACTTTGTCCCTAATGGCTATTGCACCCTAATTTCAAACATTCCACAACCTAACAAGCACCTTATCAATGCCTCCAGTCTGTGGACTCTACCTTATCAGTGCTTCCAGTCTGTGGACACTACCACTTTTCCACCATCACCTCTGTTCTCACAACCTTCCTCACATAATTTATTTATTATTTTTATTTTATGCATTAGTGTATCGACTGCATGTGTGTATGTGCACTCATGTCATGCAATACCCATGGAAGTCAGAAGAGGGAGTCAGGTCCCCTGGAATTGGAGTTATAGACAGTTATTAGCCACCATGTGGGTGCTGGTAATCAAACCTAGGTCATCTGCAAGAGTAGCTAGTGCTCTTAACCATTGAGCCATCTCTCCAACCCATTCTTCACACATTTTAAATCGCCTTTCACTTGCAGTTATCTTTGACTCTTCACTTCCCTCCCCTTTCCACTCCCTGTGTCATATTTACCTACAAGAACTTCTTGCTCTAGAACTAAGTTGCTGTCTTTCCTGGTCTATACTCAGGCAGCTGGAGACGCCTAGGGTGTTGGAGGGAGCACAAATTTGTGCCTATTGGTGTCCTTATATTACTTCTTTCTCAACACTTGATTATTCACAGTAATCACCATTAATAACCATTTTATTCATTTCCTTATTTATCATATATCAGCTTCTTTTTTCTTCTATTACTTTTTTTTTCATTTTTTAACAATGAATAATAATTTATCAGTACAATCATCCTTCATGTAAAACCAACTTGCAAGCAGTTGTGCCCAAACCCACACAGCCCAAGGGTCCCAACATCCAGCTGGGGTGGCTTGTATGTACAATCAAGTTGATCAAATAAGTGCCCAGACTATATTGCTGTAGTTTCACCATTCACCCCAATCGTAGCCCTTACATTCTACCATGCCCCTTCTTCCACAGGCTGTTCCCTAGGCTTAGAAAAGGGGCACAGGTGGACGAGAAGCAAAACAGTCTAGTTTTTTTGGAGATGTCATTTTGGACTCTGGTCAATTCTGGCTGTTTCCTTTCATGGGCTGACAGTTTGTCCAGGAATAACCTTTCAATCCTACTAATGAAGCACAAGCAACTAGATATATAGGTATTTAAACAGTACTAATTGTTATGGTAGGTTACTTTGGTATAGACACAGATGTTTGGATGGTATGTTAATCCATGAATTATGTTTTTTCTGTAAAATATGACAGGGTCTTACTGTGGCTTATAACATCTCCTAACCACTAGAGGATGTAAGCTTGTGGCATCAGCCATGGGTTATTCCTCCAAGGAGAGAGCCAATAGCCAATTAGATTTGGGATATACAGGCATATGGCTGCCTCTGCTGCACAGTATTTCCAGGCAGGTGAGGTGTAGCTGGTGCTGACGGTGGAGTCTTGCTTGACTCAGGGAGACCCATATTTGCTTTATTGGTTTAGTGGCCTTTGGTAACACTCTCTGGCATTCCAGAGGCCATCTGTACACTTGCATGTGTGGTCTCAATACATCCCTCCCATGTTAACGTCAGGTCTTCGGCAGCAGGGTCTTATTGCCTCTCCTCCTGTAGGTATCCCAACTTAGAGGCAAGGAGCCCTTACCTTTTGTGGGGCCTTGGATCCCCTGGCCAACATCCACCTGGTAGAACAATCCATTGCTGATGTCAGAGCTCCTGTATTAATATATTTTGCCTGAGTGCATAGCCCTAGGACTTTAGTATTATATTTGGTTCTGAACAGAGAGTAATCCCTTCCACAGTTCCCATGTCTAGTAGTCAATTAAAGAAAGCAGTTTTACCGGTTTTATAAGAGATTACCTCTACAATAGTTGTCTCCAATTTACAGTTGGGGAGCGACCTCATCATTGTCATATTTCTCCTTGTTCTATGGGTGGGAAGGCAAGGAAGTCTCTCATATCAGAACCTTTGTGGCACCTAGAAGGTAAGTTTCATTAGGACTCATTATAACTAGTTGTTACATGTAGGATCCACAGAGGGGTTCGATGTTTATGGCAATCTGAGGCTTTTCTTCCTTTGAATGTTCAGACGGGTCAGCCTTTCCGTTGCCACTTTTTGGTACATCCTACTCAATGCAAACCTGTATCTTTTCTTTCTCAGCCGTTAAGTTGGTGACGTTTTGTCCTGTTGGAACAAACAAATCTTTTCCCATAGTTAGTTTTAAGATTTGAATTGCAAGGGTTTGATGAAAAGGTTTCATGTCTTTCTGTATCCCCCCCCCTTTTTTTTAGCGTATGAGTCTCCAGAAGACAGTTGTATTATACATGACTATAGGGTGGAGTCAAGGCACAGATTTCATCAAATTCACCCATGTTGTTTTGGGTGACTATATATGATTAACTTGGGAAGCAAACTTAATTTTTACGTTAAATCATCTTAAAGAGAATGCTACAAGGTGATACTGTACAACAGAGAAATTATAGAGAACATTTGTATGTGTCAATCCCAAAGTTCTTGCTCTACAGATTTTATGTAAAGCAAATGTGGGCAACAGCGAATTATATCTCCATTTAATTCAGATGCATTACCATTTTTATCAGATTCTGTAAACCAATGTTGTTTAATATACACATGTTTACTTTTACTTTTACTAAGTCCTAAAACACCATGTGTCCTGTAGACAGTGTCTAGGCGAAACTGGGTACTTGCTGAGCTCACGTCAATTAAATATGCCTTAATCGAATATACACCCGTGTCCCTCTCCCACCCATCCCCCCTTTCCAATTCACCATTTCAGTCCATTTTCTGATGCAGTCTTTCTGTTGTTCTTTTACTATGCCTCCCTCTCCATGAGAAATATTTATATCTGGGTTGTTGGTACTAGCATCCACATATGAGGGACACCATTTGTCGTTTGTTTTTCTGGGACTGTGTTACTTCACTTAACATAATGTCTTCCAGCTCCATCCATTTACCTGCAAATTTCATGATGTTGTCCCTCTTTACTGCTGCATAGTATTCCATTGTATACATGTACCACATTTTCTCTATCCACTCGTCAGTTGAAGGGCACCTGGGCTGGTTCCAGCTTTTTGCTATTGTGAACAGAGCTGCAATAAACATAGCTGTGCATGTATCTTTGCAGTAAGTTGTGTCTTGTGGGTATATACCCAGGAGTGGTATGACTGGGTCAAATGGAAGGCTCATTTTGAGTCTTCTAAGGGTTCTCCACACTGCTTTCCATAGTGGCTGTACAAGTTTACATTCCCACCAGCAATGGATGAGTGTTCCCCTTTCCCCACAACCTCTCCAGCACTTGGTATCATTCGTGTTCCTGATCCTAGCCAGTCTTATTGGAGTAAGGTGATATCTCAGAGTGGTTTTAATTTGCATTTCCTTAATTATCAGAGATGTTGAACACTTCTTAAGATGTTTCTCGGCCATCTCTAACTCCTCCTCTGTGAAGTCTCTATTCAGATCTTTGCTCCATCTTTTGAATGATTCATTTGTTTTCTTTCTTCTTTGTTTTTTGAGTAGCTTGTATACTCTGGAAATTAATGCTTTGTCAGATGTATCTGCTGTGAAGGTTTCCTCCCACTCTGTGGGTCTTCTCCTCACTTCCTTTATTGCTTCCTTTGATGTACAGAAGCTTTTGAGTTTAATGAGGTCCCATTTGTCAATTGTCGATCTTATTTCTTGTGCAGCTGCTGTCTGATTTAGGAAGTCTTTTCCTACACCTATGTCTTGTAGTCTGCTGCCAAGCTTCTCTTCTATCACCTCCAGAGTTTGGGGTTTCACATTGAGGTCTTTGGTCCATCTGGAGTTGACCTTTGTACAAGGTGAGAGGTAGGGGTTTAATTTCATTCTTCTACAAGTGGTGATCCAGTTTTGCCAACACCACTTGCTGAAGATGCTGTCTTTCCTCCATTGTGTCTTCTTGGCCCCCTTGTCAAATATGAGGTGGCTGAAATTGTATGAGCTCAGGTTTGGATCTTCAGTTTTATTCCATTGGTCAACTGGTCTGTTTTTGTGCCAGTACCAGGCTGTCTTTATGACTATAGCCCTGTAGTATAGTTTGATGTCTGGTATAGCGATCCCCCCTGTATTGCTCTTTTCACTCAGGGTTGCTTTGGCTATTCGGGGTCTTTTGTTTTTCCAAATGAAATTGAGGATTTTTTTTTCCAAGCCTGTGAAGAAACTCTTGGGGATTTTGATTGGGATCGCATTAAATCTGTACACTAGTTTGGGTAGGATGGACATTTTTACTATATTTATTTTCCCAATCCATGAGCATGGGAGGTTTGTCCATCTTCTGATGTCTTCCTCAATTTCCTTTTTCAGGGGTTTAAAATTTTTGTTGTAGAGATCCTTGGTGTCTTTGGTTAGGTTTGTTCCTAGGTATTTTATTGTTTTTGAGGCTATTGTGAGTGGGAAGGTCTCCTTGTAGTCCTTCTTCAATTGCTTGTTGTTGGTGTACAGAAAGGCTACTGATTTTTCTAGGTTTATTTTGTATCCTGCCACTTTACCAAAGCTCTTAATCGTTTCTAGGAGTTTTCTGGTGGAGTTCTTAGCATCCCTTAGGTAGACAATCATATCATCAGCAAAAAGGGATAGCTTGACTTCCTCTTTTCCAATTAGAACTCCTTTAATTTCCTTTTCTTGCCTTATTGCCCTAGCTAGGGTTTCTAGCACTATATTGAAGAGGAGTGGTGACAGGGGGCAGCCTTGCCGAGTTCCTACCTTTAAGGGGAATGCTTCTGTCATTTCCCCATTTAGGATGATATTGGCTGTGGGTTTTCTGTATATGGCTTTGATTACATTGAGGAATGATCCCTCCAGACCAATTCCCTCCAGGACTTTAAACATGAAAGGATGCTGGATTTTGTCAAAGGCTTTCTCCGCATCAATTGAGATGATGGTGTGGTTTTTGTCCTTCAGTCCATTGATATGTTTGATGATGTTTATTGATTTTCGTATGTTGAACCATCCCTGCATCTCTGGTATGAATCCAACTTGGTCATGGTGGATGATTTTCTTGATGTGAGTCTGTATGCGATTTGCCAGAATCCTGTTTAGAATTTTGGCATCTGTGTTCATTAGGGAGATGGGTCTATAGTTCTCCTTTTTGGTTGTATCTTTCCCTGGTTTTGGTAGTAGCGTAATGCTGGCTTCATAGAAGGAATTTGGGAGAAGTCCCTCCATTTGTATCCTTCTAAACAATTTAAGTAGTAATGGTTGTAAGTCTTTACGAAATATTTTATAGAATTCTGCCGTGAATCCATCCGGGCCTGGGCATTTTTTGGTTGGGAGGCTACTTATTACATCTTCGATTTCTTCCTGTACTATTGGTCTGTTTAGGCTGTCGATCTCTTCTTGGTTGAGCTTTGGTGATTCCCAGGATTTCAGATATTCATCCATTTCTTCTAGGTTTTCAAACTTAGTAGAATATAAGTTTTTGAAGTATTCCCGTATGATTGTCTGGATCTTTTCATTGTCTGTTGTGATATTTCCCCTTTCATCACAGATTCTATTGATTTGGAGTTGTTCCTTCTTTCTTTTGGTTAACTGGGCTAGAGGTCTGTCTATCTTGTTTATTCTCTCAAAGAATCAACTTTTGGATTCATTGATTTTTTTTGTATAGTTTTCTTTGTTTCTATTTCATTGATCTCTGCTCTGATTTTTATTTCTTGTCTGCTGCATTTAGGGTTCATTTGTTGTGGTCTCTCAAGTATTTTTAGCTGCAGTGTTAGATCATTCACTTGTGCTCTATCTGTTTTTTTAATGTAGGCACTTAGAACTATAAACTTCCCTCTTAGGACTGCTTTTAAAGTGTCCCATAGGTTTTGCTGTGTTGTATTATCATTGTCATTCAGTTCCAGGAATGTTTTTATTTCTTTCTTTATTTCTTCCTTGACCCAGTCATTATTCAGGAGAGTGTTGTTTAGTCTCCATGTGTTCTTGTAGGTTGTAGGGTTTATCCTGATGTTGATATTTAGTTTTATTGCATTGTGGTCTGATAGAATGCATGATATTATTTCAATCTTTTTGTATTTGTTGAGTTTTTTCCTGTGTCCCAGTATATGGTCTATTTTGGAGAATGTTCCATGAGGTGCTGAGTAGAAAGTGTATTCTCTGGTTTTTGGGTGAAATATTCAATAGATGTCTGTGAGGTCCATTTGGTGTATTGTATCATTTAGTTCAGATGCCTCTCTGTTTATCCATTGTCCTGTTGATCTGTCTAAAGGACTTAGTTGGGTATTGAAGTCCCCTACTATTAGTGTGCTGGGGTTAATCTGTGCCTTGAGGTCCTGAAGAATTGTCTTTACAAAGTTTGGTGCCCTGGCGTTTGGTGCATATATATTCATGATTGTGGGATCTTCATTGTCAATTGTTCCTTTAATAAAGCTGTAATGGCCGGGTGTGGTGACACATGCCTTTGATCCTAGCACTTGGGAGGCAGAGGTAGGCGGATCTTTGTGAGTTCAAGGCCAGCCTGGTCTACAGAGCGAATTCCAGGACAGCTGGGGCTACAGGGAGACCCTGCTTCAAAAAGACCAAAAATAAAAAAATAAAATAAAGATGTAATGGCCCTCTTTGTCTCTTTTGATTTCTTTTGCTTTCCAGTCTATTTTGTCTGATGTTAGAATAGCAACACCTGCTTTATTTTTGTTACCATTTGCTTGGAATATTTTCTTCCATCCCTTCACCTTAAGTTGGTGTGTATCCTTGAAACTGAGATGGGATTCTTGTAGACAGCATAAAGATGGGTTTTGTTTCCTAGTCCATTCTCCCAGTCTATGCCTTTTCATTGGGGAGTTTAGCCCATTAATATTTAAGGTTATAATTGAAAGATGGATGTTGCTTCCTTTCACCTTATTATCCATTTGGACTTTTAGCCTCTGATTCTACTCCTACGGTTATGTTTCTATCAGTTTCTTTTCCTAGGTGTTTGAGGATTGTTGCTCCTCTCTTCTGCCCTTTGAATTGCTTCAAGAATTTTATGAAGAGTTGGTTTTCCGGACATGTATTCTATCATCTTGTTTATGTCATGGAAGATTTTTCTCTCTCCTTCAACTATAGTCGATATTTTTGCTGGGTAAAGTACTCTGGGTTGGCATCCATAGTCCTTTAACACTGGGAATGCTTTGCTCCATGTTCTTCTTGCTTTCATGGTTTGTGCCGAGAAGTCAGTTGTAATTCTGATGGGTTTCCCTTTGTATGTGACTTGTTTTTCTTTTGTAGCCTTCAGAATTTTGTCTTTGTTTGGGCGTCTAGCATTTTAACTATGATATGGCATGGGGAGTTTCTTTTCTGATCTTGTCTATTTGGAGTCCTATGTGTTTCTTGTATTTGTATGGGTTTGTCTATTTTTAGTTTGGGGAAATTTTCATCTATTATTCTGTTGAAGATCTGATCAATACTATTCTCTTGAGATTCTTCTCCTTCCTCTATTCCTATGATGCGGAGGCTTGATCTTTTCTAGATGTCACTATTTCCTGAGTTGTTCACCTTTTGTGTAGTTTTAATTTTCAGTATCTCTTGATTTTGAGCTTTTGATTTTCTGTGTTATCTTGCCCAGATCTAATATTCTTTGTTCTGCTTCCTCCATCTACTTTTGATGGCTTTTTACTATTCCTTTCTTCTTGATGGATGAGTGTTTTATTTCCTTTTTCATGTTCCTCCTGTTTTCTTTGTATTTTCCATTTCCTTTTGCAGCTTCTCAATTCTTCTTGTGCTCCTTACTTCATTGGTTTGCTTCCCTTTTTCAGTGCTTGTCTACTTCCTTTCAGAGTGTTTTTTTTTCTCTCCCTCTAGTGCTTTTTGTAGTCATCAATCCTTCCTTTAGTTCTTCAAAGTTTGGTCATTGTATCCCTATAGGGCTTTTTGAGTTTTTCGTTCTCCCTCTTGAGTTCTTGAATCTTCTTTATTTTCTTTAATTTATCTGCATAGGTCTGGCAATCATTCTCTAAGAATCTGTTTCTCTGGGTCACCCCAGGGGAATCCCTTTGTAGCTAGTCTCCTACAGGTTGGTAGAGCCCCTGGGTGGTGGGATTATCCTGAACCTTTCCCATGTTGTCCCGTGTCATGTTCCCTGGACATGTGGGTTTCCTTTTGTGTGGTTCAAATCACAAATTTCTTTTCACTATGTTAGAGGTTGGTTTTGCTTGCCTCCTTCCAAAGGCTTTTTTTTTCTTTCCTCCTCGTTTATGGAGTATTGACTTGTTTAGGTTTCAGGCTTTCAATTTTGTTTATACATTGGATATTGGAAGTCTAGGTCATTCTTCCCTTCCTGTTCTGAAGGTTCTCCAAAAAAAGTCCACTTGGATACTCTCTCATCAATTCCAGTTGGCCGGGTGGAGGGGCAGGGCGGGGGGATAGGCCTGACTTAGCCCATCCCTGGTACCTGTCTGGAGTGACTTCTGGGCTCCTGTGCTTCAGGAGCCCGCCTGCACAAAGACACAAAGGCACTGAACCAGACCTACCCGGCACCGGCTGCAAAGGCGAAGGGCAGCTCCACCCAGACAGCCACCCCCTACAAGGGTTTAGAGTTGAGACACTTTTCCAACAACCTAGGAGTCAATCTACCCTAAAATCTACCTGTCTGGAGTGAATTCCGGGCTCCTGTACTTCAGGAGCCCACCCGCACAAAGACACAAAGACCCATCTGTCAGCTTCTTGACAGCAAACACCTCTTGACCATCCTTGGATTTCCATTGACCAAAACAATCTTTGGGAGAAAGCACATAATTGATCAACGTCTGTTAAACAAATAAAGCAGTTTTAAAACCATTAATTCCATGCTGTTCTTCAAATGCATTGTCTCCCTTAATCACTATACCAGTCTTATAAGGGATTGCAATATTACTTGCAGTTGAAAAATGAGATTGAGAAGAGTTATTTTTTCAGAGTCATATAACTAGTATGGGCTGCATTAGTCTGCTCAGGTTGCCATAACAGAAAGACATAGACTGGGTGCGTTAAACAATAAGAATTTTTCTTATAGTTTTGCCTAGAAGCTAAAGATTAAAGTCTAACCAATGCCACTTCTGGTACAGGCCCCTTTTCTGGCTTGTGGATGCCTGCCTTCACACAATGTCCTGACATGCCCTTTTGGGGGAGAGAAAGATGGAGAGAGAGAGAGAGATGGAGAGAGAGAGAGAGAGAGAGAGAGAGAGAGAGAGAGAGAGAGAGATCATTAGTGTTTCTTATTAAAAGGACACTAGAGGGCTGGAGAGATGGCTCAGCGGTTAAGAGCACTGACTGCTCTTGCAGAGGACCCAGGTTTGATTCCCAGCACCCACATGGCAGCTAAGAACCATCTTTAACTCCAGTTCCAGGGGAATCTGACACCCTCTTCTGACCTCTGCAGCATTGCACGACTTGGATGCACCAACCTACATGCAGACAGTATGCTCATACATAAAAAATTAATTAATTAATTAATTAAAAAAGGACACTAGAACATGAATCATGTAGGACCCTAGCCCCACCCTCACAGTGTAATTAACCTTAATTACTTCTATAGGCACCATCTCCAAATACAGCTTCAGTGGAGGTAATATGAATTGTTGAGGGTGGGGGACACAAACATTGGTTCATACCATTCACAAAGCCAGGATTCTAAGTCAGGCTTATTCAACTCCAAAGCTACTCCTCTTAATGGCATGTGGTTCTACATTTCCAAGTCCCTGAGCCTCTAAGTTTCCTATGCTGCAATGGGTTGTTCATCTGGTTCTCTCTAGAGCAAGGGGTTAATGGTGCAAAGCCTGGCTTTATTCTTCTGTGTCTTTGTGATCTGGAGCCAATAACTTAACAGCTCTGGATGAACCTCAGCTTCCCCATCAGTGAATTAGAGACAGAAGTACAAGATAACTTTAGAATGTTTTTCAGGTGGTGACAGAAAGAACAGCGTACGTAGACTTGGGGCAAGTCCATGGAATGCTTTGGAGCAAAAATACTGCATGATGCCAACTTCTTGCTGAAGTGAAGATTTTCCTAAGCAGCACTAGATAAAGTGGAGAACCCCAGCCTGTAGGAAAGGCCTGGTCATGGCCATGGCCACTATTTTCTCATCTTTCTCCAGTTGAATCATTGTGTTTGAATGGAATCTTTTGTTGCTTTATTGTTTGCTTATTTGTGCTATATCAAGGCTAGCAGACATTATTACCATGAGAGAATTATCCCAGCATTCTGGCCTGATCCCATTGACACGGGCATGGTTCTGCCTGGAAGTTCTCAGAAATGGAATCTGTCCACTTTAGATACCTATTGAGACATCTGAAAGTAGCCTGAAGAAAAAGGACAAGGAGGAGGGGAGGAGGAAGAGGAGGAGGAGGAGGAGGAGGAGGAAGAAGAAGAAGAGCAGAAGGAGTAGGAAGAGGAGGAGGAAGAGGAGGAGGAAGAGGAGGAGGAAAAAGAAGAGGAAGAAGAGGAGGAGCAGGAAGAGGAGGAGGAGGAGAAGGAGGAGAAAGAAGAGGAGGAGGAAGACAAGATGACAACAACAAAGAGGCAGTGTTGTAAGCAAGACTAGAACAGATAATCCCCTTAGGTACACACCACAATAAAGTCAGCCTTCCATATATGCAACTGTGAATCATTCAACCCAACTGTAGGTGGGAAAAATTTAAATCACATCTGTATTGAACATGGACATATCTTTTCTCATTATTCTCTCAAAAATAGCATAGCAGCTATTTACCTAGCATTTGTATTATATTAGGTATTGATAACAATCAAGAAATGATTGAAAGGATACAGGAGAATGTGCATAAGTTACAGGGAAATATAATGTTATTTTCTATAAAGAACTTGAGTATCTATGATTTTGGCATTCCCGGAGGTCTTGCAACCAGTGCCTCATGGATACTGAGGAATGAGCAAGATCCTTCTTGTAATCAGCAAGTAGACAGGCTGGGATTTAAATCACAGCACTTTTGCTCTACAGGTTGTGCTCTGAACCATGAATCACAGCACAGGTCTCCTCCATACCTGTGTCTCCCCTCGGCCTGTCCTGTGGTGCCCAAGTGCTGAAAAATGGGGAAGGAGTCTCTGAGCTCTTCAGGAGGACTGAGAGTCAACAGCACCATTCTGGGAACAGAGACAAAGGCAAAAAGTTGGAGGTGATCCCTCTCTTTTCCTTGAAGCACTAATGGCCTGATTATAATTATGAGCTCAGCAATCTCCTCCAGGGCTGCTGAGTTCCTCCAGGGCAGGATGATTGTATTGATCAGCTCATGGTTCCCAGGTCAGCCAGCTTTCTATTAGTAGGACAAATATTTGGGAAAGGCAACTTAATGGAGGATGCGTTGGTGTCAGTTCATGGTTTCAGAATTTTCAGCCTGTAGCCACTTAGCCTGGGCCAGGTGGTAAGGTAACATAATGGTGAGGAATGTGTAGTAGAGAAAAGCAACTTCTTTCATTGCAAACAGTAAGCAAAGAAAGAACAGGAGCTGCATAGAAGATGGGATCAAATAGGCCTCTTCCTAAAGAAGTCCCCTCCCATCCCAATAGCACCACAAGCTGGAACAAATGGTGTTGGCAAAACTGGATCACCACTTAGAAGAATAAAATTAAACCCCTCCCTCTTGCCCTGTACAAAAGTCAACTCCAAATGGATCAAATATCTCAATGTTAAACCCGAAACTCTGAAGGTGAGAGAAGAAAACGTTGGCAGCAACCTACAAGACATAGGCATAGGAAAACACTTTCTAAATCAGACAGCAGCTGCGTAGGAAATAAGGTCAACGATTGACAAGTGGGACCTCATTACACTCAAAAGCTTCTGTACAGTGAAAGATACAATCAGGGAAGTGAAGAGAAAACCCAGAGTGGGAGGAAACCTTCACCAGTGATACGGTTCACAGAGCATTAACTTCCAGAATATATAAACTACTCAAAAAGAAAGAAGTAAGAAAACAAATGACTCACTCAAAAGATGGAGTAAAGAGCTGAAGAGATACTTCACAAGTAAAGAAACAAAGATAGATCTGAGATCTCCCAAGACCAGCTGAAGTGCAGGAAGGTAGGTAGGAGCTGGGTGCTTCAGCAAGGCTGATTGTTGTTTGACTTAATCCAGTTAATCCAGTTGTCTCTGATTTAATTGGCTTTTGTGGCTGTGGGGGCAGAGGTATCCTCCCAGCAGGTATAAAAGGTAGGGCTGTATGAACAACTAAAAACCTCAAGTAAAGATTATGAAAATTAAAAAAAAATTTTTTAAGTGGAACAACCAGGAACTGTGGGACACTATGAAAAGATCAAACCTCCACATCATAGGAATAGAGGAAGGAGAAGAATTCCAAGAGAATGGTATTGATCAGATCTTCAACAGAATAATAGATGAAAACTTCCCCAAACTAAAAAAAGACAAACCAATACAAATACAAGAAGCACATAGAACTCCAAACAGACAAGATCAGAAAAGAAATTCTCCATGCCACATCATAGTTAAAATGCTAGACACTCAAAACAAAGACAAAATCCTTAAAGCCACAAGAGAAAAATAACAAGTGACCTATAAGGGGAAACCTATCAGAATTACAACTGACTTCTCAATACAAACTATGAAAGCAAGAAGAATGTGGAGCAAAGTATTCCCAGTGTTAAAGGACAATAGATGCCAACCCAGGTTACTATACACAGCAAAAATGTCAATTATAGTGGAAGGAGAGAGAAAAACCTTTCATGACATAAACAAGATGAAAGAATACATGTCCGGAAAATCAACCCTTCAGAGAATACTTGAAGCAATTCAAAGGACAGAAGAAAGGAGCAGCCATCACCAAGCGCCTAGAAAGAGAAATCAATAAAAGCATAACTGCAGAAGTAGAAACCTAAACCCAAACTGCAAATGGATAATAAGGCAAAAGGAAGCAACACAAATCTATCAGTCATAACCTTAAATACTAATGGACTAAATTCCCCAATCAAAAGACATAGACTGGGAGATTGGATTAGGAAACAGAATCCATTGATATGCTGTCTACAAGAAACACATCTTACCTTCAAGGACAGGTACCACCTTAAAGTGGAAGGATGGAAAAAAAATATTCCAAGCAAATGGTACCAAAAAGAAAGCAGGTGTTGCTATTTTAATGCAGACAAAATCGTCTTCAAAGTAAAAGAAATAAGAAGAGACAAAGAAGGCCATTACATTTTTATCAAAGGAACAATTCACCAAGAAGATTTCACAATCATGAATATATATGCACTGTGCTGGACAGCTTTAGTGTCAACTTGACACACCTGGGTTGAGGGAGCCTCAATTGAGGAATTGGCTCCATTGGACTGGGCTGTGGCCACATCTGTGGAGTATTGTCTTGATGGTAGAGCAATGTGGGAGGGCCCAGCCCACAATGAGTGGTGCCACCCTGGGCAGGTTGTTGTGTACTGTATAAGAAGGCAGGCTGGGCATGAGCAAAGGGAGCAAACCAGTGAACAGTACTCCTCCATGGCCTGTGCTTCAGCTCCTGCCTCCAGGTTCCTGCCCTGGGTTCTTGCCTTGGGATCCCTGAGAACTGTGACCCAGGAGATATAAGCTGAATAAACCCTTTCCTCCCCAATTTGGTGTTGGTCAGAGTGTTTTGTCACAGCAACGGAAGACAAACTAGAACAGAAATTGGTACAAGAGAGTGGGCTATTGCTGTGACAGACCTGACCTTGGTGTTGTGGTGAAGGATTGTGGAGGCGTTTGGAACTTTGGGCTGGGAAGATCATTGAATGCCTAAAGAGTGTTGCTGTGGAGCTTGGAATAGGTTTGCTGAAGGAGTTGTAGAAGATGGAGGCCTGGCTTGTGAAGTTTCTAGTTTCAAAGGGAAGCAGAGATCATCAAGACTGTTTAATCTGTGGGTTCTGGTCAGCTGGGGCTGAAGAATCAGCTCTAAGTAACAAAAGACAAGAACCTGAAGTGAAATCTTTGTTGTACTGGGACAATTGATGCTGGTTATCTGGGGCTGAAAAATCAGCTGTAAGTAACAAGAGACCAGCATCACTGTGGTGAAATCTTCTGGGAAGAATTTCTTCAGGCTCAGCACACAGAAGCTGTGATCCAGAAGGGGCCTGAGCCTCCTTCTCGAGCCAGAAGCAGGACTTGGTAGTATGTAAAAGTCTCCTATATGGTTCTGGTGTTGAAATTTGAGGGGGTCACAGAGAGCAGCCAAACTCTTGTATAGATTTAACGCAATTCAATCAAAATCCCCAAGAGTTTCTTCACAGGCTTGGAAAAAAAAAAGTCCTTAAATTCATTTGGAAAAACAAAAGCCCCCGAATAGCCAAAACAACCCTCAGCAAAAAGAGCTACACAGGGGGATCTCTATAACAGACTTCAAACTATACTACAGGGCTATAGTCATAAAAACAGCCTGGTACTAGCACAAAAACAGACCTGTTGACCAATGGAACAAAACCGAAGATCCAAACCTGAGCACATACAATTTCACCCATCTCATATTTGACAAGGGGGCTAAGAAGACACAATGGAGAAAATACAGCATCTTCAGCAAGTGGTGTTGGCAAAACTAGATCACCACTTGTAGAAGAATGAAATTAAACCCCTACCTCTCACCCTGTACAAAAGTCAACTCCAGATGGATCAAAGACCTCAACATGAAATCCCAAACTCTGAAGGTGATAGAAGAAAAAGTTGGCAGCAGACTACAAGACATAGGCATAGGAAAAAAACTTCCTAAATCAGACAGCAGCTGCGCAAGAATTAAGGTAGACAATTGACAAATGGGATCTCATGAAACTCAAAAGCTTCTGTACATCAAAAGAAACAATCAAGGACATGAAGAGAAAACCCCCAGAGTGCAAGGAAAACTTCACTGCAGATACATCTGACAAAGCATTGATTTCCAGAATCTATAAACTACTCAAAAAACAAAGAAGAAAGAAAACAAATGACCCACTCAAAAGATAGAGCAAAGAGCTGAACAGAGACTTCACAAGTGAGGAATTAGAGATGGCTGAGAAACACCTTAAGAAGTGTTCAACATCACTAATCATTAAGGAAATGCAAATCAAAGCCACTTTAACATGTCATTTTACTCCAATAAGACTGGCTAGGATCAAGAAAACAAATGATACCAAGTGCNAAGTGTTCAACATCACTAATCATTAAGGAAATGCAAATCAAAGCCACTTTAACATGTCATTTTACTCTAATAAGACTGGCTAGGATTAAGAAAATAAATGATACCAAGTGCTGGAGAGGTTATGGGGAAAGGGGAACACTCATCCACTGCTGGTGGAAATGTAAACTCGTACAGCCATTGTGGAAAGCAGTGTGGAGAACCCTTGGAAGATTTGGAATGAACTTGCCACCCAACCCAGCCATACTACTCCTAGGCATGTACCCCAAAGACTCATCCCACCACAGAGATACATGCACAGCCATGTTTATTTCAGCTCTCACAATAGCAAGGAGCTGGAACCAACCCAAATGCCCCTCAACTGATGAGTGGATGGAGAAAATGTGGTACATCTACACAATGGAGTTCTATGCAGCAGTAAAGAAAGATGACATCATAAACTTTGCAGGAAAATGGCTGGAGCTAGAGGACATCATGCTGAGTGAAGTGACACAGTCCCAGAAAAACAAACAATGAATGTTATCCCTCATCTGTGGATGCTAGTGCCAATTACCTAGTTGTAAGTATTTCTTGTGCACTGCCCCTTGAGCTTTTGTCCAAGCAGTTGGGAGTGATGCATATTGGAAACAACAACAACAATGACAACCGAAAGGACTGCATCAAAGAACTGACTGAAACAGTGAACTTCTGCTCAAAACAGTCAACTTCCCCATGGAGAATATTGAGAAAGACTAAGAAAGAGATGAAAAGCGTGTTTAGGAGAATACATGAGCTCTGGTGGGGTGGGGGGATAGGGCAGGGGACACAGGTCTAGATTTGATAAAAAAAAAAATACATATATAGAGATATATTTCCAAAAAAAGGCCAAAAATTTATCCTAAAAAAATCAGTGGACTTTCATTTCATTAAACCAACAACAAGCAACAGAAGAAGGAATTCAAGAAGGAATTCAAGGTGGTTTGAATGAGTGTCCCCCATAGGCTTTAAGTATTCAGATGTTTTGTCTCCAGTTGATGGCACTCTTCTTGGAGATCTTAGAAGGTGTGGACGTGCTAGAGGAAGTATGTCATTGGGGGCGGACTTAGTGAGTTTAACAAGCCTTGCGGTCTCCAGTCTCTCTCTCTGCTTCCTGTGCTCATTGTGAGACCATCAGCTTGCTGCACCAGCCCCGGCCACCATGCCTCCCACCACAATGGACTCTGATTCCCTGGAACTGTCAATCATAAGCTCAAATAAACTTTTCCTGTCATAAGTTCCCTTGCTCATGGTGGATTTATCACAGCAACAGAAAAGTGAGTAATACAGTTATTTGGTACCAGAGAGTAGGTTGTTGGCTGTGAAGAACCTGACCATGTGGATGTTTGGAGAAATGTAGAAGACTTTGGAACTTTGGGCTAGAAAAGCTGTAGCTACTGTAAGCTGAGCTTAATGGACCATTCTAGTAGAAGCCTGGAAGAAAACATTGCTGCAAAAAATGTAGTTCCAGAGGAAAATAAAGACTTAGACAGCAACTGGGATATTTTGATAAAGAGTCTGGCAGCAGTTTGCCCACAGCCCAAATGCTTGCCTGATGCTAAGTTGAAAAGCAGTGGACTAATGTCTTTGTCAGAGGATATTTCAAGACAGCCTAATGTAGAAATGGTGGTGTGCATCCAAACATCTGTGTCTATGCCCACAATGTAACTTACCATAATAATTAGTACTATTTAAAAAAAAAAGAAATGGTGGTGTGGCTATTGGTGGTGAATATTGTGCAGATCTACAGTGAAGAAGGGCAGATGGGGCAGAAAGAAATGCAGAATGTATAGTTTGGATCTGAAAACAGCACTAGGAAGATTAAAGGTGGGGCCAAGGCATGTGAAGGAGAGGTTCCTTCTGATATAGAGACTAAAGTGATTAAGGAGAGGCCTGGAGATTTACAAGTAAACAACAGAATCAGTACCTTCAGGGCAAGACCACACCCAGCTAAGCCTCCAATTTTTGAAAGGAAAATACTGAAAGAGTTTTCTACTCCAACAAGTCCAGGGCAGAGAAAATTTGCAAATGTGGTTAAAATAGGAGAGATTTCATCCCGAACTTGCAGCCAAACTTGGCAATTTCATTCACGTGGTGCTGGCTTTAGAGGCATGAAGTTTGCAAGAGCGAATGGGTCATCAGTTCTTCCTCCATGGTTTCAGAGAGCTGCTAAGGCCAGGCAGAGTGCAGCAGGGGTGTCACTGCTTAAAGAAAGACCTGATAGGCCATTTCGTGAAGCTGTGAATATGAAGTCTGGTTGGCAGCAGAGACCCCAAGAAGATATTCAGATGCCAGAGCTGTGAGATAATTTGCCAAGGAGAGCTACATACAGGGAGTGGTACCAGCCTAAGGAAGAGATCCATGTGCATGCAATCCTGGAAGAGCTGAGCCATCTCAGCCCTTTGGAAGCAAAGTCCCAGAAGTCGCACATGAAGCTACTGGACTTGGTGTTTGCCCTGCTGGTTTTTGGTCTTGTTTTGGTCCAGTATTTCCCCACTATGCCTTTATCCCTCCCTTTTGGAATGGGAATGTGTATTCAGTTCCACAGTATGTTGGGAGTATGTAATTTGCCTTTTGATTTTATAGGAGCTTACAGTTAAGAGATTAGCCTGGGTCTCAGAAGAGACTTTGGACTGTATACTTTTGAATAGAATTGAGACTGGTAAAGACTATGGGACTTTTAAAGTTGGACTAAATGCATTTTGCATTTTATATGGTCAGGAGCTTATGTGAGCCAGGGAGTGGAATGTGGTGGTTTGAATGAGTGTCCCCCATAGGCTGTAAGTATTCAGACATTTTGTCTTCAGTTGGTGGCACTGTTCTTGGAGGTCTTAGAAGGTGTGGCTGTGCTGAAGGAAGTATGTCATTGGGGGTGGGCTTAGTGAGTTTAACAAGCCTTGCGGTCACCAGTCTCTCTCTCTGCTTCCTGTGCTCATTGCTTGATGTGACCCTCAGCTTGCTGCTCCAGCCCCGGCCACCATACCTCCCACCACAATGGACTGTAATTCCCTGGAACCATCAATCATAAGCTCACATAAACTCATTCTTTTATAAGTTTGCTTGCTCATGGTGGATTTATCACAGCAACAGAAAAGTGACTAATACACATTCCCACTCACAATAGCCTCAAAAATAATAAAATACCTAGGAACAAACCTAACCAAAGATCTCTGCAAACCCTTAAACCCTTAAAGAAATTGAAGAAGACATCAGAAGATGGAAAAACATCCCATGCTCATGAATTGGGAAAATTAACATGGAAAAAATGTCCATTCTACTCAAACTCTTGTATAGATTTAAAGCAATCCCAGTTAAAATCCCCAAGAATTTCTTCACAGGCTTGGAAAAAAAGTCCTTAAATTCATTTGGAAAAACAAAAGACCCTAAATAGCCAAAACAACCTTGAGTGAAAAGAGCAATACAGGAGGGATCTCTATACCAGACTTCAAACTATACCACAGGGCTATAGTCATAAAAACAGCCTGGTACTGGAACAAAAACAGACCTGTTGACCAATGGAAAAAAAATGAAGACCCAAACTTGAGCACATACAATTTCGTCCATCTCATATTTGACAAGGGGGCCAAGAAGACACAATGGAGGAAAGACAGCATCTTCAGCAAGTGGTGTTGGCAAAACTGGATCACTACTTGTAGAAGAATGAAATTAAACCCCTACCTCTCATGCTGTATAAAAGTCAGCTCCAAATGGATTAAAGAGCTCAACATGAAACCCCAAACTCTGAAGGTGATAGAAGAAAAAGTTGGCAGCAGACTACAAGACATAGGCATAGGAAAAGACTTCCTAAATCAGACAGGAGCTGCACAGGAATTAAGGACAACAATTGACAAATGTGATCTCATTAAACTCAAAGGCTTCTGTACATCAAAAGAAACAATCAAGGACGTGAAGAGAAAAACCCCAGAGTGCAAGGAAAACTTCACTGCAGATACATCTGACAAAGCATTGATTTCCAGAATATATAAAATACTCAAAAAAAAAAAAAAAAACAAAGAAGAAAGAAAACAAATGACCCACTCAAAAGATGGAGCAAAGAGCTGAACAGAGACTTCACACAAGTGAGGAATTAGAGATGGCTGAGAAACATCTTGAGAAGTGTTCAAGGTTGCTAATAATTAAGGAAATGCAAATTAAAACCACTTTAAGATATCATCTTACTCCAATAAGACTGGCTAGGATCAAGAAAACAAATGATACTAAGTGATGGAAAGCAGTGAGGAGAACCCTTGGAAGACTTGGAATGAATTTGCCGCCCAACCCAGCCATACCACTCCTAGTCATGAAAGACTCACCCCACCGCAGAGATACATGCACAGCCTGTTTATTTCAGCTCTCTTCACAATAGCAAGGAGCTGGAACCAACCAAATGCCCTCAACTGATGAGTGGTAGAGAAAATGGTACATCTACACAATGGAGTTCTATGCAGCAGTAAAGAAGATGACATTATGAGCTTTGCAGAAAATGGCTGGAGCTAGAAGACATCATGCTGAGTGAAGTGACACAGTCCCAGAAAAACAAACAATGAATGGTATCCCTCATCTGGGATGCTAGTGCCAATTACCTAGTTGTAAGTATTTCTTGTGCACGGCCCCTTGAGTTTTGTCCAAGTAGTTGGGAGTGATGCATATTGGAAACAACAACAACAACAGAAAGGACTGCAACAAAGAACTGACTGAAACAGTGAACTTCTGCTCAAAACAGTCAAACTTCCACATGGAGAATTTTGAGAAGACTGAGAAAGAGATGAAAGGCATGTTTGGCAGAACATGAGCTCTGGGGGGTGGGGGAAATGGGTGGGACACAGGTCTAGATTGATAAAATCTTGTACAATATTAATATATAATATATGATATACTATATATAAAATAAAAAGAAAAAGAAAAAAACAAAGATGGCTGAGAAACATCTTTAAAAGTGTTTAACATTGCTAATAATTAAGACAATGCAAATTAAAACTACTTTAAGGTATCATCTCACTCTGCTAAGATTGGCTAGGATCAACAAAACAAATGATACCAAATGCTGGAGATGTTGTGGGGAAAGGGGAACACTCATCCACTGTTAGTGGGAATGTAAACTTGTACAACCACTATAGAAAGCAGTGTGAAGAATCCTTCAAAGACTCAAAATGAGCCTACCACCTGACCTAGTCATACCACTCCTGGGTATATACCCACAAAACTCATCCTACCACAGAGATACATGCACAGCCATGTTTATTGCAGCTCTCTTCACAATACCGAAGAGCTGGAACCAACCCAAGTGCCCCTCAACTGACAAGTAGATAGAGAAAATGTGCATCTACACAATGGAGTTCTATGCAGTGGTAAAGAAAGATGACATCATGAACTTTGCAGGTAAATGGATGGAACTTGAAGATACTATGTTTAGTGAAGTAACACCATCCCAGAAAAACCAACGATAAATGGTATCCCTCATCTGTGGATGCTACCTCCAAGCACCTAGTTGTAAGCCAAACTGAGCCATGTTAATGTTATATTCCTCATGATCTGAAAGCAACTGTGCTCTTATGTTGTGACTCCCTTGACAGGTTCTAGAATTAACCTACCATTTATTTTCAAACTTTGAAATTTTGGTATATGGGTGGAGGGTATGTATGGATATTTTAGAGTAATATAATATCAAAATGGAAAAATGTGAATCCTGAAACATGATTTGGAAATAACATACAGTTTGTTTTTAGGCGACATAATTTTAGTATAGGTGAGTCATAGTTGGAGGGAACAACAACAACAAAAGATCTCCTTTGGAATGTTCTTTCCCATGCCCCAATTAAAGCCTGCAAGTTAGACTTGCTTTGATTCTTGAAAAGAAATCTTTCTATCTGAAAGCATAAAAAAAGACCCTAGAACTTAGCCTTCCAGTAAGTCTAAACACAGAACCTACCTAATTCATGCTCAGAAAGCAAAGGAGTAGTAATGAAGGTGCTTATTATGTCACCCACAAGCCTTCACCAATTCCCCATTGCCTACACAATTAAGTTCCTTGGTCTGATCTTCCATCCATTCTAGAGTCTAGCAGCAACCTCTACCTTTCCCATTTCTATTTTCTGTTATCTCACACAATTTATACCCTGAGAAGTCATTCTTATTGGGTATTAAATCCTTGGAGCAAATCGGATATAAACCTCAGGTGAACTTGCTATGGAAGAGTGTCATTTTGGCACTGGATTGTAAACATTTCTCTGGGTTTCTATGTTAAATCATTATCATTTCATCCAATTAAAAATATTTTATTATTTTCATTTTATGTGTATGAGTGTATTGGCTGCATGTATGTATGTGCACCCAGGTCATGCAATGCCCATGGAGGTCAGAAGAGGGCATCGGTCCTCTAGACCTGGAGTTACACAAGGTTGTTAGCCTCCAAGTGGGTGGTGGGAGCCAAACCTGTGTCCTCCGCAAGAGCACCCAGTGCTCTCAACCTCTGAGCCATCTCTCCAGCCCCCATCCAATTTTGAATACATTGAGTCCCGTATGTTCACCAGAGGAATGGATTTGTTTGTTTGTTTGTTTGTTTGCTTGCTTGCTTCCTGGGTTTGGCTCCTAAATTCTTTCCACAGACTTTTTTTTCCAAGAAAAAAAGAGTTGGAAACATTTCAAAATAAGTTTTAAAGAAGTTGCCTGAGCTCTCTAAAGGTCTGTGATGAGTAAGTTGAGAAGCTTTCTGCCCTAGATCCTTGTCTCCAAGCCCATCTGTAGCCAAAATACAGCCACCAGCCCAGTTAGAAAGCTGCATAACTGAGGAAAATTGATGTCTACCTTACCTTTTATCAAGGTCATTCTTAACATCTGTGCTTGTTTCAGGATTCTTCTGAAACTAAAGGTGGTCACGAGGCTCCCAGGCTTTGCAAACTGGGCTAACATATTGCAGCAAGCCACAGCTGCTCAGAAAGTATGACTACAGGACCTGTTTACAGTAAGCACACAACCAGCCCTGGCTAGCCTAGAGCTCTAGTGTGCTCAGCAGAATCAAAACTCAAGTGTCTCACCCATTGTCTTTTCTAATTTTCCAAACTTTTATCTCATTCCAAATGACAGGTTGCAGCAGTTGGTATCTGCAAGATGACAGTCATTGTGGAAAATTCAACTAGTGGCTCAAAATATGCTTTTTTAAATTTTTTATTTATTTTTTATGTGTATGAATGTACTTTCTGCATGTAGGTCTGTGCACCCGTGTCATGCAATGCCGTGGAGGTCAGAAGAGGGTGTCAGAGTCCCCTGGAACTGGAGTTATAGACGGTTCTCAGCCGCCATGTGGGTGCTGGGGATCGAACCCGGGTCCTCTGTAAGAGCAGTTGGCACTCTTAACGCTAGGCCATCTCTCCAGCCCCAACATATGCTTTAAAATGCACATCCACAGTGGCTTCTGGAAACAGCTTAATTCAGGCTGCATTTGTACATTTAACACTATTCAAAATGATATGCTTTCCATCCTAAAAATAGAGCCTGAATTTAAAAGTACTATAATGAGATTCAACATTTGTTCTTAATGCAGTTCAAATATGTGCGCCTGACTTTAAAGTAAATCCAGTGTGTGAAAATGAATACACACCCATCCAATCAAGAGCAGGAGATTCACCTCACAAAATGATGCCTTGCCAAAAGAATTCTCATAGTTCTCTCTTCAATAGCTAAACGTGTATACTTACTTGCTTTTTAAACTATTAAGTACGGCATTTAGACACCACACACACTGTTTGAAGAAAGGACTGCTCAGATATAACAGCTGGCTCATGTTCTTCAGTCATTACACCATTTCAAATAAAATCCAAATGATTTGTCAACATTTGCTTGGCATTCAGTGCCCTGCCTAGATCTTTCTAAAGGAAAGTTGACTCAAGACTTGGGCCAAGAGTTAATCCTTTTCCAGCCCTCTCTCATACCCCCTACTCCTTTTCCGGGCTTGAAATCTTTCTAGTATCTATGTAATCACTGTACTGCTAAATTTGAAAACTGACCTGGAAATGGTCTTGTTTTCCTTCATTTTATGAGTTCGGCTCCATGTGTGTGTATGTGTGTGTAGTCACATGTAGATGGCTGTTGCACATATATATTACATCATATAGAGGTCAGAGGACAGCCTTGTGTGTCAATCCTCAGGTGGCTTCCACCTTTTGTTTGCGACAGAGTCTCTCACCAGCCTGGAACATTGTTTTGTAATTCAGGCTAGCTGGCCTGGGAACTTCCAGAGATTCTCCTGCCTCTGCCTTCAATCTCCTCATGGCTGAAATTATAGGTCTATGTCCAGCTTTTTACATGGGTTCCATAGACTCATATCCTCCAGCTTTGTGAGGATAAGTGCTTTACTGACTGAACCATCTCCCAGATCCTGAGAAGTCCAAGTATTGAATATGCTATTTGAACCTGGGATCAACAGTTCTGAGGCTAGAGTAATTTCAAGACTTTTTGATTTTGTGAATGAATAAACTTGCCTCTTTTTTTTTTTGTTTTTGGTCTTTTTCAAGTCAGGGTCTCCCTGTATCCCCAGCTGTCCTGGAACTCACTCTGTAGACCAGGCTGGCCTTGAACTCACAAAGATCTGCCTGCCTCTGCCTCCCGAGTGCTAGGATATTTGGATTTAGTTTTTAAAACTCCAAAGGAAGACCCCATCTCCCCTGCCAACTAATTTCTATATCAATTACCAAATGCTATAGTTTCTTCCCCCAAAGCACCTCATAGCCATCTTGTCACCTTCATTGCAATCCAGTTAAGGTTCTCTGGAACTGTTGCTGAAATGTGCAAAATCTTGGTTTGTGCCAGCTTCCTCTTCTTTCTCTCCCAGCTACCTTCTGAAAAGCTGCCCAATTCATGCTCAGAAAGCAAAGAAATAATAAAGTACTTGCTATATCAATCACAAATCTTCACTGGTTCCCTGTTGCCTACAGAATTAGGTTCCTTGGTCTGACTTCCATCTAGCAGCAACCTCTACATTTCCCACTTCTATTTTCTGCTATCTCATGCAATTTATACTCAAGGACAATGCGTACTGGTTGAGCATTCATATCCTTGGAGCAAATCTGATATAAATCTCAGGTATACTTGCTATTCATTTCCCAGTTCCAAATCAAATGGCACCTTGTCCATTTAAACTCTTTACTAGAAGCCATGTCTCTCACTCCGAGCACCTTCGTACCTTTATCCATTCTCTCTAATGATTTTATGTAGCACTTCCTACCTTTAAATTTTTTATAGCTATGTATGGATTTGTAATAGCCAGCATTCTGCTTTCTTCCCTACTGAATATCTGCTCTTCTGCAGTGGCTGTTTCATGTCTATATTATGTGTAGCCCCTCTCCTCCCATCTCATATTTCATATATGTTGATTTAATTGGTATAAATAAAAGCAGGAAGAGGTTGTTTAATAGATTATTTTGAGACCAGTCATCTTATGTAACCCAGTCTTAGCTTTTTAAGTGCTGGAATTATAAGCATGTACCACCACAGCCAGTTTAGACCTTTTTAATTAACTTTTTGATAAACATAAAAATATCTTCTAAGTAACCTGTCCTGTTCATTTATCCCAATTCAAGGTAAACTTTCTAATAAAGTTCATAAAGTTACCTGAAAATCGTTATTTTAAGTACTGTAATAAATTTCATGTATCCCCCTATTGACATTATAAATTCGTCTGCCCAAGACTAAAACTTGGGTAAATCTTCAGCAAACCTCTTACAAATTATAAATTATTCTGTTGATGATATTAACACACAGAAGTGTAATTGAAAAGCTCTCTCTTTGAGTCACATTAATAGGAATAGCATGTAGTTAAGCAGTGTGCTGCAATTTACAAAACAATTCACAGACATTACTTCACTCCCGTTTCACAACAACCGTATGAGATCAGCAGAGTAGGGATCACCAGCCCTGTTTTACCAATGAAGAAGAGGTAAGAGCTAAGAGAGACTAAGTGCTTAGCACATTTTTCATTATCTAAATAGATGACGGAGCCAGCACTAAAGCCCAAGATTTCTGACCCTACTCCTGAGCTCTTCCAACTATTCTACCTTGGGCTAAAACTTGTTACCTTGAGCTAACTCAGGTAACTTCATTTCCTTGCCCATAACTGACCTACCGAAGGATGTATGACCATTGGATTACAGACGCTGCAGTATGAAGAGTGGACTAGAGAGTGGTGTGACTCTCTTGTTCCTTCCTGTGCTCTCTTTACATTTCTCCCGGATGTGAATTATACAAGGTCTTTGTTTCCTACTTCTGCTCTGATCTTGCCAATACAGACAAGAGACAGGCCAGCAAAGTGACAATGGAGCCTTGAGGCCCCTTCCCTGTAGTTGACTTTCTTGGTATGGAAGATAGTTTATTTCCATATTAGTGTTTAAGCAGATATGAATTTAGCCTTCACATCTTTTGCATGTGAAGGCATCAAAACACACGCAACATGGGAAACTTCTTGTATTTGAAGTAGATGGTCCTGGGTCTCCATCCCTTCTCTAACACTGCAAACTAAGAATGTTATTATTTGGGTTCTTAACAGTATTAAAAAAGGACACGTGTTTGCTAGTATTCAGGATATTTGGTCAAACGAAGTAAATAGTAAGAAGTGTCTGGCAAATTGTGGCTCATAAACATCCCTGGATTCCAACTATGTCAGTGCTACAAATACTTTTTCAAAGTGCTCTTTAAACTGTAACTTTACTGAGAATATTTTTATTGGTTTGCTCATCCTTTCTCCTTTAGTCAGAGAGGACTTAGAGTAAATACAAAGGTAGAGTCATAGATCCAGAAAACCCAACCTCTGAGTGAACTTCATTTCCCTCAAGCTCGGATCACTGGGCAGGGCTGGGCAGGGGATGATAATAAAACTATGGATTGGACCTGGGCTTGGGGGGCTGCTACCAGGAATGGAATTTGCCTTGAAGTCAATGATCAACTCTTCAAAGAATATTCTAGCAAATCAAAGACGTCATTTATTTGTTTTTAATTTTCCTGCAGAAAAGTTTTTAAGGCTTTAATAGTCAATTTTACTGCATTGTAAAAGAGAGAGAGAAAGAAAAAAACAGAAGAGCTCCCACCTCTTATCTTGAAGGAGAAGTTTAGTTTAAATAACCTGTCTTTACCAATATGCTATTTACAACAGTCCCCACCCTCTTATCCATAGGAGATAAGTCCCAAGACCCCTGGTGAATACCTGAACATCCAGTCAGTACCAAATCTCTTTATACTCTACTTTTTTTTTACTTTACATACAATAAAGTTTATTTTATAAATTAGACACAGTAAGAGATTAACAACAACAATAATAAAATAGTGCAATTGTAATAATAAGCTTTATGAATTTGGCTCTCACTGTCTTTCAGAATATTCAATTGTATGCTTAACTTTTCCTTTAAAGAAAGTGATTTACAACTTCTTTTTGGCACATGTACATTGCCAGCATTACTATTCTTACATTTGGGGGCCATTGCTGTTTGTTTACTTGTTGTTAGGATGATTACTAAGTTAAAAAAGGGTTACTTGAATACAATACTGTGATACCTCAACAGTTGCCTTGATAACTGAGAGGACTACTGAATGGTCTGGGTGTTGACAGCATTTGTGACATGGATGCACAGGGTGAGGTACTCCCAGACAGGGTGAACTGATAGAAAACAATTTAAAACTTATAAGATGCTTATTTCTGGAATTTTCCATTTAATATTTTCAGAGCTCAGTGAACCATGAGTAGCTGGAACCTCAGACAATGATACCGTGGCTAAAGACAAGCTACTGTCACAGCAATGCAGTCAAAATAGCTTCCATAGTTTAGACTTCTCACTAGGGGAAACAAGTGAGTTTCATTTTTACATTAAAACACCAAACATTGGGGCTAGAGAGATGGCTTGGGGATTAAGAGCACTGGCTACTCTTCTAGAGGACCTGGGTTTGGTTCCCAGCACCCACATGCTGCTAACGACTGTTCATAACTCCTGTTCCAGGGGATCTGATGCCCTCTTCTGAGCCCTGTGAGCACTGTGTGACACAGGTGCACTTACATACATGCAAGCAATACACTAATACATATCAAATAAAATAATATTAAAAAACCACAAAACATGCCATCATGGATGCCACATTAATAGGAGGAACCTATTTTTATCACCAGCATTTCCCCAGAGTTAGAAGTTAATAGTTTTGGTTTATATCTTGATTTCCCAGAGGGCAGGGCCAGTAACATGAGCAACTACTTAGAGATCTCACAGAATGTAGGGGATAAGTTTTCTCACTGATTTTAGTATGCCGGAAAGTATACCCAGATAAGAAAGTCACTCCTTGAAGGAAGTCCCTACCTGCAGCTGCTGGTGTCAGTACTGGGACTGCCTCCCAGGGTGACCTTCATGGCTTCAGCCTTGTGACAGGCTTTCCACCCTCTGGGAGCCCAGGGACAGAGCTTCAGGGAGTGCGCTGCCTCCTTTCCTGTGGTAAGTCCCAGCTCCCAGGAAGGGGCTTCCTTCTGAATGAGGCAGCAGCCCAAAAAGGGGCTCTCTTGTGTCACAGGGAGAGCAGCCCTCTCCAGTGTTCTCCATGCCTCTGACATGAAGAGAACACTTGTTTGATCTTGAGGTGTCCCTCATCTGTGTGCCCCAGGGAGCAGGAGCCGGGTGCTCTGGAGTTTGAAATAAAGCTGGTTACTTCTCTGAGCACAAAGTGCACTACAGATCTTCTTGCCTGGCCTCTAGGGACCACATGCATTCAAAATGGGTCCCAGCTAGACCACTCCCGTGCTTACAGCCAAAGGGCTGCAAGTCTGACCACAGAGATACTTGCACTGTTTTCTGCTCATCTTTTCTCAATAGCAAGGAATTAGGCCTAGCCTAGATGCCCATCAACAGATGAATGGATGATGAAAACGCGGCAGAGAGGCACAGTGGAATTTGGTGCAGCTGTGAAGAAAAAATGAAATTTTCAGGATGGATTTAAAAATGATTATATTAAGTGAGGTAACTCAGATTCAGAAAGACAAATAATCCATATTTTTTCTCATATGTAGATCCTAGCTATGGTGTGTGTGCGTGTGTGTGTGTGTGTGTGTGTACAGATATTGAAACAAATGGAAAAGTGGAAAAAGGAGGCTTTGAAGGGAGCAGAGGGCAATAGAACACATCATATGAACGCAAAAAGGAGTCTACTAAGGTGGAAGTGGGGGTAATGGATGGGAAAAGAAGGGGTGTGGGGGGAGTGGACGGGTGGAGAAGAGGGGGGAGGAAGATCAACAAAACCAAATTAGGTTTAAAATGCCATAGTAAAGCCTAATACTTTATTGATTTTTAGAATGAAACCAAATAACAGCATTCATAGAACTACCATTTAGAAGCGGTGTTGCCAGGGGCTGCCACTTCCAGAGAGGGCTGTGGGAGCCCAGGGCGAGCTGGCTTTTCAGTCACCTCCATCTCCTCAGAAACAAAGGAATACCTAGAGGCTTCCAATTATTTGAAAAGTGGTGGAACAGTCTGCCAGAAGTAAAACTGTTTCAAGCTTCGCTTATTGTCTGTTCCGAGGTCAGACTGAGTAAGCACAACAGTCAAAGCAGCCAGCTTTCCCGTTACCTCTGTTAAAAATGGCTCTGCCATGGGTTTGTATGACCTTCATTGTCAGTGGCACTGTTCCTGGGGCTCTACACGGGACGCGCAGGGAGACAGAACAGCAATGCCTGATACTTTCATCAGTTGGCTTATAGATGATCACTATTCGTACTTGAATAATAAAAACAATGAGTAGCTAAAATAAGAGAGTCAGTCATTGTTTAACATGTTAATATTTTAATATGTTTGCTAATTTAATCAGAGTAACCGTCTGAGGCCGGAACTCCCATCCCCTGGTTTGGCTTTCGCTGGGGCGGTTATTCAGTTAGCGTCCCTCCCACGCACTCTTAAGTGTTCACTGTCCTGCTCTGTGCCCAGGAGGCGGATCCTTATAGCTAGCTGACCTGGCTCCCTTCAAGCCCACTTTGGAGGGTCTCAGGAAATCAGGAAGGGAGAACCGAACCATCAGGCTGTTTCTTCCATATCCCTCACTCCTTATTCCTCAGGGACCAGCTTCTCCCAGCAGCCGCCTATCTCCATGGGCTCCACAACTGCAGGCAGGCTTCCCTCCATAGTAAGGGTGCTCACCTTGGGACTCTGGTACATTTTATCCTTTCTACCTCCCCACCCCAAACTGCTGCTGCTGCTGCTTCACTTTGGGTGGCCCTAATTTCTTTCTTCAACCCTTTCCTCACCTCCACCAGTAACCACTTTGTTAAAGTCTCTTCATTTGAACCAATCTAGGGTGAATTGTATTGAACCCAAACTTGTGTTTCCCAGCAAGCCTATAACTGATATGCATAGTGTAAAATAGTATATACCAGAGATGCAAATCTTTGATGCAAAGTCAGTATTCAAAACCAGGGAAAAGGGAATGTAAGCTGATAATAAGCGAAATAAAATTAAAAAGCCATGAGCAACTTATAGAAAATTGTTACAAGAAATCACGGGCCAATAAAAAATATTTTCTAGAGAACGGACATTGTGTTTGGACACTGACAAAATGGCTAGGATGTGGACATGAGGCTATGAAAGTGTTTCAAATATGAGCTGGAACAATGGAAGAAGCAAGGGGCACAGACCACATCTTAGGAACAGAAGGAGCTCAGCCCTGAAGTGGAGTAAGCTTACAGGTGGTATTTGTTAAGCTGCCTTCCCTAGAACTTTACTGTTCTGTGAAATGTTACTATCATATTGGAAAAGAATTCAAAACTCCCCAATCAAGTTAGATTGGGTGATGCTGAATAAAATGAACTTGGGAAACATTTTTTTACTCAGAACTTTTCAGAGTGTTTGAAATGCTAATCTATTAACATCTGCTAAAAGTGTGGGAGGAATATCTGTTGTCCAACAGAAGTTCATGATCCTGTGGGTCTCTGCCTGATAGAGCAATTCAGAACACACTGATGCACCCAAATTCACAGTCTATTTTGGAATATTCTCCAGAGTCCATTGGAATGTCCCAAGTCATGGACAAATGCTACTTTGAATGCAATCATACAGCAATCACATGAAGGAAGCTGAATTTATTATCTTGACATGACCTCCAAGGAAACAATAGTGAACAGACATCAAACAGAAGTTCAGATTTATTTATATCTTTGAAAATATTAAAGCCCTAGCAGTAAAAGTTCACATATTGTATGTCCTGCAAGCCAAGATATTTTAGATCTGATATTTTAAACAAACAATAATTTTAGTTATTGAGTCATTCAATCATTTACTACATAAAAATTAATTGAGCCTTTAGTAATAACTCTTGTCTACACTACAAAGGAAAAATACTAAAAACTATGAAGGAAAGTAAGATTGAATTCCTGTTCATACGCTGCTCTCGACCCACTTGAGTTTGAACACGCAAGTATACATGATCAAGAGATAAGATTTTCATGAAGTTCTCTGAGAACAAAGACTGAACTTAGACATCTAGCACTAAAGGGTTTGGAAGCTTTCAAAGAGGAGTTGATACTTAAGCTTGAAGGGGTGAATAGAATTTGCCAGATGGAAAAGTAGACTCATGAATGACATTGAATTCAAACATCCAGACACCATATTTAACCACATAAAAGCTTGCTCCTTATAAGAGAGAAGCAAGTATTTGTGGATAAATATAACCATAAATTGAAAACAAAAAGAATTTTCTAAAAATACTTCTTAATTTGTGAGAAAATGTTGTAATGTAAAATCTTTTATTTCTCTTTTGTGCTTGATCATGAGTCTGGGCCTTTATGCAAGTTAGGGTGCAACAGAGAAGCCCAGAGCTGGCCTCTGGAAACCTTTCAAATTTGACTGAAGAAAATGAGAAACACATAGCTATTTCAAAATGTTTCTAATTTTTCAGTTTAGAATAGTGCTCATAATATACAGGAAGTTGCTAGAGCCAAGACCTGTTTTGTTTCCTGATAGTTTTAGGTTGTTGTGGTTCTTAGAGCAGTGTTGGAATGAAGCCTTTCCTTCCTCTTTTGTTTCACTGAATACTGTAAGTACTAACGTGAAGATTTCCTATTAGATATTACATTCATAAATTACACCTTCATATGCATACCATTTGGTGACATGATTACTTATAATTTTAAACAAAATAATGTTGGAGCTTGAGACAGAGCTCAGCACTTAAGAGCATTGACTGCTCTTACAGAGGACCCGGGTTTGATTCCCAGCACCCACATGGTGGCTAAGAACCATCTTTAACTCCAGTTCCAGGGGAATCCGACACCCTCTTCTGACCCCCTGTGATGGTTAATCCTGGGTGTCAACTTGACTGGACTAAGGAACAAATAAGAGAAAAAGGATGTTCAGATTGGACCACCTCAACCCGGATGGCCCACCCCAAATGTGGGCGTTACCTTCTGCCGCAGACAGTATAAAAGGCCACGGCAGAGGGATCTGGTCCCTTTTTTCCTGCTGCTTGCCTCTCTCATCTGGTGAGTTTGTCTTGCTGCTGTGAGCAACCCTTTGGATCCCAGTGTGTACTGAGACCAGCAGATCTCCTGGAATCCATCGGGCCTTCAGCACCAGATTGGGACTACTGAGACATCCAGCCTTGTGGACTGAGCAGTTCCCTGGATTCTCAGCCTCTCCAGTGCAGCACGTCTACTGTTGGACTCCTTGAACTCTGTCACGTGAGCAAATCAATAAATTGTATATAGCTATATATTCATCCTGTTGCTTCTGTTTCTTTTCTTTTCTTCTTCTTCTTCTTCTTCTTTTTTTTTTTTTTTTTTTGGACTTTGAGACAAAGTCTCCTCCTAGCTCTGGCTGTCCTGGAACTCGCTATGTAGAACAAATATTATTCCCATGATTCATAATGGGAAATTGAGGCACAGAAGTGCCCAATCCCTCTCTCATCAGTTCCAGCTGTCGGCCAATTCCTTCATTATGGTTTTATTAATCAGCTTCATTATGACTTATTCCAGTCTTTTTTTTAAATTTTTAAAAATTTTATTTATTTCTGTATGTGTACCAATGTACTGTCTGCATGCAGGTTTGTGCACCCCTGTCGTGCAATGCCGCGGAGGTCAGAAGAGGGTCTCGGATTCCCCTGGAACTGGAGTTCTCCTGGAATTGGAGTTTCAGACGGTTCTCGGCCGCCATGTGGGTGCTGGGGATCGAATCTGGGTCCTCTGCAAGAGCGGTCGGTGCTCTCAACCGCTAGGCCATCTCTCCAGCCCTGTATTGCTGATCTTATAACAGCCCTGGTTTGCCCCGTAGTCGCCCAACAAGCAAGTGATCTCTGAGTTGTTTCCTAGTCAGCTTTGCTCGAAAATATCACATTCTCCCTTACTTCGGGAGCCTGTGGCAAGCACTGTGGGTGTCTAGAGATAGAAAATGGGGTGGTGCTTCTTCCCCTAAGGACTGCAGTGCTACAGACTTAGAGACTCTAAAGAGGGTCATCTGGGCAGATGATGCCACGGGCAGCAAGGAAGGCTTCATGAGGACACACACGGGCGGGCGGCTCTTGTAGGCTTAGAAGCGTGCCCTTCCCCCCACTCCATCCTCTTGCTTCCTTATCTCTCCTTCCAGTTCTCCCTTCAATCTCTAGGTGGACCTGACAGCATCCACTTACTGAGTCAAACTACTAGATTCACATAACACTGTTAAATTCACCAGATGTAAGAAAATATATGGAAATGGTTTTTTTTATTGAAATTATTTCTAAATGTTACATTAAAACATAACAATGTATACATTTATAGGGCTCTGTGTGATATTTCAATAGGTATATATATTGGGTAGTGTTTAAATCAGGAAATAACTTTTAAATATGCAAGCCTTCAGATGTGGCGTAATAGAAATTAATGATTCTCTCTTCTGTGTTTTCTAGTTCATGTCTGTACCCTGACCTGACCTGTATTTCACTTTTCCTTATGTCAGATTTTTTCCATAGCATACACAGGATTCCTTGAGATGTGAGGATTGGATTGTTGGACCCCCACAACCCCAGAAACCTTACACAGAGGACGCAGACAGTAAGCACAGGCCTGAGTGCATTTATATCCCTCAACTGCTGTGCACATAAAAAGCTTTTTAAAAGCAGTGAAAAGGTTGGCACTTTTCTGGGGTGGGGGGAAAATGAACAAGTAAAAAAAGAAAAAGCAAATTTAGGCTCAACACCTGCTGTTTACACAGGACATTTCTCTCAAAGGTCAAAGTACTCTACAAATCTATCATTGCTGTCCATATGGGTGATCACAAAGGTAAGCCAAGTGCTGGGTTATTTTTCTATAACAAACCTAGGGAACATCTAAAACCAGTGAGACTTTCCAAAACCTGAGTCCCCTGTAGGCTATGGATAGTGTTTGTTAACTGTTTGGAGAGCATACAATAGCAGCTGGAACTGATGAGAGAGGGATTGGGCACTTCTGTGCCTCAATTTCCCATTATGAATCATGGGAATAATATTTGTTCTCTATGACTCTAATTGGAAAATTAGTTGCTAGGAAAAGTAAGCAGTGGATATCAAAGTGGGCTAAGGTGTGACTGGACGACCATGTCCAAAGCATGTTCTTTTACATAGTAGATTAGTTGCTTGCTGCATGTAAAGAACTGCCCTAAAGCACTTTATGTGTGTTAATCTATCTAACTCTTTTTTTTTTTTTGGTCTTTTGGAGACAGGGTCTCCCTGTAGTCCCAGCTGTCCTGGAACTCACTCTGTAGACCAGGCTGGCCTTGAACTCACAAAGATCTGCCTGCCTCTGCCTCCCAAGTGCTAGGATTAAAGGCGTGCACCACCACACTGATCTATCTAACTCTTTTTTTTCCATTTACTTTCATTTATTTCATTTTTTAACAAGAAGTAATAATTTATGAGTACAAGCATCCTTCATGTAAAACCAATTTGCAAGCAGTTGTGCCCAAACCCACACAGCCCAAGGCTCCCAGCATCCAGCCGGAGGGGTTTGTACGTACAATCAAGTTGATCAAATAAGTGTCCAGTTTATATTGCTGTAGTTTCACCATTCACCCCAATCACAGCCTTTACATTCTACCACGCCCCCTCTTCCACAGATTGTTCTCTAGGCTTAGAAAAGGGGCACAGGTGGATGAGAAGCAAAACAGTCTACTTTCTCTGGAGATTTCATTTTGGACTCTGACCAGTTCTGGCTGTTTCTTTTCATGGGCTGACTGTTCAGGAATAACCTTTCAATCCTACTAATGAAGCACAGGCAATTAGATATATAGATATTTAGACAGTACTAATTATTATGATAAGTTAGTTAATTTGGTATAGACACAGATGTTTGGATGGTATGCTAATCCATGAACTACATTTTTTCTGTAAAAGATGACAAGGTCTTACTGTGGCTTATAACATCTCCTATCCACTAGAGGATGTAAGCTTGTGGCATCAGCCATGACTTATTCCTCCAAGGACAGAGCTAATAGCCAATTAGATTTGGAATATACAGACATATGGCTGCCACTGCTGCACAGTATTTCCAGGCAGGTGAGGTGTAGCTGATGCTGACAGAGGATTCTTGTTTGACTCAAGGTGACCAATATTTGCTATCTAACTCTTAACCCTGGAAGTAGTCCTAGTTTTATAGAAGAGGGCACTGGTGGCAAAGAAAGGTTAAGACAAAGCCACATAGTAAGTAAATGGCAGACCATGGGCTGGTACTCACCCACATAGCTGTAGGATCTTATGACATGGAAAAAGTAGAAATGAAATTGTCACATATTATAAACAAGACAGCAAAGTTTCTTTATTGGTAGAACAAGGGAGTTAGCACTGATCAAAGAGTTGATCAGGCAGCTCCATTCTAGAAAGGAAACAGCAGACTTTTATTTAATTTTGGGAAGTTTGAAAATTGGCTATTAGTCATGTAAGTTTCAAAAGCTGTTTTCCTTCTTGTGAACAAGTGTTTTGGCCTTGTACTTGTTGGGCAAATGGGGAATGAATTAATCCAGGAGCTACTGAGTCCCTCTGGTGATTGGCATCATAGAGGTTGTTGACAGATTTTCAGGGTTTGAGATTGGAACTGCTGAGCCGCTCCTGTTGCTGGCGTCCTGTTCCTGAATGAACATCCTGGTGCCATGGTTTCATCTGAGCCTTATGATAAGGCTGAGACTCCTGGGGCTTAAATTTGCAAGAAAGCACAAGTGCAAAATAAAAGAAATTCCTATCTGCTCCAACAGACAATGGGCCAAGTTAACCCTGTATTATAGTCCTAGACAAAACAGTCCTCAAATGCTCAGTGTGTTTACACGTAGACCTAAGTAGCATCTGACGACAAGGTTGAGGATACAGGAGATATGAAGACAGACAGGCCAAGACTTCATCCTATTTTTAACCATTTATCAGGTATCCTTAGACTCAGTATTTTGGGTACCCTTCATGTTTCTGTAAACAATTGCTGATATGTAACTTCATTACATATCAGAGGTGATACCTGTAGTGAAGCTGGTCAGTAGCCAGCACCATACTGGTTTAGCCTAGTTTAGTCAGAAGGAACTCTGAGTTCATAAATATTCTGGCCTTATGGCCTAACCTGGTGTTTTATGGCAATGCTTCTGAGAGCATGCTTTTAATGGCTGGCATGTTAAGGGTCTGGAGTTTTCACTTGGGCCTCCTGCAGAGGCTTCTGTCTCAGCTGGATGCTGTGCTGCTTTATAGTCTACTGACCACCATCTGTTTCATTTTTTGCCTGACATGGTATTTTCCATGTAACGCATACTTAATATTTGTTATGTTGGAGTTAATCTAGTAAAACTTGAGCATAGTTGTGAGGTTTCTCCCTCCCCTCCCCCCTTACTCCTAATGGTTTACCCACTTGGGAGCTATAGACCCTTGGAGGTCCATAATTTAATTTGTTTTCTTGTGTATGATAAGAAATGAATATAAGCACACTCTGGGTCATTGAGGTGGCCTCCTCATAGCAGTACTAGTCCAGCCTTTGTGCTCATGTGTGCTGTTCTTCGATCCAGGCCTTACCACTTTCAATATTATGCTAATAAGAAAGGGTCAACACAAAGTTACCCCCTAAACTCTCTCAGCAGAGAGAATCCTTAGAGAGCACCTCACACAAGAGCGCTAGAGCTACAGGGATCTGAAAGGCACCCCATCTACCAGTCAGTAACTATACGCTTTGACAGTAGTCAAGAGAACAGCGCTAATTTAATTTTATTGTTCTGGAAGATGATTTTTTATTTCAATTTTAAAAATCTATTTCTATTTTTATTTTTTTTTTTGTTTGTTTCAGTTTTTGTTTTGTTTTGGTTTTGAGACAGGGTCTCCCTTTAGTCCCAGCTGGCCTGGAATTCACTATGTAGACCAGGCTGGCCTGGATCTCAGAGAGATCCACCTGCCTCTGTCTTCTGAGTGTTAAGATTAAAGATTGCTCGACCATGCTTGCCTTGATTTTATTCTTGTGTTGCTCAAAAACTTTGTTTATATCTGGGCTATTTAAAATAGGGGGCTATTTTAAAAGAAAATTTAAGCCAAAACTTGAGAAATCTAAGAAACTTTTGCCTTTGAAAGTAGCAGACAATTTACTAGTTTCCTTTCTATTTGAGAAACACCACACAATACTGTGCTTAGGGCTTTCCTATTTATTTATTTTTTTTTTTTATTAATTTTATTTATTTCTGTATGTGTATGAATGTACTGTCTGCATGCAAGTTTGTGCACCCGTGTCGTGCAACGCCGCGGAGGTCAGAAGAGGGTCTCGGATTCCCCTGGAGCTGGAGTTCTCCTGGAATTGGAGCTTCAGACGGTTCTCAGCCGCCATGTGGGTGCTGGGGATCGAACCCGGGTCCTCTGTAAGAGCAGTCGGTGCTCTTAACCGCTAGGCCATCTCTCCAGCCCCAGGGCTTTCCTATTTAAAATCAAGTGTAAACAGGAGCTCACTAGGCATGTCATTAACATCCTGGTGTGGAATCAATCCGGTGTTAGGCCCTCCCTTTCTGAGAGCAGGCTTTGACAGGGAAAAAGGAAACCTACTCCTGGATTTATGGGAGGGGTGGGGGGATGACTTCTGCCAAATCTCCTACCATTCAGCCAGAGAGCAATATTTAGCGTCTCCAATCTTCCAATCCTTGGGGTAAAGCCACAGCCACCCCCTTTTCATCTCCATGGCCTGCATGTGAGGCTGGTTCACAGTAGTTGAACACTAACGTGTTTGGAAGAGAATACCAAGGCTCTATCCAGCATTACATCTTTAAATAGTGAGGTCACCAGGCTGCCTTGAAGACCCCTGGCTGTGGAGTCCCTGGAGATATTTAGGGAAGCAGGCTTTACAGGCCAGGAGGCGGCTGGCTCCACCAGTTGGTGCCCTGGTGCCCCAATAAAGACCAGGCCAGGGACCTAGCCAGCCCGCCGAGCACTCAAGTAACCGAGGCGCAGAAGATGCACATCGGTAGTCCTGCTCTGGAATACAAGTTTCTGTTCCCTAGAGGCACTGGAGACAAAGCTCAGGCGGAAAGGAGCTCCGTCATCACTTACACTCTTCCTGGGTGAGGAGCTAATAAATTGGAAGCCAACTTCGCAAATCTCCCCAAGGGTGTGGTCTAGGCTGGAGGGGTTCTCCTCTGGGGGACGCCCTGTCTTGGCAGACTACAGGCAGTGAAGACCCCGGATCACTTGGCCCGCCTTGAGTGTGCATTGTTGGGAGCAAGAATGTGCGCGGGTCCCGGGCAGGGCGAGCCCATCAAAGCAGGGGCCTGGGCACCGAGAGGCGGAGACCTGCCGGAGCTGCGGCGCTGCGGAGACCCACTCGCGCGGGCCTGCGGCCGGGCACTCTGGACCGCGGAGGCCATAGGCGGGCGGGGAGGGAAAGGGGCGGCGACCGCCGGGCGGGTGGTGCTGAGGCTCTCCCGGAGGCGGGGCAGCGGGCCCGGGAGGCGCGGGGGGCGGACTAGCCTCGGCGGCCGCTGCTGCCTCGCACTCTAGGCTGCGCGGCGGGGCAGGCATGGGAGCCGCGCGCGTCCTCTCCGCGCCCACACCTGTCTGAGCCGCGCACGGCCGCGGCCCCGGCGGGCTGCTCCACGCGGGTGAGTGCGGTGCGGGAACCAGGCTCAGCCGGCGGGCCGTGGGGAGCCCAGGCGTGAGCAGGAGCGGGACAAAGGGCCGGGTGCGCGCGAGGTGGGGTGGCTGCTGGCTGCGGGCTGCGGGCTGCGGGCTGCAGGCTGCGAGGGCATCGGAGAACTCGCCCGGGCTGCGCTGCGGGGTACCAGGCTGGGACCCCCCAGCCTAAAGGACTCCAGCAGACACACGCGCTGTGGAATTTGGATTCACGCACTGTCACTGATGAAGTGCCTGGGGAAAGGTTTGGAAATTGCTGTCTTGGATGCAGGGTGAGAGCAGAGTGCAGCGGGCTCCAAGCTAGCTGTTCTGGGCACCCCTTGCCCAGGTACACACATCTCACCACCACTACCACCTGCTTAGCTTGAGTTTTGCATGTACTGTGACTGATTCCATCACGTTCTGAGCATTAATTTTTAACCTAGACACGTGATTGTGAACACACCTTAGCAAGCAAGGAAAGGTCAGCAAACAGGCTGGGAACAGGCTCTGTTCTGTGGCCGCGGCTGCTGACAGGCTTTCTTGCTGGGGGCTGAACCTAGAAAACGCTGTCTGAACTATCAACAGTTGTAAGCAAATATTTTTGTCTTCAACCTGTAGGCATTTATCACAAATGTTGACTTCTCAATAAAAGGGCTTCCCTCCCTCCCAAGAACTTTGAAAAGGTGAAGACTTTTTCCCATCCAGGGACACCACCACTCTCCTCCAGAATACAGATTAGGTTGGTTTTCCCATGTCCAGCACCCCCAAGCATCTCATGAGAAAGCCGCTGATAAAAATCCTGTTTGTTTTATTGTCCATTGGGCGACACCCATGAGAATTTAGACACAGCCTGTGGCTGGTGGAAAGCTGCAGGTTCTACATCAGTTAGAATAGGGCTGGTTCCTCACAGCTCTTGAAACTACTTGAGGGGGTCCTAGCATCCTCCTTAGGAACAGGTAGGGCAATACTAGAATTGTCTTAAAGAGTTGAAGTTAGCTGTGATCAAAATCCCTACAGCAAATTAATATCAACATATTAATTGTATATAGTTTCAAGATTGTACTTGTGCCTGAGACCAGTTAAGACAGAACTTTCAAGGTCAAGTATGGCAGTAAATGTCAGTAAATCTAAGTCTTTTAGGAGTGGAATGGCAAAGAGGAGCTGAGGATACCACAAAGCCACTTCATTTGCTTCTGAGAGAGACCGTGGCCATAGATATACCATGTACTTCTTCACTTGAATTCCCCTTGCCTACACAGTCAGCAGATGACTATTCAGGTAGACAGTGAATGTAGGTGTGTTTTTCTGCTGGTAGCCTAAGAACCAAAGTGTTCATTAGTGTGTCTGAGAACATTGTTGGCCCAGGTTAGCACTGTTTAATAGTTTCAGGTTCTCCTAGCATCTCTGCCATGGATCTTTGGGGACCGAGTACCCCAGGCATTATCCATGCACAACTCCCACTGGCTCTGGGGAGTTTGTATCTCACGGTCTCACCACTGACAGCTTTATGCACTCTGTTCTTTCTTTACTTCCAGGTTGTCTTAGAATCACCAGGGTAGTTCATTTTGCCTAAAATCTTATAGAGAAGTTAAACTTTGTGACCATGGGATTGTGTTTGGTGTTGCCAGACGTGGAAGTGCCCTCCAGTTTCCTGTCCAAGCCTGCAATTCTTAAACTATGATGTGATTAGGTCTGTTTTGCTTTAACAGGTTCTATGACTCAGTGAAATGAGAGTAAGCCTGGTTTCAGAGTAGTCACAGACCTCTGTTCATTTTTAGGCATTTGCTTTAGAAATTAGTAGGCCTCATTGTAGAGTATCCCTGGCTGTAGATTTCATGGAGGACCCTGGGTAATCCCCTCAAATGGTATTAGAGCATCTTCACAGGCTTTGTTGCTCTCTCTGTCATTGCTGTTTATAGTGGTGGCAGGTATTCATACCTTGGGTACTAGGGAATAGCTAGGGAGCTGATGGGTTAGGTTCCCTTGGAGCACTTGCTTGTAGGAGTAGTCATTCTCTCAAACATTGGCCCCCTTGAGGAGACTTGAGTCATTGCAGTTCTGAAGACTGAAGGGTAGACTCAGCAGGCCCAGTGCCTGGACCGGGAGATTGGTGTCATTTGCACATTTGATAATGTGCAAAGTCCCTCTACCAGAAAATTACTGTTGGGATTATGAGGTGGCAGTGTGTTCATAGAGCATAAGTATTTTGAGATGCTAGACAGCTAGACAGTGGCTTATATTGCATGGTGGACCATGGGATGTGTAACCCTCTATGAGTCAGATACCCAGATTTGGAAAAGAAATGCTGTTTCTATATTACTAAGCAGAATGACAAAAAAAAACATTTGCTTACCTAATTTTCCATTCTGCTGTTCCATTTAGGTGATGTGATATATATAAAAATATTTCTTTGGAGGGACTGGAGAGATGGCCTAGTGGTTAAGAGCGCCGACCGCTCTTACAGAGGACCCAGGTTCGATCCCCAGCACCCACATGGCGGCCGAGAGCCGTCTGAAACTCCAGTTCCAGGGGAATCCGACACCCTCTCTGACCTCCACGGCATTGCACCACACCGGTGCACAAACCTGCATGCAGACAGTACATTGACACACATACATAAATAAATAAAATTAAAAAAAATTAAAAAAAATATTTCTTTGGAAAGTTTAAGATAATTGTGTGTATTAGGAATCTGCAGGATTGCAAAAGCTCATTCCTAGAAGTGGAATGTAATAGACCGAACATTTCTTCATCCAGATTTAGCAGTATGGAAGATAAGATTTGAAAATCTTCATTCCTTTTTAAAGATGCCAGTTCCCAAACAGCTCTATGAAAGCAAGGTGATCCATTTTTAAACATGAGAGAGGATTTAAAGTCAACTAGCCCATGTGCTACCTTTCCAGGTGTGGGATTGGAAATGCTCTTATTACATCTGTTTACATCATTGAGTGTCATTGTGTAAATCATTTTAAATGTACATAGCACGGGCTTACTTTGAGTTTGTAATTTAGAAGCAGCAGTTTTGTCTAGGGGTCTATCCCTTATACAGGTGAGTTAAGAAATTAATGCCAAGGCACCTGCTTCATTTAAAAGCATTATTGCTGTGTTAGTGGTGGAGGTGAGTCAGGGTGGGGTTTGTATGGCTCAGAAATGACCCTTAATCAGCAGTAAGGTTATTTCCCTCTTACATTTTCTTTGGGACTTGTGCTAAAAGCATCTGTGCCACCCATCACTCCACTGGGTTCTTGAAAGCCACCCTCTGCTAGAGTCTTTGTGTATTTGTGTTTGTTTTGGTTTTTGCATATTGAGCATGGAGATTTGTAATCTCCCAGTGAAATAACAGATTAATGTGATATGTTCTCCTTTTTCTTTTCCCCATGCTTCTAGCCCCATAAGCAATATAGTCCCTGACCTGCCTGGGCTTTTTTGATCCTGGAAAATTAAGCAAGTAGAGAATCCTGGCCTGCAAGGACCAGGGAAAGTGATTACTTGGCTTGGGGTCCTATTCAGAACCCACCCTAAATAAGATCTGATAACAGAGCAAGTGACTTGGGAAGCATGTCACCTTAATATGGATGCCAGTTTAAATCTACCAGGGGACTTGGGGACATACGACATTCACTGTCAATTTCCCATCGGTATTCCAAAACCTAATCAATCTGGAAAAGCAACCTGCATTAATTTCTTGAAACCTACATATGAATTAAAGTTGTAACTTTCAGAGGTACATACAAACCTTAAAGAACAAAGAATGTTGTCAGAACAAAGTCTTATCATGAAATTAATCCAGTTCAGTAATAATACTGGCAACTTACAAGCCTTGTGTCAAAGAGAAATTAGTGCTTCCAAAGTATCCAAAAATTGATCTTTTTTTTTTTTTTGCCTTTTTTTTTTTTTGAGACAGGGTCTCCCTATAGCCCCAACTGGCCTGGAACTCACTCTGTAGACCAGGCTGGCCTTGAACTCACAGAGATCTGCCTGCTTCTGTGTGCTAGGACTAAAGGTGTGGGCCACCACGCCCACCCCAAAAATTGATCTTAAAAAGGGAAAGCTTTACTTTGCCTTAAAGGCTTAGCAGTCTTTTTCCCATAAGCTACTGACTTCTTCCCTTCCTGACTAATTGACCAGAATTTAAGTTGTTATGGCTCTACACTGGTAACATTTGGGCATACAGGAGATTCTTTAGCAATTCTTCATTTGAAATGATCTCCAAAGTTCTTGGCACAAGGTCATCTGTCATTTTGCCAAAGAGTAAGTTTCACCCTCTTACTGAGAGGCTATGATAGGGGAGAGGCTACCTGAGCCCCCAGAGGTCACACCGGGAGAATTGACTGACTATGGCTCCATGAAGTGTCACTGGATAGTTTTTTGAAAACTTTGTTTCTGTTTTACACTCGAACTAAAAAAAGAAAAAAAATACCATGGAGGCACTTGTGAAATGGGGCATGCCTTGGGACCTCTGAAAGTATTTTTTTAAATAAACAGGAATTTACTGCACAGGCAAGGCACTTGGGAAAATGAAACTGAGTTAATTTTGCCTGAGAGGATTAATTCCTTGAGACAATGTTCCTAGATGAATTTTTTAAAACATCTTTGTAGTAGTTTCAGAGATTTTCCCCCATTCTTTCCTTTGACCCCCTTGTCAATGAACTATTTCAAATGAACTATTTCAAATGAACCCCCTTGTCAATGAACTATTTCAAATCCAAAGCACTGCAATTTTGGTTCAGCTGATAATTCAAACCCTAGACACCCAGGATCCAATTAACATACAGATTTCAGATTTGATATTTGAATATTCATGCTCTGTTATTAGCATATCATAACTCTCACCTTCTTTTTGTAAACTATAAATACTATATTCATCTTAGGATAAGTATATCACCACATAATGCTGTCTCATCTACTTTTACAAAGGTTGTACTTAAAAACAGGGGACGTCTGGCAACTTAGACCTCTAGATTCTGTGTCTCCTTATTATTGAAATAAAACTTGGTATGATACATCTGCTGCTCAGGCTCAGCAGAATTTCCACATTGCCGGCCAAAGGAAGGAGTGGATGGTGCATTGTAGATTAAGAGGGAGACGCTTGATTCCTTTTTAGTATGTCATACTCAACAGGGATTCTGATTCCAGTACGGCAGCTAGTCACCAGTACAGTAATGTCCATGGAGAAAAGTGTCTTCAAGCCCTAGATGAGCTCAAGAGCTGGATCCTCAGCCAGTATGTGGGAAAAGTCAAACACCACATGGCCCACGGGCCTCCTGGGGGGAGGGCGTCATCACCACAGTGCCAAACTCTCCATTGCAGGATGGATTGCTGGCATCGACACACTTTCCCTTTGAACCATTAATCCTGACAGTATCCCTACAAGCACATATAGACACATGTGCACATGTTCATGTAACCCATGGTTTCAAGGACTTATATTACATATATTGACTTCCTACCAAAGTGCCTAAGGACCCTTCATGCTTAGAGAGATGCAGAGAAGTAATTTTAAGGAATTGGCTTTTTGGAGATCTCATTCCTTCCTATCCCCATTAAAATTCTCCCTGGCAGAAGCGGAATTCAAGAGCATACAGCAAAGGGACAGCAGAGGGGGTGGATCACCCACTTCATACAGCGTGTGGATATTGGGAGTGTGGATTGGCCTATGCAGGTAGCCTAGATCAGCTCAATGGAGTTTTTCAGTTTTATGTGAAACAAGCACAAGTCACCCAATAAGTGCCAGTAAGTCCGAACTCCCTAAGAGCAAAAAATATGAAAATCACTGCTTCCTCTTATTCCTGCTTTGTTCCCCAGCCAGTCTCTTGAGACATACCCCTCTTGTTTCCTTCGTGATGCTGGATTGTGAATGAATTACTCTACCCGCTGAGTCAGCTGAACCAGAAGATTTAGAGCCAGTTGGAGCCCCACTGGTGCTTAAACATCGTTAAAAACACTTGCAATCTCCTTGTGAGTGTTTTTCTTGTGGGATGATTGACTAAGGTTTTAAACATACCTTTCAGAATAAATTCTGAACTCTTGCATTTAGAAAACACAGCCTTCCATATGGGGCTCTTACTGCTGCCTCCATGTCTTCTGTATGTACTCCTTATTAGCTAAATATAATTCCTGAAGTGACTCACAATATGTGCACCTATGTGCTTTGGTACAGATCGCTGTTTCTTCTAAGTGTCTTCTTTCTGTCTTAATTTATCTAATGTCTTTTCAACTTCAGCACCTGCCTCCCCTCCACTCTCCTGAGCACCTCTTCCTCTTACTCCACACATCTGACTTTATACCTCTGTCCGACCACATCATCCATGAATATTTCTGTCACATAGAAGTCTCTATGCACCAGAAACACAAGCATTCAGTCAATAACTCTTCAAATGCTAGCATAGGTCAAACTTGAAGACCCCAGACAACCTAGAAACACAGATACAAACACTTGAAAAAATAACCAACATTAGTATTCATAAAGGTAGACTTGATACAATGTTATAGCTTCAGATTCTTTTTTAATTAATTATTTATTTGTTTATTATTTTTTATGTGTATGAGTGTACTTTCTGCATGTAGGTTGGTGCACCCATGTCGTGCAATGCTGCGGAGGTCAGAAGAGGGTGTCAGATTCCCCTGGAACTGGAGTTAAAGACAGTTCTTAGCTGCCATGTGGGTGCTGGGAATCGAACCCAGGTCTTCTGCAAGAGTAGTCAGTGCTCTTAACCACTGAGCCATCTCTCCAGCTCCAGCTTCAGATTCTTGACAGAGATCCTTTTAATATGCAGTATAATCCAAAGGAAAGAGAATATTTTAATTTCTAGAGGCCTGGATACAGCGTAAAACTATATATATATATATATATATATTATTGTAAAGGTTGTTCTTTATTTTTTTTTATTTTATGTATATGGGTGTTTTGCCTACATGTATGTAAGTGTACCTGTGCATGCAGTGCCTGAGGAGGTCAGAAGAGAGTGTTGGATCCCCTGGAGCTGGAGTTATGGATGGTCGTTTGCCACCATGTGGGTTCTGGGAACTGAACCAGGGTCCACTGCAAGAGCATTCAGTGCTCTTAAGAGCTGAACCATCTCTCCAGCCCTCCCTCCATAAAAGGTTTATATAATGAGAATGGGAGAAAAGCTAGAAAATAAAAGGGTTGGGGGGGTATGCGGGGTGGAGAGGTAGCTCAGTGATTTAGAGCCCTGGTTGCTCTTGCAGAGGACCCAGGCTTGTTTCCAGCATCCACATGGCAGCCAGCAACCATCTGTGATGTTGGCTCTGAGGAATACAGTTCCAGTGCCCTTTTCTAGTCTATGCAGGCATCGCATGCATGTTGTGCACTTGCATACATATAGCCAAAACACAGATTAAATAAAACTCAATCATTCAAACGGGGGTGGGGGGTGGGGGGTGGGAGGTGGAATACCAGGAGTGTAGGGTAGGACTAGGTGTTATAGTCAAGTATAAAGAAGGCTCGAACTTTTATGAAAATGAGAGCTGGTGATCAGCATCTGATAATGGCTACCCTGCAATTTGGCATCATGAAGGGCTTCTTAAGAAGTCAAGGAACAGCCATCTTCATTTGGGGCATCCAGCCCCAGGAATGCTCCCAAGGTCAAGCCCCTGAATTGTGAGTCCATTATCCGAGGATTTCTCTCCAACCCTGAACCCTAAGGAAGTTCACAGACTTAGATGTGTGACTGTCGAGCATCTTGGCTTTGCCAGGCTGCAGCAAATGAGCCCAGCCCCTGCCCTCCTGACCTCTTGTCTTTGTTTCTACAGTGGCGCCCAGCATGGCGGGGATCCCGGGGCTCCTCGTCCTTCTGCTCCTGCTCTGTGTTGTCAGGCAAGTGAGTCCTTACAGTGCCCCATGGAAACCCACTTGGCCGGCTTACCGCCTCCCTATAGTCTTGCCTCAGTCTACCCTCAATTTGGCCAAGCCAGACTTTGGCGCTAAAGCCAAATTGGAGGTGTCCTCTTCTTGTGGACCCCAGTGTCACAAGGGGGCTCCGCTGCCCACCTACGAAGAAGCCAAGCAGTACCTTTCCTATGAAACCCTCTATGCCAATGGCAGCCGCACGGAGACTCGGGTGGGCATCTACATCCTCAGCAATGGTCAAGGCAGGACACAGCAACGAGAATCGGAGACTTCGGGAAAGTCTCGGAGGAAGCGACAGATTTATGGTTATGACAGCAGATTTAGCATTTTTGGGAAGGATTTCCTACTCAACTATCCTTTCTCGACATCGGTGAAGTTGTCTACTGGCTGCACTGGCACCCTGGTGGCAGAAAAGCATGTCCTCACCGCTGCCCACTGCATACACGATGGGAAAACGTATGTGAAAGGAACACAGAAACTCCGAGTGGGCTTCCTGAAGCCCAAATATAAAGACAGTGGTCGAGGAGCCAACAGCTCGAGTTCAGCCGTGCCGGAGAAGATGAAATTTCAGTGGATCCGGGTGAAACGCACCCACGTGCCCAAGGGTTGGATCAAGGGCAATGCCAACGACATTGGCATGGATTATGACTACGCTCTCCTGGAACTCAAGAAACCCCACAAGAGGAGGTTCATGAACATCGGGGTCAGCCCTCCTGCTAAGCAGCTGCCGGGCGGCAGAATCCACTTCTCTGGTTACGACAACGATCGGCCGGGAAATTTGGTGTACCGCTTCTGTGATGTCAAAGATGAGACCTACGACCTACTCTACCAGCAGTGCGATGCCCAGCCCGGGGCCAGTGGTTCCGGGGTCTACGTGAGGATGTGGAAGAGGCAGCAGCAGAAATGGGAGCGGAAAATTATTGGCATCTTTTCGGGACATCAGTGGGCAGACATGAACGGCTCTCCGCAGGACTTCAACGTGGCCGTTAGAATCACTCCCCTCAAATATGCTCAGATTTGCTACTGGATTAAAGGAAACTACCTGGATTGCAGGGAGGGATGACACCCTTTCTGGAAGCACTCAATGGGCTTTATGTGCTCACTGTCGGAGTGGCCACATTTTATCACCAACTCCTCTGTGTGTGTGGGTGTGTCTGTGTTATACATCTTTAATCCAATTTTCTTAAAATTGCAAAAGCACTGGCTATATTATTTGAGAACTGGTGTGTGTATCATATATATCATTTAAGCAGTTTGCAAGTACACATTTGCATAGAGATAAAGAATACTGATATTTGGGGCAGCAGGGAACATTTGGCAATTAAGTTAAACTTTCACTTTTTTGAGAACTTTGATTTCTATTTTATCTAAACTTGCTTCAAAGATTTATATTAAATATGTGCTATGCAGTAGATATGGATTCTTACATATTGTGTGTGTGTGTGTGTGTGTATGTGTTCTTCTAAGAGTCCTACCTTGGTATTTTTTGTAATGCCCAATTATCAATGCTCCTGGATCATAATTTAGCTTTTAGGAATGATCACAACACTTGGATATACAGTTACAATATTTTGGATTCAGAGGCATTTACATGGTAGTCCTTGAACAGAAAAAATAATTTATTGACTATACTGATACACATATTAAGCCATATCTTCCAGTAAAGAGAATCCTCAGGCTGCTTTAGTCTTGAAAATAAAATTTTCTCTTTGTAAGACTTGCTCTGCTTTGTGAGAAATTTGTTTGTAGCTCTGCCAAGTTTACCCTCTCACTAGAGTCAGCAAGGTCATTTATCCCAATTTCTTCACTTAACAAGATTTCACTTATATTTCTAGAGGTAACAGTTGTTTTTTTTAATTTTATTTATTTTTGAATGTGTATGAATGTACTGTCTGCATGCAAGTTTGTGCACCCGTGTCGTGCAATGCCGCGGAGGTCAGAAGAGGGCGTCGGATTCCCCTGGAACTGGAGTTCTCCTGGAATTGGAGTTTCAGACGGTTCTCGGCCGCCATGTGGGTGCTGGGGATCGAAACCCAGTCCTCTGAAAGAGCGGTCGGCGCTCTTAACCGCTAGGCCATCTCTCCAGCCCGAGGTAACAGTTTTTAAAGAGATAATAATCAGGGTCTCTAATTAGAGAAGGCTGAATTGCTTCCCAGCTGACAGTAATGGGCACAATAAAAACTATCCTCACATTTCACCCCCAGAGTGGAGCATATCTCATGTTTTATCATTTGGATGAGTAATTTAAAATGAATTAAATTCCAGAGAACAATGGATGCATTGCTCCGTAGATGTCACAGCAGAATAACTACTTCAGCTTAATAAAAAGTTACTCTGCATAGCTTTCGGTGTGCTTTTGAAGAGCTGTGTATTTGCTGGATTTGCAGACTTTTCTCCTTCACTGAACTTATTTTGTAGTAAAAATTGCTTGGAAGTTGCTTTAAGGAAAATTAGTGTGGCTTTCCCTCTTCCCCAGCTTAAAAAGGGTCACCTTTGCTAGAATGGTCTAGGCTCTAGGAACTTATTATAATCAGACACAACAGTCAAAGTTGGAGCAGGCTGGCCAGGTGGCTCAGCAAGCAAAGGCATTTGCCCCAAGCCTGACAAATTAAGTTTGATCCCCAGGACACACACGGAGAGACTGACTCCCACAAGTTGTTCTCTGATCTTCACACATATGCACACTAGTATCCCTTCCCCCATACAAATAAATAAATGTAACTACAAAAAAAAAAAAATTGGAGGGCTACGTAGATAGTTCAGAGGTTAAGAATGCTTGCTGTGCAAACATGTGGACCTGAGTTCAAATCCTGAGCATTCACATAAAAATTCTGGCTTGGCCACACATATCTGTGACCCTAGCACTGTGAAAGTCATAGATAGGAGGATTATAGAGACTTTATAGCTTCTACCCTAGCTCCAAGTTCAGTAAGAGACTTTGTCTCAAAGGAATAAGGCCAAGTGATGGAGTGGGAACCCGGATCCCCTCCTCTGGTCTCTGTACACACATAGAGGTGCACATACATCACAAATAGATGCACATATACCACACACAAACAGTACATTAAAAAGTAGTTAGGAGAGAATGCAAAACATTAGTATTCTAGTAAATGTTTGTAAATATAAGCATAGCATACAAAGAAAATTCTGGCTCGTTTTATATTTTCATTTTATGGCTCTCACCCTAAGCACTTCTTTGCAAGCCTTTTTGTAGGGAGAAAAACAATACAAGGTAGAGGTTTGTCATGTTGCACCCTGGGTAATTTTAACCTACATCGTAGCTGTGAGGAAACTCAACTATAATACAGTCACTTAAACATTTTCTTGGTGAACTGTGTTTCTGGAGGTTTATGAAGGATAATCGTGGTAATGCACTCAAGATTGTACTGTGTGTTTTCTTCATGTCACACAGATGCTGAGCATAGTGAAGAGATTCAGTGGGGTTGGCAGGAATCCTCTGAGTTTCAGTATGATTTACTTTGGAATCTAGCAGGAATCTCATCCCAGCCTGAGGAAGAATGGGCATCTCCATTTACATGTCTGGGATTTGGGATTCTTGTTTGGTTTTACTTTTGCTTGATGTAGAGAAAGAGAGTGTGAATGAGAGAGAGCAAAAGAGAATAATTTTGAAAATAAATGTTTTTGGGAAACTTCTTTATTTCTAGATTTGGATTGCTTTTATAGAGTTAAGACAATGACACAAAATCAAATAATATCAATTCTTGGTTCACGAATAGACACAATATACTAGAGAACAGAAGACAAGTGCTGTATTTTGCATTCCTTACAGAATGGTAAAACAAACAAAACAAACCCCATAAACTAATTCAACATGTTCCTCTTCTTGGTGGTGATAAAGTTTTGGTGTTAGTGTCGTAACAGGGCTAGAGAGGTGGCTCCATGGATAAAACACTTGCCATGCACATGTGAGGCCCAGAGGTCAGCTCTCCAGAACTCACATAAGAGCCACACAGCACCTGCCTACAATCCTGGGACTGGATTTCTTCTTTACCTGTTTTGGACCAGAAAGGGCTTAAACTGCTGAGACCATACTTCTATGTCCCTGGTTTTTGAGGAGCTTTGTAGGAAAACCCAGCTTGAATTGCAAACTAGCTGGCATGCTTCAGGGTGCCACATGGCCAAAAGTCTGGCTCCGCCCCAAGGAGGAAACGGGCAGCATGGCATAGCTACATGATGCTGGGTGGAGCAAGGTGTGCAATGACACAGAATTGGGGAACCTATGATTTGCTCTGGGAGGTGACGTCATTTATTTTATAAAAGCAGGCTGTAGCAAGGAATAAATTGAATTCCATAATAACATCATCATGGAGTTCCCAGCCAATATTTTTATTAATTATTGCGCACTTACAGGCTAAGGTAAGCCTGCATTTCGTTAGGGTGGCCAGTGTGGTTGGAAAGAGATTCCTTTGCGGATCACCAACCTGGGTAGCTGGTGTCATGAGTGAAATTCCTGTCCCAGCTCTGGGCAGGTGGGAAGTCATGGCTAAGAGTGGAACATGTATCTCATGGGTCCAGGCTAAGAGCCCAAGCTGAAAATATCACTTAGGCTGGGCTACGGGAAGTAGCCAGCTGGTCTCTGCACCCAGAGACCAGCTCCACACAGCAACTGCAGGCAGGTGCTGTGCCCCCCTCCCCCCAAGCAGGGCCACTTGGTTCCTGCTGAACACAAGAGAAAAGGTTACAACAGAGCTTGGGCTCCCTCATCCCTAGAAGAATCCCTCAGGAACACCTGGGCCACATACTTAGGAGGTGATCTTTCAGAATCCTTGCAGGAGGTAGTTAACCTAGAACTTGTGAAGATGAGGAAGTATCTTAAAGGGCCAACCCTCTAGTCTACAACCTTTTAATTTGAGACCAGTGACAGGAACAGGCATCAGCTGTTCTCAGCACGTGCTCACAAAGGCCTAGAGAGGACCCTAGGTCAAGGACACTGCCTGAGAGTCCCTGCACTAGATTTCCTTCCTGCTTTACCTGGATTATGCTAATGCCCACTTTCTCTTCATTCTTGTCATGAACCAACACGATGCTTTATCCAACTATATTCGTAGTTAATCTCTATGCAAATTTATAGAGTAGCCATTTCTTTATCTTCCAGAATGGTGTTGGTCTGAGACTGACTGAAAGAGTATTACTAATGGAGCTGAAGCCACAGGCACAAACTGGCCATGCCCTGGGCAAACAAGCATGTTTGGTCACTGTTCTAGTTTCATTTGGTTGCTGTGATGAAACATTCTGACTAAAAGCAATTTAGGGAGACCTGGCATGGTGGTGCAAACCTTTAATCCCAGTGCTTGGGAGATAGAGGCAGGTGGATCTCTGTGAGTTTAATGCCAACTTCACCTATATGATGAGTTCCAGGTCAGTGAGACCCTGTTTTCAGAAAAAGGGCAATGTAGGGGAGGAAAGGAACTATTTGGCTTACTTCCAGGTCATAGTCAGTCACTGAGGGAGGTCAGGGTAGGAACCCAAGGCATGAATGAGAAGGTAGAACTGCTTGCTCTTCCACACAGTACTACCTCTGACCAGGGAACTCACTCAGAGTCCAGGAAGTACAGTAGAAAGCACAGAGGAACACTGTGCTGGCTCCCTCACAGGCTCATGCTTAGAAAGCTTTCTTATACTGCCCAGGACCACCTACCTAGGGCTGGTGCCACCCATAGTGGCCTGGGCCTTCATGTACCATTAACAATCACGTCAGTCCCTCACAGACATGCCCACAGGCCAATCTGATCTGTGTAATTATCCACTTGAGGCTTCTCCTCTCAGACAAATCTAGGCTATGTTAAGTTGACAACTAGGGCTAACAAGGACAGTCACCCTGGTGATAATCCCTTGAGGCACTGGCTAGATGATGGACCCGCAGCTATGCTAGCCTAAAACAACAGTGTAGCTGCAGTTCCCACAATTCTCAGTTCTGGGCTTTCCTTTTTCCTATTGTATTCCTTCTCTGCCTGCATCAGCATTCTGAGGTTTTCCCATTGGGAAGAGGCATTTTAAGATCCTCTTGCTAGATGCTGGGAAGATAACTCAGTCAGTAAAGTGCTTGGCATGTAAGCATGAACACCAAGCTTGAGGACCTGAGTTCAATCCCCAGAACCCAGGTAAAAAGCTGGGTGTGGTGGTGCACACTTTTAATCCTAATGCCTGGAAGTATTGCGTGACGCTAACTGTTCCTGGGAAGATGTAACTCACCCCCTAGAGGGAACCAGTGACGGGAGACCAAGTAAGGACACAACCAACGTCCAACTTGATGAACCAATGAGTTGTACTGGGGTTACTTACAGGAATGGGGTGAGGGTTTGCTTACAGAAGCAGACATGACAGCTATATTACCAAAAGCCCACTCCAGCATGAGTGATGGCTCATGAAGATGGCAACCTAGGACTCACGCACAACTCGCAGGCAGCTCAACAGGTCGGGCAGTGTCTCCTCCAGGTAGCTCGGTTGATCTAAGCTTCTTCTATGCATCTCTGCTTGTCTGAGAATCTCCCAGCAGTCCTTACTGCTTATCTACACTTGGGGAAGCAAGGACCTAGTTTCAGGGACTTCCCAAAGCCTTTAAGTTGTTTACTACCAGAATATAAATGAGCTTCCCTGCAGGATGGGTTGTTTCACCTTCCTTTAGAACATCCTGTATCTTTCCCTCCAAGATGGGAGGTTTTCTCTTGAAGGAAATTGTTACACAACAGGTAGATAGAGACAGGTGAATCCTTGGGACTTACTGGCATGCTAGCCTAGCTAAAACCCTGTTTCAAAAAAGAAAATGGACAGCATTCTTAGAAGTGACAGCAATGCTGACTTCTTACCTCCACACACACAAAATGGACATATGAACATGCACACAGACATGCATGTGAATCCTCTCGATGGGCATAAAATACATAGGTGGTAATGTGGAACTGTTCCTAGTAGGTGTGAACCACTGTTTTTATCTGGTATTTCCTTAAAGGAAGAAATAAACCAGCTTCTAGGATGAGCTTAAACAAGCCCAGGCCAAGAGCTATGACAGAAGACTGGTACGGGGAGATGACGGCCTTGGAGTTGTCAGATGGATTCCATGGTTCCCTGGTTCATTTTGGCAAATAGATCTCAATGAAATTTAATGTAAAACTTAAACATACTTATCTGACTTAAGTATCTTCCCTCTTCTGGTCTCCATCTCCTTCAGAGGGTTAGAATGGAACAGATGAAGAGGGAAAGGAAAAATATCTCTACCTGACACCGAGTGCATCCTCAGTGGTTACTGCTGCACCTTCGCTCTTACCTCTGGTGATGTAATCTTTCCTCTCTTGCTGTGGGGCCACACTCATCTAGAACACAGCTCTCTTCAACAGTGAGCCAACGAGAGGCCTCAAGTTCCAGCCTCATCTTCCAAGCCTGTGAAAGCTATCTATGAGTTACAGAAGGTGCAGTGTCTAGGGTCCTTGATGATTTTAGCCATCCACATAAATGTTCAAATTTTTTAATAGAAGAGGGAAAATGATGTTAGGTTCTAATAATGTTTTAATATTAATTGATTAATAATTGTTAGCATCATGTTAATATATTAATCTCCATAGCAACACAGTTATAAAATATAATTTTTTTTATTCTCTGCTGAGAGTTGAATAAAATATAATTTTAATGATGGAAGGGACCCAAAAATGTGAAAGTCCCTTAGGGCCACAAAAGTCAGAATGTAGACCCAATTCACATTTCAGAATTTCTCTTTAAATACTAAATGGAAAATGGATTACAGAGAGCAGAAATGGAAAGAAAACAATAAAGGTAAGAAACGGGGCTGGAGAGATGGCTCAGCAGTTAAGAGCGACGACTGCTCTTGCAGAGGACCCGGGTTCAATTCCCAGCACCCACATGGCGGCTGAGAACCATCTTTAACTCCAGTTCCAGAGGAATCTGACACCCTCTTCTGACCTCCGTGGCATTGCATGACAGGTGCACCAACCTACATGTAGACAGTACACTCATACACATAAAAAATAATAAATAAAAAAGAAATGGATGTAGCTTTGGAAAGTAGAGGATATTGATTGATAATCATTTGGAATTGAGTATAGATTTGCAAGTAGAATCAACATGAATAAGTTATTCCTAAAAACAGGAATTAAGAATGATTCCAAGGGACTAGGGCCATAGCTCAATCCTGGGACAGGTCTGTTCATAAAAAAATATAAAACCCCAGGGACAGCCCCTCCCTGGGAAGCACAGGCATCAATGAGCTGTGAAGATGGTGAGTTCACAGATGGCCACTGTGCTGGTTAGTCTTAAATGTCAACTTGCCACATCCTAGAATCACCTGGGAAGAGAGTGTTAATGAGAAATAACATAGATCAGTTGGGCTGTCGACATGTCTAGAGGGTGTGGCCACCAAGAAGGCGGCCATGGACCTGAGAACATTACACGGCTCCGAAAAAAGGAAGCAGGGGCCCCATGTGGTTTTATGTCTTTGCTTTGTTTCTATTTCTCCATCCATGCACAAGCACTAAAGAGCTCTGCTTTTATACCCAAGTTCATTAGAGACACAGATGACCATTTATAGCCCAATGAATGATAATAAAGTGGCCAGAATGTAGTAGTTCAGTGAAACATGAGCAAGATAGCATTACTAACATGGCTTCCTGAGAGAGCAGTGTCTCCTGAAAAACTAGGGGAGAACTGGCATTCCGGAGATAACCCCTCAGCAAGCCTTCCTGCATAAACTTTCTCATGAGACAAAGCCGTCCAGGCATACATGCTCAAGGTTACAGCTTAATTTACCAAACATATCTTAAATTCATAGGAACGCTATTTCACAGTCCCTACGAGAGGATTTAATGATGTTTTAATTGATGTGGAGGCCTATTCCCTAGATGGGGGTCCCAGACAATGTGAGAGGAGAAAGCACATAGGTAGACCAGCATGAATTTAGTTCTCTCTGCTCTTGGCAGGAGATTCAATGTGACCAGCTACTTTAGAGCTCCTGCCACTGTGAATTCTCTGCTATGATGCACTACAGCCTGGAACTGTAAGCTGAAGAAGACCCTTTCTCCCCTAAGTTGCATGTTGTCAGGGTATTTTGTCATTGCGGCAGAAATGTAACTGAAACAATCACACCATCTGCTCTGCCAAGTCTGAGCCCTGAGAGGCAGAAAGTACAGGACGGCTACAGTGCGGCTTCTCTGTGTGCATATCAAGTGCTCTCATAGTCTTAATTCATCACTGTCTCTGCTTTCAGACTATTAAAAGTACATCAGGTGCTCTCTTCCATACAGAGCAAGGACAATTTTGAGGACCATTAAGCTGTAATCAAATAAAACAAGACTAGTGTCTTCAGTCTAAAGGCCCTGTAAGCCCTACCTGGGGCTTTGTTTATTTTCTCCCCATCTCACCTGCTACTCTCTTGGGCACTCTCCATTATAGTTTGTCCTTGGTGAGGTCAAGGCTTTTGTCTCTTGTGCCAAGATTACTAATAAATGTATTTCAAATGAATCATTAAGTAAATAAATAAATCAGGTTTAACCTATAATCTATCCTGCTATGGATTGGGATTTCCTGAGTTTAGAGGGTCCTTGAACACAAACACTCCAATGAAGCACTTGAGCCTGTGGTACATTGAACCTGTTCTGTCCCACTCAACACATCCAACCCCGCACGGCTCGATCCCGTCTCTCCTTACCTTCTTCCATCCTGTCGGAGGATGTGTTACAGTTTCTATTATTTATGTGTCTGTCCGTCCTGTTAGAATATGAGCTTTGCAAGAGCAGAGGTTGAATCTGTTCTGTCTCCCATTGTTTTGTCATCCGGCACAGGAAGTGCTCACTGAGGAAATGGATATTTGTCACGGCTTACCCAGTGACCCGGTGCCTTCTCTCCCCACCACATCTCATATGCAATCCCGTAACCAGTTGTTGCTCAGTGGTCTGTGCTATCCACCTCCTTTGCAACTCCTTGCCATGGGTCTCTTCCTCTTTGCCTTCTCTTTAAAATATCAAAGTGTGACCCTCCCAGCTTCCTGTGGTTATCCCAGATGTTCTGAATCAGACGCCTGGTCAGAGAACCTCCCCTGTGTTTCTACCGGATGAAAATCCAGTCAATGGAAGACACAATTCCTTTTTCTTACCTTTGAGTTCACAAAGGTATGACTATATGGGTCTGATACATCCCTATGTATGTATAGCCAGTGTATTGGTCAGGTTTGTCCTCGTTGCTCCCTAGCATCTAGCAACCTGGCTTCCAGCCAAGCTGTAGGGAGCACACATGTGTTTCCCAGCCTCTTTCCCTGGCCAAGTTCTCCTCCTCTTAGGTTGGCCTTTCCCATCTCTACAGTTATCCAGTTATTTGTTCAGCAAATATTCCACAAAGGATATCAGCGCTCGTGCTCACCCCGGGGGCTGCAGAGAGGATGCTATGCATCTGTGTGTTCGGGATGTGTCTGCGTCACTGCAGTGAACACAGTTGCTCTACCTCCCAGAGTCTCAGTAATGATCCTCTCCATAAAAGAATCTCAGCATCCGTGAAATGGAATTACCGTTTTGTGAGCTGAACTTTAGTTGAATAGTTGAATGTTTCCCATATATTTTAATAAATCTTTGAGCTGTTGTCCAGCCTGATCAGTCTGTTTCCTTGCTTGGATTTATTAGCAATGGTTCTACCTACAGTTCCCTGATGGAAAAATGCCATGTTTGGTAAATCAGTATAACCCAAGCGTGACTAATACCCTCTGTGAACAGGCCATTCTGGGACACAGAACACTATCCTTTAAAAACGACACATTTTATTACTCCAGGATAATTTCCAAACTACTCAAACACGGAGTTAGAAAATTCCACAGAAATATCACAGTGTTATTTTCCTATAGTAGAAAAAAATGTGTTTGTTGGTCAACTGTCGGCCAATTCCTTCATTATGGTTTTATTAATCAGCTTCATTATGACTTATTCCAGTCTTTTTTTTTAATTTTTTAAAATTTTATTTATTTTTGTATGTGTATGAAATGTACTGTCTGCATGTAGGTTTGTGCACCCGAGTCGTACAATGCCATGGAGGTCAGAAGAGGGTCTCGGATTCCCCTGGAACTGGAGTTCTCCTGGAATTGGAGATACGGACGGTTCTTAGCAGCCATGTGGGTGCTGGGGATCGAACCTGGGTCCTCTGCAAGAGCAGTCGGTGCTCTTAACCGCTAGGCTATCTCTCCAGCCCTGACTTATTCCAGTCTTAAAGTCTATGTCTGACATTCTCTTCATCCTGAGTTCTGAAATACAGTACAATGTAATAAAGACTACAGAGTGAGTTCCAGGACAGCCAGAGCTACAGGAAGACCCTGTCTCAAAAAGAACAACAACAACAACAACAACAAAAAACAATGTAATAAAGACTCATTTGGGGAAAAAGGAATTTGACTTGAATATATAATTGATTATAAGACCCACTTATGGAAAAGGTTAAAGCACTGTGATCACATTTGTGTCTATTAATCTGGGCATGAACGTTTGTGATCAAATTTTCTTTCAGTCTGTATTTTATCAATTGGCCCATTTTGAGGGGAAGAGAAAGAAACTTTAATTTTTTTATTATCTGATAACTATGAATTCTGTTTCTGTGATTGTTTTCTTTTTTTTTTTTATAAATTTTTTTTTTATTAATTTTATTTATTTCTGTATGTGTACGAATGTATTGTCTGCATGCAAGTCTGTGCACCCGTGTCGTGCAATGCCGCGGAGGTCAGAAGTGGGCGTCGGATTCCCCTGGAGCTGGAGTTCTCCTGGAGTTGGAGTTTCAGACGGTTCTCAGCCGCCATGTGGGTGCTGGGGATCGAACCCGGGTCCTCTGCAAGAGCGGTCGGCGCTCTTAACCGCTAGGCCATCTCTCCAGCCCTGTTTTCTTTTTTATGTATATTATATCTTGGATCATTTTTTTCTTGACTCAGGAGCACATATTCTCCTTATACAGCATGTATTTTCGATTACATTTTTTTTTTTTTTGCTTTTTCTTGTTTGGGGGACAGGTCTCACTCTGTAGCCCAGGCTGGCCTAGAACTCCCCAGGTTTGCCTCAAGTTTATGACAATCCTTTTGCCTCTGCCTCTCAAGGGTGAGGATTACAGGCAAGTGTCACTATGTGCCTGGATAGATCCCACCTTTAAAAACTTTTCTTTTGCCATCTTTTTGGTCTGTCCATACAGTCAAGTTAATGATTTGACTATTTTTAGGCATGTTTAGTGGTTGTTATTGAAAAATGAAAAGCAAAGTAGGGAACCTTGTGAATACAGAGAAAGGATTCTTCTACACCTCTGCCTGGCATTTTAAAAATAAAACTATTACTTCAATTGATATTTCTGGCTCGGTTATTGTCACATGTTCTATATGTGAGACAAAAGGCTCAAACTGGAGTTTCTGTTGCACTGTGTATAACTGTTCAGTGCTTGTGTTTGTCACGGGTTCACTGACTTTTATAGCTAGGAAAAAAAGCTATCCAAGGAACTTGAAACTTCTTTAGCTTCTTCATGGATTTGTCCTTGCAATGAATTTACTTTGGAGGGAGCTAGTATAAACTCATTCATTCATGAAATCAACAAGCAGGTACCAACTACCTTCTATGTGCCAGATACTTCCATGAGTGCTTGGCATGTATTAATTCATTTACTTCTCCCTATAAACCTATGAAGTAGGCATTGGTTTTATCTCCATTTCAAAGATGGTGGTGGAGAGAAGCACTATTGAGGGGAGCATCTGGCAAGGCAGTGCACAGCAAGAGGTGCTTGACCCTCGAAGAGCATGTTCAACCTTTGATGCAATTCCTGTTCACCACTGGGTGGAAAATGTGAGTTATCTAAGAAAAAGATGCACCAGAAAAAAAAAATGTCACCTATGTTGCATTTGCTGTGAGTACAAATATAACAAAAATTATGTGTGAGTCTCTTCATGAAGAAATACTAGCCAGGTGTTCTCCGATTTCCTTCATTAGCTTGTCACATCATAAATTAATTATTTGATTAACATTTATTAACATAAATTAACATTTATTTCAAGTTGTTGACTTTCAAAAGTTTCTTCTCTGCCCTGGAGAAGGGATCTAAACCCATCAGATACACTCTTCCAGCTCTGCTGTTTTTCATAACCTGATTCTGTTTAGAAACCATTATTATTTAGTGCTTTGATCACTTAAGAATTTTCCTAAATAGCACTGAGGGACATCAGGGGACACTAAGTTGACTTGATAGGCCTTAACATAAATGACAGAATGTATTAAATCCAGTGGTGGAAGAGGGAGGTGCTGGTGGGAAAAGGGGTATAAAGAGGACTAAGATGTTGTGGATGAAATGCACAAAAAAATTTCAAGAAAAATATATTTTAAAAGAATTTTCCTAAATCAAGAACCCCGGCGGGGGCTGGGGGGGGGTCAACACTTTGAAATACCATCTTGTTCCACAGACTAAATGATCTTGGATTCCTTCCCCTTGAAAAGGAACGTTTCCTGTTTCCCATGTTGACTTTTGCTCATTCTTAGATTGCCCCCCAGTGGTTAGTTTAACCTATGACCATATCTCAGAGCCTAATAGAGGCCTTCTGATCGCTTTTCAGTATTTGATTCTAATTTTATCTTCTCCATACCTCTTCCAACTTGCAAAGGGGGACATTGGAAAGACGGCGCTCTAGAGTGGAAATAATCAATGTGCAAGATTGCCACTTCGTGGCAATCAACACAGGCTCCTGAATCAATACATTTCTCCTTCACATTTGCTTTCTGGCTGTTCCTCGGTGCTGGACTTCACTGGCCTGCCCTGCATTTCCCCCTATTCTGTTGGACTGGTGCCAGTGAATTTGGGGATACCAAGATGACCTAAAGGATGTGTTGCACTTTTAAAAATGTCAGTTAGGTGTGCTGAATACTGCTAGGCCAGAGTCCCACACTCCTACTGGCAATAAACAGATCAGCACTCCAGGGGGCTCAGTGGATCCCAGACTTCTTGGCTGCACCTGGACAACTGGGGCTGTGAGTTGTGGGTCCAACCAGGTGAGCATCATCCAAAAAGCTTGGAAAACCTTTGAGGTCCTGGACAAAATGAGAGTGAGAGACCCAATCACCATCATGGACGGCTCACTGTAGAATGGTAGGTTATGGACATCTGTACCAAGGAGACCGGCACAAAGAAATTCAGTGCAGCAAACATTATTAATCCCACACTTTATTTAACAAGCAAAAAGATAGTGATTTGATAGTTCATTAGAGTACCAATAAATTTACAAAAGGCAAAATGGCTTTATTAAAAGATTTTAGGAGGTCTCCCGAGACCAGCTGAAGCAAGCGCAGGTAGGTAGGTAGGAGCTGGGTGCTTCAGCAAGGCTGATTCTTGTTTGACTTAATCTAGTTAATCCGTTAATCCAGCTGTCTTTGCCTTAATTGGCTTTTGTGGCTGTGGGGGTGGAGTTATCCCCCCAGCTGGTATAAAAGGTAGGGTTGCATGAGTCTTGAGATCTGAGATCTCCCGAGACCAACTGAAGCAAGCACAGGTAAGTGGGCAGCAGCTGGGTGCTTCAGCAAGGCTGATTGTTGATTGATTTAATATAGTTAATCCATTAATCCACTTGTCTTTGGCTTAATTGGCTTTTGTGGCTGTGGGGGCGGAGTTATCCTCCCAGCTGGTGTAAAAGGTAAGGTTGTGAGTCTTGAGATCTGAGATCTCCTGAGACCAGCTGAAGCGCAGGTACCGGGGCACAGGTTAAAGAGCATCCTCCCACCCCACAACCCCCACCTCCCCACCCCCCAGTGTGGAGAACCCTTGGAAGACTTGCCACCCGACCCAGCCATACCACTTCTAGGCATGTACCCTCAAGACTCACCCCACCGCAAGGATACATGTACAGCCAACCCAAATGCCCCTCAACTGATGAGTGGATAGAGAAAATGTGGTACATCTACACAATGGAGTTCTATGCAGCAGTAAAGAAAGATGACATCATGAGCTTTTCAGGAAAATGGCTGGAGCTAGAGGACATCATGATGAGTGAAATAACACAATCCCAGAAAAACAAACAACGAAATGGTATCTCTCATCTGTGGATGCTAGTGCCAATTACCCAGTTGTAAGTATTTCTTGTGCATGGCCCCTTGAGCTTTTGTCCAAAGCAGTTGGGAGTGATGCATATTTGAAACAACAACAACATCAACAACAACAACAACAACAGAAAGGACTGCATCAAAGAACTGACTGAAACAGTAAACTTCTGCTCAAAACAGTCAACTTCCACATGGAAAATATTGAGAAAGACTGAGAAAGAGATGAAAAGCATGTTTGGCAGAATGCATGAGCTCTAGTGGGGTGGGGGCATAGGGTGGGGGGCACAGGTCTAGATTTGATAAAAAAAAAAATATATATATATATATAAATAAATAAATAAATTTAAAAAAAAGAAGGTCAAGATCAAAATGCCAGAAGATTGGGCTCTCCAGACGGAGGTCTCCTTGGTTTGCAGATGACTTCCCCCTTGCCTCTGCATGTGGCGCTGTCTGGGCATGCACATGGAGTCTCCCTTGGTGGCAGCATCCTCTCTTCTTAGGAGAACATCAGTCTCCTGGCCCTTGCTACTCTGTGTACACTGGGCACATCTGTGAGTAGTAACCATCCAGAGCGGGGAGTATCATGTTATTTTTCACCCAGTGGAATGACTCTTTACTTCTAGATTTGACTATCTCATCAGGAATATGAAATGACATTAAAACAGTTTAACTCTGGAAAAATAAAAAAATAAAAGATTTTAAAGAAGAAAACTTGTTTTTCATCTGAATTTTAAGAGTAGGGTTGACCAGACAAACTGAAGATGAATAAAGAACAGAAGATCCTTCTCATGCAACAAAGTGTCTGTAAAATGGGACTAGGGATTTCTTCCCAGCAAAGTATTTGTGAGAATTAAAGATAATGAGTATGAAGTGATCAGTGGACTCTCAAGCACAAAACAGGGGTTCTTTATTTATTTGTTCAATGAAAAACTAGCTATTGAGCACCTAATCTGTGCAAGGCACTCATTCAGGTAAAACAAAAAAGACTTCCAAAGAAGTAAAGGGGAGAGGTGACCCCCATCTTTTATGGACTCCTAGGCTCCTGTAGGAGAGGGGCTCTTGTGTTCTATGTGGCTGAGAATAGAGCCAGGACCACTGCATGAACTTTCAAGGTCAGCTCTTTTTTTCTTCAATGAAAGGGGAAACCCCAGTTACAATCAGTGTTCACCAGAAAGGGAATGACAGGCTGCCACTGGGAACAGAGGCCATGGACTGGGCTTTTCGTCTCAGAGAGTGTTTTGTAAGATGTTTAGGACCTAGTATGAAGGAGCTCTGCAGTGTCACTAAGAAGAGAATATATGAAGTTCATTGCTCTTTCTGCTAAGTCAAGGTCATTGTGGGTGTATTTTTTACTACAGGGGAAGGAAGGAACTTAAGATCCAGCCTAACAATGATCAGGAGCTGCAGGATCCAGGCATCTTTTGCCTCTAGGGATGAATTACTCAGGCTTGGACCCGTCTAGGCTGGGGATGGGAGTGATCCCATCAGGAGACTTCTCCTAAGTGTCCAGAGCCTGTGTCTAGCAGCACAGATACAAACATGAGGATGTCTGTGCAGGTGATAATGACTGTGCATATGATTTACTCCTGTCTCTCTTACTTTAGTATTTTCAATCAGAAAAAGACATGAAAAAAATAAATATTCCTAATTCCATTTTATAGATAAACTGAGGATCTGAGAAGTTAATGAATTAACCTCAGGATATGCAGCCAATTCAGTAATGGACGTTATCTCGCTGTCCGTGTGCTTCCTCTACTCCAGACATCCCCTTAGTGGGCAGACAGAGTACTGGACTAAGACAGGAGAGCTGTGTCCCTCTGCTGCCCAGGGACTCTTTCTCCTCATCTTTGAGAGTATAGAGGAGTGAATACAGCAGTTTCTAACCCAATTCAACAGCTCCCTCCTGAATTCTGTCTATGTTCCAAGACCCAGCTAGAAGCAGAGATTCCAGGATAAATAAACAGTGGTTTACCCTCACAGAGTTCAAAAAGTAGAAAGGAAATAAACTCTGTTCATAAACAGAGCATCAAAAGCAAGATGTTTAGTGCTGTTTAACTCTTCTCATGCATCGCTAGAGAGACAGCTCAGCAATCAAGAAAGCTTGTTCCTCTTTCAGAGGACAGAGGGACATATTCGCAGCAGGGACACTGAGTAGCTCACAATTGCCTATAACTCTAGCTCCAGAAGATCTGATATCCTCTCTGGCTTCCAAGGGCACTCACTTGGACACACATGCACAGACCTGTACACACGTGAACACACACACACACACACAATTAAGAATAAATCTCATACTTCCACATTCTGGTTCTTTTCAATGGAGCTAAGCAAGCTCTTGATAATTACTAGATTCACCAAGAATTTAGAGGAAGAGGCTAGGAGAAGATAGGTTAAAGCTTTTTAAAAAATCCATATAACAGCTGGGCGTGGAGGCGCACGCCTTTAATCCTAGCACTCGGGAGGCAGAGGCAGGTGGATCTTTGTGAGTTCAAGGCCAGCCTGGTCTACAGAGTGAGCTCCAGGACAGCTGGGGCTACAAGGAGACCCTGTCTTGAAAAGACCGAAAAAATCCATATAACAAGAAACACAGTTCCAGATAGGAGAACCCACCCTTCAAACTGTTGGTTGGGATAGTTCATGAGACCCTAAAATAGTACAGGCGATTGGCACAGCCCTGCCTTTCTTCCCAGAACTTGAAGGTAAATCCCTATTTTTGGAGACAGGACACACAGGACTTGGAGCAATGGAGCTGGAGCTGACCTGGAAGCTCCTCCCTGGAGACCGGCTCTCACAGTTTCAGAGGATGCTACGGAAGCTGCTAAGGGAGAGAAATCAATCAGTGGTTCAATTTCAGTTTTAAAGCCTAATAACCACAACAATGACTGGCCCAGCAAACTATCTCCATCAGTTCAGTAGTGGCACTTTTATCTTGGGGAAAATCAACAGCTGTCTAGTTGGACTTGAACTCTGGTCAGGGGGAGGAAACTCATGTGTGGCATTGTAAATATGCATGCTAAAATGCATGGCTAAAGGTCATAGATCCTATAAAAAAGCACATCTGTCATGTCCCTAGAGAAACACTTTGCTAAATATGGATTCTTACATTTACAGACAATTATACCCCCATCACTCATCAAAGAAGCTTCTTTTGCGACAGATGGAGACTACTACAGAGTTCTACAACTGGTCACACATGGAGAATCGGGGTCTGCGAGTCATCTAGTCCTAAGTGATACACCTAACAATGAACCTCTACAGCAAAGGCTCATGGAAGATAGTGCAACGGGGGGGGGGGGGTGGGGGTGGAGAGAATACTGATGCGCTCTCAACTCTCAGCAGTGAAGCTTCCTCATGCAACAGAACATGATGAACAGAGAAGGCAACAACTGGCCAAAATGCAGAGGATACGAGACTGTAGAGCATGTGTCCCAGGATAGGACTCCTATATTAAGCCCCACCAATTCAGGGTTCAAGGACCATTTCAGAAGAGGGGTGGAAAGATTTTAAGAGCCAGAGGTGGTGGAGGACCACAAGAAAACAGTTTTCCAGGCTTCTGAGAACTTGCTCATATGATTTTACAGCAATAGTGACAGCATGCACAAGACCTGTGCAAACTCAAACCAGACGAAACCCCAGCATAGAACTGGAGAAATGGACAAGAATCCCAACCTTAGCCAAGGATCTATTGGCAGCTGAGCACTGCTCAGTGAGGGAGAGTTGGTCTTCTTTAAAGGAGTGATGCTAGATAGGCTGATTAGGCTCCAGTGGATGAACTCGTACCAAAGGACATCAAGGGACACAAATTTTACTTGATAGGCCTTAACATGTATGACAGAATGCATGAAATATGTTGGAGGTATGGGGATGTGGACAGGGGAAGGGGCCTAAATATGATGTACTGTATGAAAAAAAAACCCATACCCAAGAGAGGGAAACTGAAACCACAATGATGGAGAATTGAGAGCACTGGGTGATGTGGGATCTTTAGGCTCTGAAACCATGGCAAAACTCACTCTGCTTTGAGCTCTGAAGCACACAAAGCCCAATAACTGGTGGAAAGGGGCCATGTTTGCTGTCTGGCCTCCTTTTAGGACTGCCTAGAATATTGCACCAATTTCTATTATGTCTCTCCTCCAAAATTCTCATAGAATCCTGGCCCAAACTGTGTGCTATGTACGAGCAATGGACTGAGGCAGAAACTTGGGAATTAGCCTTGGAAGAGCAAGGATGTCCTTGGATAAAGCTCCTTGACTCTAAGATACAAAATATTCCTAACACAATAAAACCACCTGTCTGAGACTTTGCAGAATAGACTTTTGGGAGTCCGTCACTTCTGTTGGCCCTAGTAGATGAAGCTGAAATTACAATTAGACGTCCACATCAAGAGAACAATTCTTAAGACAGATGTGTATCTAATGAGTTTCTAAAGCAGGAAAAAGAGCAAGCTTTTCTTTTGACTTTGTAGATTGTGTTCCAGATTCTTCTATGGAATAACAGCTCCAGAATATTGTTGAATATGTAAATATGTAATCTAATATTTCCTTCAGGAGATAATATAACTACTATATCAAAATGATATTCTGATTTTGTTTAGCTCTTTCAATATTATTTATTGAAATAGGGGAGGTATTCTATTTTTTAATTTATTTTTTATGTGTATGAATGTACTGTCTGTGCTGTATGAATGTACTGTATGAATGCACCCGTGTCATGCAATGCCACAGAGGTCAGAAGAGGGTGTCAGATTCCCCTGGAACTAGAGTTAAAGATGTTTCTTAGCCACCATGTGGATGCTGGGGATCGAACCCCGGGTCCTCTGCAAGAGCAGTCGGCACTCTTAACCACTAGGCCATCTCTCCAGCCTCCAGATCTCTTTATTACTTAAAACATTTCTTCCATGTAAGTTAGCACCACCATGATGGGGCACAGTATGGTGAGTCCTTGAAAAGCTAAAAAGAGATCTGCCTGGGAGATAGTTTAGATGGTAAAGTTCAGGCTTCTCAAGCATGAAGACCTGAGGTATATCCCTGGAATCCATATAAACAAGCTTCGCATGGTAATGCATACTTGTGATCCCAGTTCTGTGGAGGCTGAGGCAGGTGGCTCCCTAGGGCCCACTGGTCAGACAGCCTAACCTAATTGGTGAGTCTCAGGCCAATGAGACACTCTGCCTCAAAAGAAGAGGTGGGTAGCTCCTAAGGAACGCTTGAGGTTACCCTCTAGTGTCTACACAAATGAAAATATGTGTATGTACACATATACCCACATGAACATGAACACACACACACACACACACACACACACACGCACACACACACACACACACCTGCCATCTGATCCAGCCCTTCCAGTTCTAGGTTGCTGTAATTTGGATCTTGAATAAATCCCAAATATCTGTGTATTAAAAGCTTGGTCCCAAGCCTGTGTAATCTTGGGAAGTACTAGAATCTTTAAGAGATGGGCCCTAGTGGAAAGGCTTAGATCATTAGGGGCTTGCCCTTCAGTGGGATATTGTGGTCCCAGATCCTTCCTTTCTGTCTGTTGCTTCCTGACTGCCATGAAGTAAGCACCTCTGCACCAAGATGCCTTTCCTGCAGTGATGTTCTTTCTGCCTCACTGTAGGTCCAAAGGCAATGGACTAACCTACCATGGAATATGGCCACTGAAACTAAGCTACAGTAAACATTTCTTTTAAGTTGTTTGTCCTATGAACTTTCTCACAGTGATGGAAAGCTAACACATGGTTATATGTCCAAATGAAATGAATACAGAAGAGATACTTGCACACCTATGTTTATTGTTGCTTTATTTGTAAGATATGGAAATAATCTAGATAGCCAGCCATACAGTATGAGAGGATAAGAGAAACATTCTGTCCTAACTGATAGATAAATAGATAGATACATAGATAGATAGATAGATACATAGATAGATAGATAGATACATAGATAGATACATAGATAGATACATAGATACATAGTTACATAGATACAGACATAGATAGATACATACACAGATACATACATAGATGTATAGATGATAGATAACCACTCTGCCATAAGGAATACAGAATCCTATTATTTGCAACAAAATGGATGGAACTGGAGGATGCTGTGTCAGGTAGAATAAAGTCATCATAGAAAGGAAAATACCACGTGTTCTCTAACACAAGAGAAAAATAAATTATAGACCTGGGCATAGAATAGTGACCAGAGAATGGGAAGGAGGAATAAAAGGAAGCTGGATTTGATTGAAGCATACTGAACTACATTATTATATACAATTAATAATTGTTAATCAGGTTTTTAAAATTGTGTCTGGGCAGTATGCACAAGGGCTGTACAAATCCAAGCCAGACAGGGCTCTAGCACGGGGAGGTAGACAGGATCCCCAGCTCTGAGCATCTGTTCGAAGAGGAAGAGTCAGTTTTTCCTCTGGTGTGATGCCCTGTAGGATGGACCCACATTCAAGAACCCATGGGAAACACACATTAGACCCAGTAGGCTTTTAAAAAACAAAAGTAACAATAGAGGACACAAAGTTGGGAGGTTATAAGGTGGGGTTGGAGGGGCAATCTGAATATGATCAAAATGCATTACATAAAATGCTTGAATCAAAAATAATTTTTTAAATTGTGTCTAGGGTAGGCAAGATGGCTCAGTGGGTAAAACAGTTGCTGCATAAGTCTGATGACCCCAGTTCAAACCCTAGAACCCACATAAAGGTAGAAGGAAAGAAGCTTGCCTCATCCACACAGCTGTCCTCTGACCTCCATCTTTGTGCATGTACATGACCCTCCCACCAACTGTACACAGTAGTAATAAATAAAATAAAAAATTTGAGGCATGTTCTCACCATGTAGCCCTGGCTGGCCTAGACCTTTCTGTGTTAACCAGGTTGGCCTCAAACTCACAGAGATCCACCTGCCTCTGCCTCCTGAATGCTGGAATTAAAGGCGTGTGCCATCATGCCACCCCCAAAATAAAATTTTGTGGATAATCTTTTTTCAATTTGTTTTATTATATATATTTTTTGTACAAGATTATGTTAGTAATCAAATCTAGACCCGTGTCCCCTACCCTATCCCCCCACCCCACCAGAGCTCATGTATTTTGCCAAACATGCTTTTCATCTCTGTCTTAGTCTTTCTCAAAATTCTCCATGGAAGTTGACTGTTTTAGCAGAAGTTCACCATTTCAGTCAGTTCTTTGGTGCAGTCCTTTCTGTTGTTGTTGTTGTTGTTGTTGTTGTTGTTGTTTCCAATATGCATCTCTCCCAACTACTTGGACAAAAGCTCAAGGGGCCCAGCACAAGAAATACTTACAACTAGGTAATTGGCACTAACATCCACAGATGAGGGATACCATTCATCGTTTGTTTTTCTGGGACTGTGTTACTTCACTTAACATAATATCTTCTAGTTCCATCCATTTACCTGCAAAACTCATGATGTCATCTTTCTTTACCGCTGCATAGAACTCCATTGTGTAGATGTACCACATTTTCTCTATCCATTCGTCAGTTGAGGGGCACTTGGGTTGGTTCCAGCTCCTTTCTGTGTTTCAGGTGGTCTTTAAAAATTGTTTCTGTTCTATATATACAAACAACAGGTGCTTCTCCCAACTCTCAGTTTCATGGTGTCTTTTTAAATCACTTTTATTAATCTGGTATGTGGATTTCATGGAACACTTTACAATGAAGAATCTCTTCTGCTTCTCTTCATTAATTGTCATTTTTGTCACACCTTCCTACTATTATATGCTGCTCTTCACAGTTCATAAAACATATATTCATGATCTCAAAAATCTTTTGAAATCCCTGGCCGGGCATGGTGGTGCATGCCTTTAATCCTAGCACTCGGGAGGCAGAGGCAGGCAGATCTTTGTGAGTTCAAGGCCAGCCTGGTCTACAGAGTGAGTTCCAGGACAGCTGGGGCTACAGGGAGACCCTGTCTTGAAAAGGCTAAAAAAAAAAAAAATCATTTGAAATCCCATGAGTCCATAAAGCCGTCATCCTATACATTTTGCAGGTGAGAGAACTGCAGCCTAAAGAATTAAGTCATTCTCTTTAGAGCGCTCACTCAGCAGATGAGCTTGAACTTGAACTTGACCTTCCCAGTACCTGAGCCACTGTCCTACCACAGCTGTGGCAGGCCATATTTAGGATATGGATTCTTCTTTATAAGACACTTAAGCAGGATCTCCCAAGACCACCTGAAGCACAGCTCTCTTCACAATAGCAAGGAGCTGGAACCAACCCAAGTGCCCCTCAACTGACAAGTCGATAGAGAAAATGTGGAACATCTACACAATGGAGTTCTATGCAGCGGTAAAGAAAGATGACGTCATGAGTTTTGCAGGTAATGGATGGAACTCGAAGATATCATGCTGAGTGAAGTAACACAGTCCCAGAAAAACAAACGACAGATGGTATCCCTCATCTGTGGATGCTAGCACCAATATTGTGAATCCCTTAAAATATAATAAATAAAATAAATTTTAAAAAGACATTTAAAATATTTCATTTATTACTTTTATTTTATTTTATTGCCTGCATGTATGTAAGTGCACCTGTGTCATGCAGTGCCCTCAGAGGTCAGAAGAGGGTGTCAGATCCCCTGGAACTGGAGTTCCAGATAGTTTTTAGCCTCCGTTTGGGTGCTGGGAACAGAACTCAGCTTCTCGGAAGAGTTGGTGCTCTTAATCACTGAGCCGTCTCTTCAGCCCCTCATAAGACATTTTTAAACGTAAACAAATAAATGAGGTGATCTGGGCAAAATATGTGAATGAAAAAGTTATCTGATGCAAAATAACCCCTCTCCAAAATCACCAAGATGGATTTTCATCACTAGACAGTATTCAGCACTATGGAGAAGGTACACATATATTGTTGGGTGAATAGTAGGGTGGGTGGGTGGCTATAGACCTCACTACATTCTGGACCCTAGACATACAATAGCAAATAAGAATCTAGTCTAGAACCAGGAGGGACTCTGTGAGGAAATGCTGTTTACTTTGGGACTAAAGTCTGAGAAAGATTGTCCCAGTAGAAGGAAGGACTACAGCAGATTGAAAGTGTTTTAAACAGAAAGAATATAATAAGGAGAAAGCAGGAAGCAACAGAGGTGAGTGTCCAGGAATGTGGAGAGTTTCTGTGTAAGCAGAGGAGATGGGGTAGGTCATGGTACCAGGTGGGGCCAAGGGGGATATAGGGCCTGGGAGATAAGGATGTGGCCCTGTATACCAAAGAAATAAACAGAGAACTCTCCGTGTTTTGAAATTACCACTGTAAAAGGCAGATCTGAGATGGACAAGACTAAAGGCAGAGATTTTGAAAAGAGCAGGCGTGGGAAATGCAATCAGGGAGAAGGACACTCTGGGCTGAAGGGACAGTATGAGCAAAGGCCTGGGGGATTTCCAGAAATTGGCCAGAGCTCACAGAGTGCACAAAAGGAAGAGGCAAGTGCTGGGAAGATGGCTGGTGATTAAGGGCATTTGCTGTATAGGCAAGAGAACCTAAGTTCAAACCCCAGCCCTCACGTAAGAAGCCAGGTATAGCTATATGTGCCTGTAACCTGGGCAGTAGGGTCAGAGACTGGCAGAGCCCAGCCAGCTTAGCCTAAACAGTGAGCTTCTGGTTCATTCTGTAAAGGAATATCGTGGATAGCTACAGAGGAAGACACTGAGTGTCTTCCTCCAGCCTCTACATGAGCACACAGAGGGGCTTATACCTGCACACATTCATGCATGAACCATGAACACACAGGAAGATAAATAGGGCAGCAAGGCAGAAGGCTAGAAAGTTCAAATGGGGTCGCATCAAGCAAGACCTTGAATGCTTCAGTAGACTTCTTTGGGTTTCATTTCATGGAAAATGGGGAGCTTATAAAGCTGTTTGACCAAAGGAGGAGGATGACCATCCCTAGGAATGAAGGAAACCTGTGAGACATTGTGACAGTTTTCATTACGTGTTGTAGCCCATGAAACACTTTCACACACTTGACCTCATATAAGCCACAATGTAACCCTTACACTGTTAATATATTTAGTAATTATTAACAATGGGAAATATTTGTTGTGTCTGTTATTTTTCTTGCACAGAACTAGGTAGGGTATCTATAGACATTATTTGATATAACTCTCAAATCCTTTCTTTGCAATATTTTTATCTTAATTTTATTTTACTTTATATCTTTTGATTTTTTTGAGACAGGGTCTCCCTGTAGTCACATTTGATCTGGAGCTCACTATGTCGACCAGTCTGGCCTCCCAGAGATCCACCTGCCTAGCACTGAGATTAAAGGTATGTGCCACCATGCCTGGCCAATTTTTAGATGAGAAAACCAAAACTGAGAATGATAAGTGACTCACTCAGGGCATATGATTAATAATAACACTGGGAGGACACAAAGTGGGCAGGTGCTCTATCCATCTGACTCATAGGCACAGTGCCTGAGCACCCAGTCCTTTCAAATGACTGTAAAAAAGACCAAACAAAAAGTATTAGAAATATAAAGTCCAGTGGCTTTCTATATAGGAAAGGAAGAGGGGCTGGAAAGATGGCTCAGTGATTAAGAGCATATATTTCTCTTGCAGAAGGCCTGAATTTATTTTTCAGGATCCACATGGGGGTGGGGATGGCTTACAACCACCTGTAACTACAGCTCTGGGCGATCCAACCTTCTTCTGGCTTCCACAGGCACCTGCATTCATGTGCTCATACCCACACACAGACTCAGACACATATACCCACACACAGACTCAGACACATATACCCACACACAGACTCAGACACATATACCCACACACAGACTCAGACACGTATATCCTCACACAGACTCAGACACATATACCCACACACAGACTCAGACACGTATATCCTCACACAGACTCAGACACATATACCCACACACAGACTCAGACACGCATACCCACACACAGACTCAGACACATATACCCACACATGGACTCAGACACATATAACCACACACAGACTCAGACACATATATCCACACAGACTCAGACACATATATCAACACAGACTCAGACACATATACCCACACACGGACTCAGACACATATATCCACACAGACTCAGACACATATACCCACACATGGACTCAGACACATATACCCACACATAGACTCAGACACGTATACCCACACACAGACTCAGACACATATACCCACACACAGACTCAGACACATATACCCACACACAGACTCAGACACATATACCCACATGCAGACTCAGACACATATACACAGTTAAAAAAAAAACAAAATCTGAAAAACTTAGGAAAGGAAGAAGTCAAATCATTTCTATTTTCAGTTTATATGCTCCTGTACTTCAAACACCTCAAAGACACCTCTAAAGAACTATTAAATCAAATAAATACTTTCAGCAAAGTAGCAGAAGAAAAAAATACAAAAATCAATAACCTTACTATAGACCAATAATGAACATACTGAGAAAGAAATAAAGAATACAGTTCTATTCACAATAGCCTCAGAAATACCTAGGAATAAACCTAAGCAAGGTGGTGAAAGACCTCTAAAATGAAAATTTTTAAATACCAAAGCAAGGAATCGAAGAAGACACTAGAAGATTGAAAGACCTCCTCTGCTCATGGACTGAGAGAATGAATCACCAAAATGATTCACAAATTTAGTGTCGTCTCTTAGTTAAGTTCCACTTACATTATTCAACAACAGAAAAAGAATCCTAAAATGTATATAGCTTCACAAAATACCCCAAATAGCCAAAGGAGTCCTAAGAATAAAGAGCAATGCTGGAGGTATTGGAATAGCTCACCTCAAATTATCCCACAGAACCAGAAAATCCAAAACAGCACGGCACTGGTGAAACAGACTCATAGACCAGTGGAACAGAACTGAGGACTGAGAAATAAACCCACACAGCTACAGCCATTTGAGTTTCAACAAAGGTGCAAAGACAAACATTGGGAAATGCATTTTCTCCAACAAATGGTACTGGGGGAACTGGATTTCCATGTGCAGAAGAATGAAAGAAGACCCATCTCTCTAGCCCTGTACAGAAACCAATTCAAGGGGCTGGAAAGATGGCTTAGCAGTTAAGAGCACCAGCTGCTCTTGCAGAGGACCCGGGTTCAATCCCCAGCACCCACATGGCGGCTGAGAACCGTCTTTAACTCCAGTTTTGGGGAATCCGACGCTCTCTTCTGACCTCTGCTGCATTGCACGACACGGGTGCACAAACCTATATGCAAACAGTACATTCATACACATAAAAAATAAATAAATAAAAATTTTAAAAAAGAAATATAAAAAAAAATTCAAACTGAATCAAAGACTTTCATGTAAGACCTGAAACTTTGGTGAAACCGGAAACAAATGGCTGTAGCTGTGTGGGTTTATTTCTCAGTCCTCAGCTCTGTTCCACTAATCTACGAGTCTGTTTTACCAGTGCCATGCTGTTTTGGATTTTCTGGTTCTGTGGAACGAGCAGAACTTCCTCTGGAACTACCAGAGGAAAACAGTTCAAAACCTAAGTATAGCTGGGCATGGTGGTGCACGACTTTAATGCCAGCACTTGGGAGACAGAAATTGAACATTCATCCAACCATCAGGAAAGGATGTGGAAAAGCCTCAGGAGCAGAATGGATGAAGCAAAAAAAGAATATCAGAAATACAGGATAACATGGCACAACTAGAAATCTCAAGTAAAGATTATGAAAAATTAAAAAAAAAAAAACAAAACCAAGAGTGGAACAACCAGGAAATGTGGGACACTATGAAAAGACCAAACCTCCACCTCATAGGGATAGAGGAAGGAGAAGAATCCCAAGACAATGGTATTGATCAGATCTTCAACAGAATAATAGAAGAAAATTTCCCCAAACTGAAGAAAGACAAACCCATACAAATACAAGAAGCACATAGAACATCAAATAGACAAAAATACAAGAAATGAAATTCCCCATGCCATATCATAATTAAAACACTAGATGCTCAAAAGAAAGACAAAATACTGAAAGCCACAAGAGAAAAACAGCAAGTTACATATAAGGGGGAACCCAACAGAATTACAGCTGACTTCTCAGTGCAAACAATGAAAGCAAGAAGAACGTGGACCAAAGTATTCCCAGTGCTAAACGACTTTAGAGGCCAACCCAGATTAATATACCCAGCAAAAATGTCAATTATAGTTGGAGAAAGAAAAATCTTTCATGACATAAACAAAATGAAAGAACACATGTCAAAAAAACCCAACACTTCAGAAAATAACCAAAGCAATTCAAAGAACAGAGGAAAGGAGCAACTATCCCCAAGCAACTAAAGCGAAAAATTAGCAAAAACATAACAGAGTAAATAAAAACCTAGACCAAGAATGCAAACAAAGAATAAGTTGAAAGGAAGCAACACACATCTCTCAATAATAACCTTAAATATTAATGGTCTAAACTCCCCAATCAAAAGACATAGACTGGGAGAATGGATTAGGAAACAGAATCCATCTATATGCTGTCTACAAGAAACCCATCTCACCCTCAAGGACAGACACCACCTTAGAGTGAAAGGATGGAAAAAAAATTCCAAGCAAATGATACCAAAAAGCAAGCAGGAATTGCTATTCTAATATCAGACAAAGTAGACCTCAGAGTAAAATTAATCAGAGAAGACAAAGAGGGCCATTATATCTTTATCAATGGAATAATTAACCAGGAAGATTTCATAATCTTAAATGTTTGTGTACCAAATTCTGGTGCACTGAACTTTATAAACACAATCCTTCGACCTCAAGACACAGATTAAACCCAGCATGCTAATAGTGGGGGACTTCAATACTCCACTGAGCCACCTGGATAGGTCAACTGGGCAAAAAATAAACAGAGAGACATCAGAACTGAACAATACAATGCACCAAATGGACCGCACAGATATCTACAGAATATTCCACCCAAACACCAGAGAATATACCTTCTACTCAGAGCCCCATGGAACATTCTCCAAAATCGACCACATACTGGGACACAAAAGAAATCTCAACAAATACAAAAGGATTGAAATTATTTCATGCATTCTATCAGACCACAGTGCAATAAAAGTCAATATTAACACCAAGATAAGTCCCACTAGCTACAAGAACACATGGAGACTAAACAACACAATCCTGAATGGTCAGGAAAGAAATAAAGAATGAAATAAAAGTATTCATGGAACTAAACAAAAATGACAACACAATACAACAAAACCTGTGGGATACATTAAAATCAGCCCTAAGAGGGAAATTTATAGCCCTAAATGCCCACATTTAAAAAAAGAGAAAGAGAACAAATAAATGATCTAACACTGCAGCTAAAAACACTTGAGAGGCAACAACAAATGAACCCTAAACCCAACAGACAGGAAGAAATAACGAAAATCAGAGCAGAAATGAATGAAATAGAAAAAAAAAAGAAAATAATACAAAAAAAAAATCAATGAATCCAAAAGCTGGTTCTTTGAAAAGATAAAATAGACAGACCTCTAGCCCAGTTAACCAAAAGAAAGAAAGAACAACTCCAAATCAATAGCATTCATGATGAAAGGGGAAAGATCACAATAGATAAAGATCCAGACAATCAAAGGAGAATACTTCAAAAACTATTCTATACTAAATTTGAAAACCTAAGAGAAATGGAGGAATATCTGAAATCCTGGGATTCACCAAAGCTTAACCAAGAAGAGATTGACAGCTTAAACAGACCAATAATACATGAGGAAATTGAAGATGAAATAAAAAACTTCCCAAGTAAAAAAACCCCAGGCCCAGATAGTTTCCCAGCAGAATTGTATAAAACATTTAAAGAGGTCTTACAACCATTACTACTCAAACTGTTCAGAAGGATACAAACAGAGGGAAATATCCCAAATTCCTTCTATGAAGCCAGCGTCACTCTGATACCAAAACCAGGCAAAGATACAACCAAAAAAGAAAACTGTAGATCCATCTCATTAATGAACACAGATGCAAAAATTCTCAACAAAATACTTGCAAGTCACATACAGACCCACATCAAAAAGATCATCCATCATGACCAAGTTGGATTCATACCAGAGATGCAGGGATGGTCCAACATACATAAATCAATAAATAACATAAAACACCTAAATGGACTGAAAGACAAAAACCACACAGTCATTGATCATCTCAATTGATGCAGAAAAAGACTTTGACAAAATCCAGCATCCCTTCATGCTTAAAGTCCTAGAAGAAATTGGATTGGAGGGATCATTCCTCAATGTAATCAAAGCCATATACAACAAACCCACTGCCAGCATCATCCTAAATGGAGAAAAATTAGAAGCATTCCCCTTAAAGGCAGGAACCCAGCAAGGCTGCCCCCTATTGCCACTCCTCTTCAATATAGTGCTTGAAATGCTTGCTAGGGCAATAAAGCAAGAAAGCAAAATTGAAGGAGTACTAATTGGAAAAGAAGAAGTATAATTATCCCTTTTTGGAGACGATATGATCCTTTACCTAAGGGATGCTAAAAAACTCCACCAGAGAACTCCTAGAAATGATTGAAAGTTTCATTAAGTGGCAGGATACAAAATAAACCTAGAACAATAAATAGCCTTTCTTTACACCAAAAATAAGCATCTGGAGAAGGAATATAAGGAGACCTTCCCAATCACAATAGCCTCAAAAAAATACCTGGGAATAAACCTAACCAAATTCACCAAAGACCTCTACAACAAAAATTTTAAAACCCTGAAGAAGGAGATTGAAGATGACATCAAAAGATGAAAAGACTTCCCATGCTCATAGATTGGAAAAGATTAATATAGTAAAAATGTCCATTCTACCCAACTTAATATACAAATTCAATGCAATCCCAATCAAAATCCCCATGAGCTTTTTCACAGACTTGGAAAAAAAAATCCTTAAATTCATATGGAAAAACAAAAAAAACCCAAAAAGCTAAAACGACCCTGAGTGAAAAGTGCAATACAGGGGGGATTACTTTACCAGACCTTAAGCTATATTACAAGGCTATAGTCATAAAGACAGCTTGGTACTGGCACAAAACAGACCCATTGACCAATGGAACAAAATTGAAGATCCAAACTTGAGCTCATATAACTTCAGCCACCTCATATTTGACAAAGGAGCCAAAAAAGCTCAATGGAGGAAAGATAGCATATTCAGCAAATGGTATTGGCAAAACTGGATCACCATTTGTAGAAGAACAAAATTAAACCCATATATCTCATCCTGTACAAAAATCAACTCCAAGTAGATCAAAGGTCTCAACCTGAAATCTGAAACCCTGAAGATGATAGAAGAAAGTGTTGGCAGCAACCTACAAGACATAGGCATAGGAAAAGATTTTCTTTTTTTTAATTTTTATTTATTTTTTATGTGTATGAATGTACTGTCTGCATGTAGGTTTGTGCACCCATGTCATGCAATGCTGCAGAGGTCAGAAGAGGGTCTCGGATTCCCCTGGAACTGGAGTTAAAGATGCTTCTTAGCCGCCATGTGGGTGCTGGAGATTGAACCCGGGTCTTCTGCAACAGCAGTTGGTGCTCCTAACTGTTAGGCCATCTCTCCAGCCCAGAAAAGACTTTTTAAATCAAACAACAGCCACACAGGAAATAAAGACAACAGCTGACAAGTGGGACCTCATCAAACTCAAAAGCTTCTGTACAGCTAAAGAAACAATCAAGGAGCCGGGCATGGTGGTGCACACCTTTAATCCTAGCACTTGGGAGGCAGAGGCAGGTGGATCTTTGTGAGTTCAAGGCCAGCCTGGTCTACAGAGCAAATTCCAGAAGAGCTGGGGCTACAGGGAGACCCTGTCTCGAAAAGACTTAAAAAAAAAAAAAAACAAAAAAAACAAGAAGAAGAAACAATCAAGGAAGTGAAGAGAAAACCCACAGAGTGGGAGGAAACCTTTACCACTGATACATCTGACAGAGCATTAACATCCAGAATATATAGACTACTTAAAGAACAAAGAAGTAAGAAAACAAATGACCTACTCAAAAGATGGAGTAAAGAGCTGAATAGAGACTTCACCAGTAAGGAAGTAAAGATGGCTGAGAAACATCTTAAAAAGTGTTCAACGTTGGGCTGTTGGGCTGGAGAGATGGCTCAGTGGTTAAGAGCACCGACTGCTCTTGCAGAGGACCTGGATTTGATTCCCAGCACCCACATGGTGGCTAAGAACCGTCTTTAACTCCAGTTCCAGGGGAATCTGATGCCCTCATCTGACCTCCATGGCATTGCACGACACGGGTGCACCAACCTACATGCAGACAGTACACTCATACACATAATAAATAAATAAATAAATAAATAAATAAATAAAATGTTAAAAAAATTTAAGTGTTCAACGTTGTTAATAATTAAGGAAATGCAAATTAAAACCACTCTAAGGTATCATCTCACTTCAGTAAGACTGGCCAAAATCAAGAAAACAAAAGACACCAAATGTTGGAGAGGTTGTGGGGAAAGGGGAACACTCATCCATTGCTGGTGGGAATGTAAATTCCTACAACCACTATGGAAAGCAGTGTGGAGAATCTTTCAAAGACTCAAAATGAGCCTACCACCTGACTAAGTCATACCACTCCTGGGTATGACTATAAGCCATTATGCTAAGTGAAGTAACAGTCCCAGAAAAAAAAGGGTGAATGTTTTCCCACATTTGTGGAAATCTCTAGTTGGCAGGCAAACTGAGCAACTTTATTATTCTGTTTCCTTGTATCTGAAAGCAACTGTGCTATTATAATGTGAATCTCTTAATGGGTTCTAGAATTGACCTACCACTTATATTCAGATATTGTAATTACCATATGTGGGTGGAAGCTATGTATTCATATTTTAAATGGAAAAATGTGAACCCCAAAACATATATTGGAATTAACATACAGTTTATTCCTAGAGGTCATAATTTTGATACATATGTGTTGTTTATATAATTTGGAGTTCTACAAAGGGGAGGGAACAACAACAACAACATAAGGACTGGCTCAAAGAACTGACTGATACACTTAAATTCTGCTCAAAACAAGCCTCTGCAGAAAAAAATCATTGGAAACACTGAGAAAAAGATGCAAGATATGTATGGTGGAATACATGAACTGGGGTGGGGGAGGGGAATGTCTCCAAATTGGACTGAAAAATGTTGTATGAGCTATACAAAATGTCAATTTAAAAAGAAAGGAGGGCAGGAAAGAAAAGAATCTATTTTAGTTTTATTGAGACAGGGTCTCTGTAGCCATAACTGCATGGCAGTGGCTTTGTCTTTGTGTTAGACTTATGACTGATGGGGATAGAGAGTTATCTATCACTTGCAGTTTCTAGTCTTGAGACTGATTCTCAAGAATGGACTTTCCACCTCCCGTGATGGCCAGCTAAAGTCTTGACTCTACACTGGGTCCTGGGCATCCTGGCTCACAGAAGGGGACCATAACTCTGGCTCATGGGAGGGAACCATAATTAATTAATTAATTAATTAATAATTTTATTCAGTGAGTCTTTTTTTGAGAATGGTTCAAATAGAGTTTTTTTTTAATTTTTTAATCGAATTCTCCATTTCATACGGAACATCTCAATCAATCCTAATCACCTTTTTACCCCTTTCCCCACTGGCACCTTCCACAGAATTCATATAAGAGTCAGTCTTTTTGAGATAGGGTCTCCCTATAGCTATAGCTAGCCTGAAACTTGCTAGGTAGAACAGGCTGACCTTGATCTCACAGATTGACTTTTACTTCCCGTGTGCTGGGATTAAAGGCATGCATCACCACAACCCACAATAATTATTTATTTTTTTTAAAAAATCTTTAAAAAACACTTATGTGTTATGCTTACTCTCAGCTAGTGAAAATAAGAGTGCCAGAATGTTTGAGGAAGAGACGGTTGGTGGCTGGTGGTCCAATTTCAGTAGGATTCTCATTTCAGAAAGCAACCCATGTTTGGGCTCCAAAAGCTGAACTTTGTTAGGATCGCTGTTCTCCAAGTAGAAAGAAATGAGCTTCAGAGAAATGGATTTGTTCTCAAATAGGTATGGAAAATATAAAATTCACTTTTTTGCCTCTAGTTCATGAGACATGGTTTTTTCAGATGCCCCATAGGGATTGATATTAAGCCATGGATTGCCCCCTATAAAGCCCAAGCAAATTTTTCTCAGAGCTGTCACTTCACCCAAGCCCTTTCTCCGTGTAACTGAGACTAGGACTACAGGAGAAAGAACAAGGGCGTTGGTCATCAGCTCTGTGTGGCCTCCAGATTAAAAATCTGACCTCTCGGTGCCATGTACAATTCTATGTGGACCCTCGCATTGACGAAATAGTCATAATGGATATAGGCAATGGGTAAAGCTTCAATATGGCCTCTTTTATAGTATTGTAACAAAGGTAATTTAGTTTTTCATAGAGCACATCCTTAGTCATAGGAAAAGAGCTCTGAAGTATTTAGGAGCTAAAGGGGCTATTTATCACTACAGTGATAATAAGAATACCTCTTGCAGGAGATGAGACACCATTGTGCTGGAGGCTGGGTGCACAGTGCTCTTTGTAGTGTTTATTTCACACCCCCTCTCTCCTCAGAGCTTGCTCTGTCCACAGAGAGAAAGGACTCAAGAAGTCCAGTTCTTGTCATGCTCAGACACACTGATAAGGGCAGTGGATGGAAATGTTCCAGATTTTGAGACGTGGTGGCCAGAAGTTCAGAATTCACAGCAGTAAAAGCAGGTCACTTGGCTGGAACAAGGACAGGTCAGCAGCAGGGACATTCCTGGGAGCAGAGACCCAAGGCCAAGTAGTTGAGGAGCAACTTCTGTAAAGAGACAACAGTCTCAGCACCATCAACTCTTTGTGAATGTGTCTTTCCCAAAGGATTGGTGCATAAGGCAATGATCAAACTAACATTGAATGTTAGCCACGGTTAGGCATCATGCTAAGTACTTCGACAGCTCGGAAATGGAATCAGAGCTTCTAAGTAACTTACCCAGGTTTGTAGAATTGTGTCTCACTCCAGCTCCTATCTCAAGGTTTTGGGGAGGGGGTTGTTTTTGTTTTTTGTTTTTATTTTTAATGGAAAGCAATCAGTCCAATGTATATTTGAAAAATTTCCTCCAGGTATTACAGCAGAGATCCAGAGAGTCCTTGGAAGGAAAAAGGAGCTAAGACTTTGCAGCCTTGAAGACTGTCTACAACTGAAGCTCACACCCAGTGATTGTGTCCCAGAGGGAAAAACAGGCCCAAACACTGGCTGGGACCCCTGTGAGGTCACTGCTTAGATGACTTCAAACCAAAAGAGCAAACAAAAGCTTGGGTGAGTCCTCTGGCTGCGAAAATCAGTGAGTGCTTTGTAAAGGAATGAGTGCTCAGCTTCTATTCACCCATTCTCTGGAGCTGGTTGAGGCTCAGCTACCTCCAGCCTCCACCAGAAGACCAAGGATATGAGCCTGGGGGCCTCTCTGCTGCCAACTGTGTGGTCAGCACCTAACACTTAGGTATGAATTTCCTAATATATCCAACACTATGTCAGTCAATAAGATAGATGGGGACATTGATGAGATTTGGATGTGATTCCAAAATGAGCCTTTTTTGTCATTTCTTTATTGATGCTTTGTGTATTTCATACATCATTTTCCAATTCAGTTCAGGCATATTCCCCTTTCCCTTCCCCCCATCCCACCCCACCCCACCCCATCCCAGATCATGCATTCTGCCATGACTGTCCTGCATCTTTCTTTCACTTTTTTTTCATTTTTTAACAATAAGTGATAATCCATGAGTACAAGCATCCTTCATGCAAAACCAATTTGCAAGCAGTTGTGCCCAAACCCACACACCCCATGAGCCTTTTATACATGTTTGGGAGAGGAAGATGGTCTAAATAGAGACACTAAGAGTCTGATTTAATCTGTAATGCAATAGCCACGAGTACAGCATTGCCCAAACATTTTTCTAAGCCCCCCCCTCTTTCTCTTTCTCTCCTGTTTCTAAGTTAAATTTTATCCCTAACTTTACAAATGTGAAACTTGATATTTGGTGAGTGAGCCTAAGTTTTGTCCAAAGTCACCTAAGTACTAAACATAAAACTAGGGTTTAAAAGTTGGTCTGGCTGGGCATGGTGGCACACACCTTTAATCCCAGCACTCAGGAGACAGAGGCAGGCGGATCTCTGTGAGTTCAAAGCCAGCATGTTCTACATAGTGAGTTCCAGGACAGCTGGGGCTACAGGGAGACCCTGTCTCAAAAAAGACCAAAAGAAAAAAAAAGTTTATTTTTTTTCAGCCCTAGGCTGAGCCCTGGTTCCTAGGGGGCTGAGAGATGATGGTTCAGAGAGCAGGTAAGAGCTGGGCTTCCCGAGGAAAGCTAACTGGGAAAAAATGCCAGCTCAGACCCATCTTCCGTGTGGTCTTGTCCAGTTGCCACCTCTCCTGCATCTCCATTTCCTCATCTATAAAGACACTCTGAGGATTGATTTGGGGTGCCAGCCTAACAGGATTGAGGCTGACTAGAATTATGGTAGAGCATTGCTTGAGGGTGTGTCTGTGTTTCCAGAGAAAGCATTTGGACAAGTCAATCAGCTTAGTGAAGACCCTCTCAATGTGACCTGCACCACTCCATCTGCTAGACAATGGGATGGATCAAGAAGGCAGAGGAGAGAAGCCCACTTGGTGACCCTTCCCTCAGCAAGATGACATGTTCCTGCTGCTTTCAGCCTTTGACTCAGGAACTTGCACTTGTGGCCCCTAGAGCCCTCAGCCTGTGGCCTCAACTTGGAAGCTATATCACCAGCCTCCCGTTCTGAGGTACTTGGCCTCTCAGGATGAGTGGCCTTCATGAGCAATTTCAACCTCAGTGATGATATGAGCTGATTTCTCTCTCTCTCTCTCTCTCTCTCTCTCTCTCTCTCTCTCTCTCTCTCTCTGAGTGATATTGTTTTCCTGGAGATCCATGACTAATATTTATCCATTAACTTGATAGCTGAAAGTACTGAATGGTTTGTAGGAGAAAAACCATGGAACTTTTTGCTTAAGTGGACACAGCTCCATTTCTATAATATAATACTAAGTAAAAAGACAAAAGACAGAACAGCATGCTACTTCTGTATAAGGAAGGGAAAACTGCACATGCTGATATCCCTTATTTTGGGAAAAAGAATCACAGGAGGGGTCTGGCTCGCTCGGGTGGCTGAATCAGCCGTAGAAGGGTGGTGTGTCTGGACTCCAGGTCCGGACCTGTTAGGAACACTTGGAGCCGTCTGACACGGCTCTAGCCAGGTAAAGGCTTAGGGCAGAGTGACTTTTGTGATTTTGGACAACTGATTTCTGGTCGGTGGCGGAGGGCCAGGTGGCTGGTGGGGCCTAGGTTCGGGTCCTCAGCCGGCTGGACGCCCTTCCCCCCACGCAGCCGGAAGCAGACCTGAGCTTGGGTCTGGCTCGCTCGGGTGCCGGGGTGCGGGCTAAGCCAGGCATATCCCCCCCCCCCGCCAACAATTGGATTTGAGGAAGAGAGAGTATCCAGTGGACTGGATTAGGAGAACTCTCAGAAGAGGGAGGGAAGAGTGACTTAGACTTTCAATATCCAATCTACAAACAAAAGTGAAAGCCTGAAAACCTAGACAAGTCAACACTCCATAAAGAAGGAGGGGGAGAGGAAGAAAAAAAACTTTCTTTTTTTTTGAAAAAAGAAAAACAGGTGGTAATGAAACCACTCCCAAACTGTAAACTAGAGCAATTGTTACGGTGGTAATTTCCTATAAAACAGGCACAACGTAATAACTGATTGATAGGCATAGGAACTGTGAAAGGATATTTCCTATCTAGAGCCAAATTCAATAGTAAAGTGTTTATAAGTTGTGTAATTAAGCAAAATTATTACTACAGGAAAGCTCTGACATCAGCAATGGATTATTTCTGCCAGGAGATGTGCTTGGGGATCAACCCGCCCCCCCAAATTATAAAGGCCTTTTGCCTATAATGGGATATATGCAAGGAGAAAGGCAGTAAGTCCCTGTTGTCGAAGACCTGGTGTGAGCATGAAAAATGTTATGAGACGTCACCTTGCTAGCGTACAACTGGCCTCTGAAATGCTAGAGAGCGTTACCAAAGGCCACTACAGCAATACAGCAAAATATTGGTCTCCCTGAGACAAACAAGACTCCTCCGAAAATATCAGCTACACCCAACAGCCTGGAGATACAGTGCAACAGTGGCAGCCAAGTGTCTATATTATATCCCCAAACTATTTGGTTATTAGCTCTCTCCTTGGAGGATAAAACTGACAGCGGATGCCACAAGCTTATGTCCTCTAGTGGTTAGGCGATGTTATAAAGCCACAATAAGAACTTGTCACCCTTTATAGAGAAACCACAGTTGCGGATTAGCATACCATCCAAGCATCTGTGTCTATGCTCACAGCTTAGGTTGACACAATAAGTGGTACTGCTTAAATGCCTGTACATCCAATAGCTTGACTTTGTTAGTATGACTGAAAAGGGTATCACTTGAAAGCTGTCAATCCGTGAAGGGAAACAAACTGACAGACCGGAGTCCAAAATGACAACTCCAAAGAAATTAGACTGTTTTCTTCTCACCCACTTGTGCCCCTTTCCCAAAGCCTAGGGAACAAACTGCGGAAGAGGAGGCTGGTAGATTGTAAGGGCTGTGGAGAGATAGGGGTGAATCATGAGACTATAGGAATATAGTCTGGACACTGATTGATCAACATGCCTGTGCATACAGCTTCTCCAACTGGACTATGGGAACTTCGGGTTGTTCAAAATTTGGACATAGATACTTGCAAAATGCACCAATTACAATTTGTATGACATACTGATAACATCATTGTTATCTGCAAACAACTGTGTCATTGAATTGTAGAATCCCTTAAAAAGAAAAAAAAAAAGAAAAAAAAAAAAGAATCACAGGAAAAAGTGCTGTATCCTTTTGAATCTGTTGCTGAACCATAAGGAATGCATTGGAGAGAAAAACTTCATGAGGCCCAGAGCTGCAAGCCAATCAGTTCTCAGAACGGCAAAGCTGGGCGACATCTATGTTCCATCTGCCCAGAGCAGGATGGGTCCAGGAACGTGAGAACATTCAGAAGGTAGGGACCAATGGAAGAGAGTGTGCAGTAGAAGGAAGGGACCAATGGAAGACAGTGTCCAGTAGAAGGTAGGGACCAATGGAAGAGAGTGTGCAGTAGAAGGAAGGGACCAATGGAAGACAGTGTCCAGTAGAAGGTAGGGACCAATGGAAGAGAGTGTGCAGTAGAAGGAAGGGACCAATGGAAGACAGTGTCCAGTAGAAGGTAGGGACCAATGGAAGAGAGTATCCAGTAGAATGTAGGGACCAATGGAAGAGAGTGTGCAGTAGAAGGAAGGGACCAATGGAAGAGAGTGTCCAGTAGAAGGTAGGGACCATGGAAGACAGTGTCCAGTAGAAGGTAGGGACCAATGGAAGAGAGTATCCAGTAGAATGTAGGGACCAATGGAAGAGAGTGTGCAGTAGAAGGAAGGGACCAATGGAAGAGAGTGTCCAGTAGAAGGAAGGTACCAATGGAAGAGAGTGTCCAGTAGAAGGAAGGGACAACTGGAAGAGAATGTCCAGTAGAAGGTAGGGACCAATGGAAGAGAGTGTCCAATAGAAGGAAGGGACCAATGGAAGACAGTGTCCAGTAGAAGGTAGGGACCAATGGAAGAGAGTGTCAGTAGAAGGAAGGACCAATGGAGAAGTGTAGTAGAAGGAGGACCAATGGAAGAGAGTTCCAGTAGAAGTAGGGACCAATGGAAGAGAGTGTGCAGTAGAAGGAAGGGACCAATGGAAGACAGTGTCCAGTAGAAGGTAGGGACCAATGGAAGAGAGTGTCCAGTAGAAGGAAGGGACCAATGGAAGACAGTGTCCAGTAGAAGGTAGGGACCAATGGAAGAGAGTGTGCAGTAGAAGGAAGGGACCAATGGAAGAGAGTGTCCAGTAGAAGGAAGGTACCAATGGAAGAGAGTGTCCAGTAGAAGGAAGGGACAACTGGAAGAGAATGTCCAGTAGAAGGTAAGGGACCAATGGAAGAGAGTGTCCAATAGAAGGAAGGGACCAATGGAAGAGAGTGTCCAGTAGAAGGAAGGTACCAATGGAAGAGAGTGTCCAGTAGAAGGAAGGGACC